>JACJUM010003223.1:4113189-4240810 GCA_020976665.1 Heortia vitessoides | reverse complement strand
TGTGCAAGAAATTGTATGCCAATTCATAAGAACATAATAAAAATCAGAACTATCTTAAAGAAATACTTTCAGCATTTTAAATAGTCTTTGTATTCTTTCATACAGGCAAAATCACTGTGCGAAATTTTATATCTGTTGAAGTCGTGCTGATGTAAAAGAATAACAAACATCCATCGATACAAACTTTCGCGTATATAACATTAGTAGAGTTCTTGAAGGTCTATTGTATTATAAAAAACACCGTAAAATATAGGAAAAAGAAATAGAAAGCTATTATTATATATGCTTTATAAATACCATAAACCATCTCTCGCCGTGATCGTGACTTCCTCCCGGACAACGGTTCCACTGAGTGGATGTCCTGACATATGCCTTGCCTGCACACCAGTCCATCATCACACCCTGGATCCAACAGTTCTTCCTCCACCTAAAACAATACTTATATTATTTGGACGCCGTGGTGACCAAGTAGAACTTAATCGCATTTCACGTGAAACGTATGGGACACCTGCCCAGCGTTGCCGAGAAAACCGGGGTATACCTCCAGTGGACAAGGAAATATAATCCCCTCTGTCCATCCCTGCTATCCGATTCACCTACTAGGGGGGAAGTTGGCGAACATATTTTTGATCTTCAGACGGTTAAGCTTTTGCATAATCAATTATACCAATTTTATAAAGCTAAAGAGTTTGATTGTTCTCGGAAGTCGCTGGCCGATTTGAAAAATCCTTTCAGTGTTAGATAGTCTATTTACCGCACATTGGGTAATGGTTCTTTAGCGTCAACGGCCGCAAGTCCAATCCCCGTCCGGAATACATCTTTATAAGACAAACTATCTGTTCCGGCAAACGTTGTTCTGCCAATTTTATAATATAAAGTTACTAAAATTAGTATAAAAAAATAGATAGGGTTTGTGATAGAAGGATGAAAATTTAGACTTGTAAGTATTTGTCTATGCTGAATCATAAAAAAATTAAAACCAAAAGTTTCGTTTAAAAAAAATTAGGGTTGGACCACCCTCAACATTTAGGGGGATGAGAGATGAGAGATGTTGTCCGATACTTCACCCTAGCCGATATGCTCGCTAAGATTCAGAGAAACTCAAAAACGTACACCGTGACACGAGAATTTTATATATTAGATATTCAGATTTGTTTGTTTGTCATGTCTTATGTTCTATATCTGGTTTTTAAATATGTAGGTAATCATTATATTTGTTATTGCCGTGGAGTGACGGCAGGTATATCCACCCGAAACAGCGTAGCCCAATTGTATCAGGGCGGGAATGGGCAGCAGCATTCCCGTTGCAAAGCTACGCACTGCGATTGTCACCACGTTTGCCCAGCGCGGCAATTATAGGCAAAATCCCCCCCTTTTGTGATTCCTCTATTGTCTGTTATCCGTAACTCACGATTTGTGTTGATGTATAGGATGTCATTATTATATAATAATAATGAGCTACTTCTCCTTTTTCAGTCCGCAAGCAAGCTAGCAAGCAGCTGACAAATTCATACCAATTTCTACCAGATCTAGTCTTCTCTGTGAACTCACTTGTAGTATAATAACCTGAATATAATACCTCAATCTCTTTCTTCTCGTTAACAATTCGCTCAATTTTCTTAATCTCTGCGCATTTTTGATTTAACTCTGCAAACAGATATTATCTATGTTAATTTCTACTCTAAAGTTGTTGTGGAAGTAGAAGTGTCTGACCAATCGGTATTTAGATAATCAAACAGTTTTAGTTTTCAGTTGTAGCGAAACTGTTTTAAGGAGTGAGGTTATGAAAGGAGAGATTTATTGAAACTGAAGCCGTGAGGTACCAGCTGGGTCGAATAGTACCTCCCACTTCACCAGGTGTCGTAAGAGGCGACTAAGGTACCAAAACCAATAGATATTGGTATATCCATCCGGAACAGTGCAAGTGCACAGGGTAGGGATGGGCAGCAGCATCCCCGTCGTAAAAGCAGCGCTCTGCGATTGCCAACACGCTTGCCCAGTGCGGCAATTATGAGCAAAAAACCTTTCTTGGAAAGGCTTATGTCTAGAAGTGGACTTTTAGTGATGGTGGTGATATAATAAAACTTATATACAACAAAGCATTTAAAAATATACTATATAATATGTCTCACTAAGTTCCTCGATCGATTTGCTGTGAGGTACCGGCAGAGTAGAATAGTATCTACTAATGCACCAGGTATTGTAAGAGGCGACTAAGGTACCAAAATCTACAACGGCGGTATATCCATCCGAAACACTGCAGTTCAAGTGCACAGGGCGGGGATTGGCAGCAGCATCCCTGTCGCGAAAGTTACGCACTGCGATTGCCAACACGCTTGCCCAGAGAGAGGCTAAAGTCTAGCAATGGATTTTTAATGGCTGGTATGATGATGATGAAGTATCTCGATCATTTGAACTTTAACATCCCTAATAGACTATTCCGTTACCCTTGTGGATTGATCAAAAACAAATTGTGTAGGAGTAGACTGGACCGCGGGTCACCGATTGTTCGTCTTTGGTCTGTTTAACAGCCTAGTCAAACAATTGGCTGAACTCAACATTAATGTTCAAACCTCCCCAAATTTTTATCTATTCCTAAAAAGATTTGCTTGCTTAAATTGATTTATTATTTATATGTATTATTAACTTTTCATGTAAATTCGGGTAACATTGAACTATTAGGAAAAATTGGAATTTTCCTTTTTCGTATACTATAAAACAAATTCAGCCCAGATTAAGGTTTAATCGATTGCTACAACTATTTTTATGGTGAAACAAACAGATATTTTAAAGATTAATATAATCATTATTTAAAAGGACAGATCAATGTTACCCGGATTGATCGTACTATTTGCATATTGATTTCCGCTTTCAGCTTATGTCTGTTATGCATGTTGTAGTTACATAATGTGTAAAAACAGTTAGTCTTAAGTATCTTTGTGTTAGCTGTATTTAAATCAATAAAGAAAAAGCTCCAGCCTCACCTTCCTAAAAATACGCAAAATAATATCAAAATGGAAACATCCAAAATATTTGCATTAAAGTTATAAACTGAATTACATCAGCTTCTTTGTAAAGTTTAAACAAACTTACGCTGGTAATCGCTACAGCTGCCGCAGCAGTTGCATTCGTTCCTGTCAGGAATGAATGCTCCAGGCCTGCACTCCTTCTCCTGCACCAATTTACCCACACACTTGTAACCGTTGCACGATATCGGACAGTCTTGACCGCCTACGGGCGGTTCGTAACGAAAGCTCCGACGACGCCTGTGAAAAAACGTCACTATTTTATAACTATGAATACTTGCTTACCTTTAACAACCAGACCAGGGATAATTTTCGTGTTAAATACTTAAAATACAACTATTTTTAATGTATTAAGAATGGGATATGTTTATATATTCTTCAAAGTAAATACTTATACATATACAACTTCAATATATATATATATATTGAAGTTGTAATAGGAATATAGTTTTTAGTTTAGAGGTAGAAAGGTAAATGCTAAATATTTCTTACAAGTCTAGCAAAACGACTTTTTACCTGGATTAAATATTAACATAGGGTATTATAAATTTAGAACATATTATGAAGGTTCCGATTACGCATTCAAACACTCATTAATATATCTATATAATATTTATTCTGTATCTGGGTATTTTAAGTATGTATTTAAGTATTATATCCCTTTGTTGTCTAATATCCGTAACTTCAACTAGAGGTAGATATAATACAATGGTCGACTGTATTGGTACCGCACTCTCATCAACTTCTACCGCCACATAGCAGTGCTCGCGCTACGTGTTCCGGTTTGAAGGTTGACAGTGAATTTACTGGGTAAATGTGACATAGTATAATCAGTTATCAAGTTAGCGACACACTACTTATATACGAATACTCGTTATTTATGTGTCTATAGGCTGTGTTCTCTTCATCAGGCAAACCGTATGCATATTTGCTGACTTCATAATATATTTAAAAAAAAGCTTTTATCTTCAAGCGATTTATCTCTAAGCGATTTATCTCTAAGTAAATCGCAGAATAAGAATTTAAGAAAAATAAAAACCCATTTTATTTCTACCATTAATTGTTTCAATTATTATTATTATACGATTATTTACAAAATTTATTTTTTTGTTAAATTGCACCATTAAATCGGTGTTTGATAATTGTTCAGTCTAATACTCCGCTTCCTGAAAGACTTCAGTAGCCGTAAAAGTCAGAGTATTAAAATTCCCACAGTAACGGTATACAATGTTGCTTTGTACGGGTATGTACCCGATAGAAGTCGGAGCGGGCAACAACATTATTTTTTTTTAATTCCACAACATCTCATACATTGACCAGATTCTGTGATAATTTGCTTAAAGCACTTGTGTTACGAATGCCAGACAACAGAGGAATCACAAATATACTACTTAAATACATATATTTAACACCCAGACACAGAAAAACACAAATATCATCCGATAAATATTTGTCCTGGGTGGGTCGAACCCACAACCTTAGCAGACAAGACAGGATCACTACCATCTGCGTCATCGAGCCCATCGAAGTAATCAAATAAAAGAATTGACGTGTAGTATGTTTTCTAACTCACATGTTTATTACGCTGTGCGGTAGAGACTGAAGCGAAACTGGAACGCCTGAAAATATGAAAAGATTGATTCAAATCCAATTCCAATAACACCAATCACTAGGTGTTGATGAAACCTTTAGTAGAGTCCGATTGCGCAGATGGTAGTGATCCTATCTTATGCGCCAAGGGTTCGATTCCCACCTAGAGCAAATATTTATATGATGATTTTTGTTTGTTCTGTGTCTAGGTGTTAAATATATGTATTTAAGTAGTATATATGTGATTCCTCTGTTGTCTGGCGTCTGTAACACAAGTGCTTTAAGCGACTTACCACGGAGTCAGGTCAATGTGTGAGATGTTGTGGTAAATAATAGTCATCAACTTTTCTTGCAGGGTCTTTACTTTGCGTAATTAGTTTAAATCTCGTGCCAGCAAATTAGTTTTAAAGTAGGCTACTCAGTGACCTTTCTGGTCATATAGTTTCTATAGCCCCATAAGGTTATCAGGGTCATCGGTTATTTGAGTAACATTGTAATAATATTGTAAATTGGCCGTGTGGCTAATGTCCCATCTCTGGCAAGCCTCTGTGGTAGAGGTGAATAGTACCTCCCCCTTTACCAGCTGTCGCAAGGCGGTATATCCATTCAAAACAGTGTAGCTCAAATGCACAGGGCGGGGATGGGCAGCAGCGTCCTCGTCACGACAGCTGCGCTCTGCGATTGCCAACACGCTTGCCCAGTGCGGCAATTGATATGATGAATATTGTAAATTTATACAAACAGATTCGTATGGCGATTTAAAAGTGCCAAGTTGACTTAATAGGCCTATTAAAATAAATATATCTTTGACTTTAAAACGATAATATTAACTACCGAGTAATTACGATACGAAATATTTGACGGGCCCGTGAGCGCAAATTGTAGTGATCCTATCTTGTGCCCCAAAAAGCGTGAGTTTGATTCCCGAACAGGGCAAATATTTATGTGTTTGTTCTATGTCTTAGTGATAAGTAATATATTTGTGATTCTACTGTTGTCTGGCGTCCTTAACACAAGTGCTTTAAGCGACTTCCATGGAGTCAGATCAATGAATGAGACGTTAAAGGAAAAAAAATACGCTGTTTCTCACCCTTCAAACCTGAACAAAGCTGCATCGCGGCATGATACATGATACAAGTCCTCATAATATATATATATATATATATATAAATATCATATATTTCTAAGATATTCAGATAAAAAGGTTATAAAATAATTATATACAATATTCTTACACCTTCTGAGAGTTTCATCACATCGCAGCGACTTAAACTCATGCTCCGGATGCCCCAAGTAAGGATTGCATCCAGCTCGGAAGTCTAGAACGGGGAGATAAAATTTATTTGTAAGAAACAATAATTTGTTTTTTAGCTTGCAATTGATTAAACCTCACTGGATAAGTACTGCTTGTAGATGGTAAGTAGATTAAATAACTATTAATACCAAAAATATTGAAAACCCAGATACCGACTGCAGCGCCATCTGCCAAATTGATCTGTAGATCTATATCATCCAAGCCCCACTTTAATGCATTCACAAAAATCATAAAAATCTATCCAGCCGTTTAGTTGCAGTATAGCTAAATAACCTAGATACCGACTGCATCGCCTCCTGCTGGGCTGATTGCTTACAAACGCAAATAAAAACGTTCATTATTATCCATCCATCCATTTAGGAGTAAGTCCACCCATTTAGGTCCATCCGTTTAGGAGGAGTTCAATGACATACGGCATATTTGACGGGCCTGATGGCGCAAATGGTAGTGATTCTTTTCTGATCTTGTGCGCCTAAGGAAATGGGTTCGATTCCCACTAAAAGCAAATATTTATATGATGATATTTGTGTTTGCTCTGTGTCTGGTTAAATATATGTATTTAAGTAGTATATTTGTGATTTCTCTGTTGTCTGGCGTCCGTAACACGAGTGCTTTAAGCGACTTGCCACAGAGTCAGGTCAATGTATGAGATGTTGTGGGAATTTAATTAATTAAATTAATACATACGTGCAGTAGAATTATATATAAAGATAAAGAGATATGCTTGTTTAATAGAGAACGAGTGAAGCTGTAAACTGCTGTAGCAATTTTGCGTGGTGATGTGAAGTCGCCTCAGGTCGCATCACACAGTTTTGTGCTTGTCAAACATCTGCGCATTCGCTGTTTGCGCCTTCACGACTGTAGCGCGCGCGCAATCACAGTAATGTCGCATGCCGCATGCACTACTAACGCACTCCTTGTATCTCACCCGGATTTTGAAGTATTCTTTGACAACGCCAAATTATTATTAATTAAACTCGACATAGATTAATTTTTTTTTGTTACGAGTACTTAAATTGTGTAATTGGGATAACCCGTATAATTATTTTATAATAAATAAAACTTCTATATTATCTTGATAAAAAAAGGACTTTAAAGCAATGAGATGATTAAAAAGTTAACAGTTAAGTTTTCTTACCTAAATCTATAATAATTATAGTTTAAAAAGCCTTTACATAAAAATATTTCAATACCACACATTATCCGAACTAATCCAAAGCATTATATTTACTTTTTTTGGGAACACAGATCATTTTCTTGTAGCAGAAAATTATATCCGACCTCATCGAATCTCGATAGGAGGACACAAATAAATTACATACCAATTGTATTGACCGGCAAGGTCTCCGATACATCAAAGGAATATTCGTCTTCTACACAAGACTGGTCCAACTCTGAAATTAACATATGAATTATTTTCGTACTAATCACGGAAAATATATACAAGTACGTATGGTGTGAGTATGAGAGATAGATTAAAGGATAGTGTAATAAGAGATCGATGTGGTGTAAAAGATGATGTTGTGACAACAATAGAAAAAAGAATTGTAAGGTGGTTTGGACATGAAAAAAGGATGGATGGAAATAGAATAACTGCACAAATATATAGAGCGGAAGTGAATAGAGGGGTTGGTATAGGACGACCGAAACGAACATATCTTGACCAGATAGAAGAGGTATTACAAAGGATAGGTCAGAAGTACTGTGAAAAAGCGAGCGTGTATGAATAGACTAATGCGAGTTAGAGAAGCGAAAGAAGTATGTCTAGATCGTAACAAGTGCAGATCCATAGTCTCTGCCTACCCCGATGAAACACAGGCGTGATGTATGCATGTTTATTTCAATTAGTGGTTCATGCCTGCCTAGTTAAAGTCGATATCTCCTCGAGGATTTAAAACTGAGAAGATCTGAACGAAACTGGCGATATACTCCCAAAACGTTTAAGACACGACCCGAAGCTTGGGTGGCATTCGATTTGAAAGTATGAAATGCACCTGACTAATCTCTCTCAACTTCTTTCTTTTTTTGGACGAACCCAATTGACTACTTAGACGTCCATTTCAACATCTCCGGAGGAATAGATGAGTACCCTATTTTTGGGCACTTGCAGGGGGGACAGGGGGGAGCTCTGCTCCTCCAACACCGAGGTGCAGTGGAAAGGACTGCACACGCTGACTAGTGCCGTGTAGGTACTATTCTGAAATAAATTGGTAGCTGTTCTTTTATTCACCACCATCGTATGAGCCGTGAAGATTTAGAACACGAATAAAAAGAAATCTTCCAATAAGGTTTTTCAACATTTTAGTGTTTCAGAGATAAACGTTTACGGTTACAAATACGGTACTAGTTTTAAGCCTCGTCTGGGGCCGCAGACTAGTTTAAAGTAGACGATTCGATGACATGTCTGTTCAAATGATTCTTATGTCCTGTGAGGTCATCAGGGTCATCTGTCATTGTAGATACAAAGTTATCTGACGGGCCCGATAGCTCAGATGGTTGTGATTCTATCATGTCCGCCAAAGATCGTGAGTGCGAATCCCACTCAGAGCAAATCGAGCCCTTACCGCCAAATTATCGTAAGCGACACTTTTGTTGAAAATGCTCTTTTTTATCGTAACTTGTATTTAAAACCGTAACGGACATATCCCAGTCGACGTTTCCCTCCAAAAAAACCGTTATAAAGTTATAGCAATTGCTAAAATTTAACTGCTTAATAACATTTATAAAAATCCTTTTCCTGTAAAATTTTGGTTTTGTCGGTTACGCTAAGATGGCGGTAAAGGCTCGAAATATTTGTATAAAGATATTTGTGTTTTGTTCTGTCTCTAAGTGCTAAATATGTATTAAAGTATTATATTTCTAATTTATCTGTTGTTCACACAAGTGCTTTCAGCTAATTATCTCGGAGTCATGAATGTTTATGAACATTAACTATATGCATAGAGAAACAATATTTATAAGTGCCTCTGATAGGTATATTTAAAAAAAAAGTAATTAAGTATTTGGATTGGTACGAACCTCGATAAAAGATACATTCGTCACAGCAGCGGCATTGCGAGTAGTCGGCAGGCAAGAACATGCTCCTCCACGGGCCATACTTCATGGTGCAGTACGTCGTGTACTCATGAGGCAACACTTTTCTCTCTCTACAATAGAGTATGATAATCAAAAAAGAAAATAAAACCATATTTTTTTAAATCTTACTACCTACATCAAACTATCACTCGCTTTATCCGGCAGCAGCTTGAATTTTGTGATACCTACTGCCAGCGGGTACTCTGTTGGTCTGGTCTGGTCTGGGTTCCGCGACAGTATCCTTCCTGGTAAGTTATTGGCTGATGATGATGAATAAAGTGGTGGGTGAAGTTCTCTTATTATATATAGTGTAGATTTAAAATACCTGCAGGAATCACGGAAGAGTTCACATTCTGTTTTATTGTTGAAATGCGGACATTGAGGACACACTTGGAAATCTGTCAAGCAAGAGAAAGATTTATAAAAATAAATAAATTAAAAACAACTCTTAGTAATATACGTTTACGGTATATTATGGATTGCATACCATTTCCACTTCTGCAAATAGGCCTCACGCTCCGTCTTGCAGGTATTTTTAGGGCCGGGCCAGGAGTTTTAGTCTTCTCACACCTCTCATAGTCTATCTCTTTCTGATGGTCGCGCAAAAGTGAGATAATTTCTGTTTCCCTCCAGTATTCACTGGTGTCTTTGCTTTGGTCTATTAACAATGCAAAGGGGAGGAACTGAAAGGTTACCAAATTAATGAAACAATTAATAATCATATGAATCTAATAAACTCTTACATCGGCGAAACTAAAAGGAACATTCAAACAAGAGTCAAAGAACACAAAAGCGATGTGAAACATAACACTAGGCAGACTTAACCAGTACAACAGATTTGACAAGCCTCAATTACTCGCGAAGGAACACCGTTCCACGGATGCTATTCTAAACTATTGAAATTAAAAAGTGTTCCAATTTCAATAGAGAAGATGGTTGGAAAATAACACCTGCCCGGGATCCTGACATACATTTGACCGAGAATCAAGGCCAACATCGCAACACTGCCAGATTACAAGATACTTTCAGCACCTATTGCGTGGATGGGAACGAGTACATACATTGGTGTACAATAAAGTATTTATTATCATTATTATTATCTTTTGTCAATCTTAAGATATGTGGCCACTAGGTAACCGGTAACAATCAAACAAAAATGTAAAAAGTAAAATAAACCGCGTTTTAAAACCGTTTAAAATAAATAAAAAATATCTCCTATTTTAATAATAATACGAAGTAAGCAGTTAATCATCAACACGATCACGCGAAACAAATGGTGAATTAGAACTGCACATGTAGCCAGGACCGATAGCTTAGCGTCTTCCAGAAGACGGAAAAGCTCCAAATACTAAATTTTGATTCCCCTATCCCTTTGGTAAGGTACCAGAACAAACAGATCTATCTAATAAAACGTAGTATCTAATAAAACCGGCGCGTAACCGTTCAGTTTATTAACTTCGCAACGGTTGGTACCAGTACCAAACGGATCATCATACCATTGGAAGTCGACTACTAGACATAAGCCTCTCCAAGAAAGAAGGCTTTTTGCCCATAATTACCGCACTGGGTAAGCGTGTTGGCAATCGAAGAGCGCAACTTTCACGGCTGGTAATGCTGCTACCCATCCCCACCCTGTGTAGGTATTTGAGCTATAATGTATCGGTAAGATATACCGCCATTTGTCGGTGCTGGTAACTTAGTCGCCTCTTACGACACTTAGTTCAAGGGGAGGTACTAATCTACTCTGCCGGTACCTCACGGCAGTCTGCCGGTACCTCCTAGAGTTTAAACTACATTAAAATTTCATCAAATTCGTTTCAGGGACTAAAACGTTCAAACGACAAACAGGCAGATGCCGTCGCATGTTTAATATTAGTACCTATAAATTGTAATTATTTACCTCTAAATTCTTGTTATTAGTTTTGGCATGGTCAGTATTGTTACCTCCTAAAGTAAGTATAGGTACGTTATCACACACGACTAATCCAATATATACATTGGTTAACATTAACAATGACAATATATTCATATCGCAATTATTCTCTTGACTAAAATAAAATAGGTGTACAAAATTAATACAAAAATCTTTGGCACTTCTGTCTATTCGATAGAAGTGCCAATAATTGTTCTTATTTCAAAGAACACAGAAGAAAACATTGGAGAAATAGTTTATGGTTCATTCTGTTATTTATGGTGGCGTAGGTACATGGTGCAGTGTTGCAATGCAAGATATTTTCTATTTCAACAATTGACAGCTTCAAATGCCTGAGTAATTCGATTAAAAAATATATAACTGATAATAAGATGACTGAAATATATATTTTTTAAAGTTAACATGGAATAAATTGAATAGAATACGCATTTTCATTCTGTAGCAATTGTGTAAAAAAGTGCATAAAACGTAGTAAAATAAATTAATAAGGATATATTTTACCTTTTCTTTATATCGGTTCAAATATAATTGGTATTGTTAAAAAAAATCTTTATTGCTTGTATGAGTTAGTGGACCCAGCGAATGTTATTGTGCTTTATAAATTAGTTCTACTGAATGCTATAATGCTCTACACGATTAAACTTCAGAGTCGAGGATGAAAATTGGTGGAGAAAGGTATTTTTGATGCCATATAACACATAACGAGGCAAGTAAATAAACGAGAAACTGCAAACCGTCTTAATTCACTTTTATTTTAAATAAATAAATAATAAAACCTTTATTACCGTATGTGCAATACAATTTACAAAAAAATCATTTTAATTCCTCATATTAGGCTTTGTGGGGAAATTAAGAGATGTACTATTTAAGGCATTTGGTACGCAGAACCGAAGGCCGATGGAGTCGTAAGGTTCTGGAATGGAGACCACGTACAGGGAAACGCTCAGCGTAGGGCGTCCACCTGCAGGATAAACAGACGATCTGGCTAAAAAGGATCGCGCTGTAAACAGACCGCATACAACCAGTCCTATTGAAGATCACTTGGTGAGGCCTATGTCCAGCAGTGAACGGCTTATGGCTGATATGATGATGATCATGATTATAAAGGTTTTTAATGTATGAGTCAGTGAGTGTGTGTATGTGTGTATTCCACCCAAAGAATATCTACGATAAGCCAGTAAGCTGTCCTTTAATATTATATATCTTAGTGTAGATACTACATAAACTATACAGAAAATCTAGTACATTAACCTAACTTCAAGATAAATCGCTTATAACACTCGTGTTAAGGACATCAGAGAACAGAGGAATCGTGGAACATACATCAAATCATCATATAAATGTTTGTATAGAATGGGGATCGAACACACGACCCTTGGCGCATAAGATAGGATCAATACCATCTGCGCCATGGGGCTCATCTAATAAAAGATATTTATTATTATTAGTATTTCGATAGTAACTCATTGCCTCATTGTAGAAATTCCAATAAGTATTATTTAGTTTTTTCTTCTTACATTGCTCATCTGATCTGTTATATAGTCTTATCTGATTATAGTTTTAAATAAATTGTATATTCCATGTTTAAATTGTCAAATACAAAAAATATGATATTATTTTAATAAATTTAACGTATTTTTTTTGATATTGAATAATATCTTATCAGTATTTACGCGTTCACTTTTATATGAATTTTATTGCAGCTCTAAATCGCTACCAATTAACTTTAACATTTTTTATTGTCCCACGATTTTTTAACAATCGTTTCCATAACAATATATTTACAGGTGTCATCACTTAATGTAGCTCCAATGCACGGGGCGGGGAGGGGCAGCAGCATCCTCGTCGCGACGGCTACGCTCTGCAATCAGTGCCGGATTAAGCCAGCGCGGGGCCTGTAGCAAATTCTGTCAAGGGGCCCTTGCTTTGCTTTAGGTTCTCAAGTTTAGGGTATTAAATAAAACAAAATTGTTACAAATAAACTTTTCTGGATTTAATATGGGCAAATTTAGAGATAACACTTTCAATATCGACTTCTTTAAGCAAATCATGCTCTATATTCAACAAAGTGAGATGATTAAGACGTTCTTGGCCCATCGTGTTCCTTAATTCATTTTTAATACGTTTTAATGTTGAAAAAGAACGTTCGCCACTGCAGTTAGTGATCATGAGAGACAAGTAAATGCGCAAGGCAATTTCTAAGTTTGGGAAACACGATTCTAAAGAATTATTTAATAAAAGTTTATAAAATTGCTGTTCCAGAGGCTCCTGTTTCGTGCTGTCAATAATAGTAGCCACATCTGTTTTCAGCAGCTCTGCGAACTGCACTAATTCGCCACCTAGGCTGTTCTCCAAATCATCTTCGTAAGCACTGACCATACTTGAGGATTTTTCCAAAATCTCTTCTGTTGTAAAACGTCTTCTGTGAAATACTTCAAAAACACTAGTAATCTTATGATATGCCTTCATACGTTTAGTTAAAGCAGACAGTACGTTATCAATAATGACAACAAACACCTGAACTTAGAAACGTTGTCCAGGTGTTTGATTTTCAACTAAGTCGTCGAGTGTAGTAGAGCCGCTGAAATGGTCGTACTTTGTATTTCGCTTGATTCGTCTTGATGTCTGTTGCTGGTATTCTTCACAGTTGGTCAGATCTTTGGCTCTTACCTCAATATCTGAAAATGTGGATCGCATTGCTTGGACATAGCTATATAATGATTCATAAAGGGCGTATCCCGTATTAAGGTCTTGATCAGACGACTGCAGCGAAGCACTAGTCGCTTGCAAGCGTTCTAGGATTCCATTCCATATAATTGTCATTATTCCCGTTTCTAGCTTATTCATCGTTGAAACTAGTCCGTAAGCTTTATTACGGCACTCCGCTTTTTGATCCACGTCGTTGAAAATGTCTTCCAAAACTTGCTTAATAGTAATAAAACCACATAAAAGTGCTTTCGTAGCATCAGCTCGGGCTGACCACCTAGTGTCCGATAACCGTTTCAAAATCGGAATTTTTAAGGTAGAATCTTTAAGTGCGTTCGTAAGACGACTCCATCGATAGGTAGAAGCGGAAAAAAATGTATAGAGATTTTCAATGAAATCGAAGAAAAGTAATGCTTCTGTACAGCAGTCTGCAGCGCACTTAGCAACCAAATTTAATGAATGTGCAAGACAGGGAATGTATTCGGCGTACTTATTTATTTCCTTAACTCTGGCTTGTAAGCCGATGTATTTGCCACTCATGTTGCTGGCATTATCGTAGCTTTGCCCACGACAATCTTTGATATCAATGCCACTCTCACTTAAGAAATCTAGTAAACTTTGAGCGAGTTGTTCAGCAGTATGACCTTCCATGTCCAAGAACTTAAAAAATCTTTCCACTGGTCCAGATGGCAGAACATAGCGCACTATCAGAGTCAGTTGGTCTACATGCGATATATCTGGAGTAGAATCCAATGAAACTGAGTAGTATTTGCATCTCTTATTTTCGCAAATAATTTGATCTAGTATGCTTGATGCAATTAGATGAATAAATTCCTCACAAGTTGTTTTTTTATAAATATGACGTATGCCCCTTTCCTTTATTAGCATGATTTTGTATATGTTGAGCCATAAAAGCGTCAAATTGGGCTATTAATTCTAGCAAGCCTAAATAATTTCCATTGTGAGGTGAACCAACAATTTCGTCACTTCCTCGAAACGCAAGACCTCGTTCTGCTAAAAACTTTATTACTGCAATGATTCGTTTTAAGAGTAGCCTCCAATACTTTTGCTCAGTCTCAATTTGGCTCACAAGTTAAGAATCAATACGCGTATTCTTCTTTTTGAGGTTTAACAGCGAAATTATGGCTTGTCTATGCGGACTGCTTTCTTTATGTCTTGTCAATAAATTGTGCGCGTTCTTCCAGTCGTCTAATCCGTCTTTCGTAAACCGTGGTGACGAACTATCTGAATTCGTAACTTTGCAAACAAAACAGAAAAGTCGTCCTTTGGTTTCCGAATAACACAACCAGTCTCTGGCGTGAGTTTTATTCGTTAGTTTATGTTTATAGGTGAAAAATGACTTATGGCAGAATCGTGACTTATTTTCGTTTTCGTAAATTTTCTTTGAAGACAAAAAATCACTATTCATATGTTGCAGTTCGCTGCTTCCTTTTTCAATCCAATAATCTCTATCAAAGTTGCTCGGCCATTCACCAATATCTTTGGAGTATATTTTACTTTCGTTTTGTTTTTGACTTGAAACTGTAGTGACATTAGAATCAAGTAATAATATACCATCGACTACTTCTTGGTTAGAACAGGACGACTCTAGATTGAGAGGACTGGCTGTACTTTTAACTTCTCTTCGGCTATAACATGATATAGCTAAATTAGGAGGAATTGCTGTCTCTTCAACTACAACATCATTTATAGAAAATGTAGCTTCATCAGAAACGGTAGTAGTACCACTATCATATGTACAATGAGATGCAACTTCTGTATTTTCTAATTTACTTTCTGTAGATTCAGCAACAATAGCAACATCACTCTGAACATTAAAATACTGGATCAGCTTACGTGTTTTTGATCGAACAGCTTCGTTCTTTTTTTCCTTTTCATCTTTTGCTTTACGCTTAGCACTTCCAGAAGCGTAGTGCCGACCCGTATCTCTAGATCTGCTGCTCATGTTACCTACGGTCAGACAAATATTTTTTTAAATTTTAAATTTAAAAAAAAATTAACTTGACAAATGCGATTTATTTGTAATACGCAAAACATATCTAGTAAAATATTTTACCTTAAGTGAGGTTATTCTCGTTGATATTTTTGCCTTTGTACATACAAAATCTCTTCTATTGTGTTTTAAAAAAGATAATTGAATGAGTTGCACACAGCGCTACGTCACGAACGAAAACAGTACTCGAAGCAATGTCAAAACAACTTTTCTCAAGAATGACTATCTAAGTGCTTGAATCTAAAGTGCTTTTAAAAGTTTTTTACGTTGTGCCAAAGGTAAATGTATAGCAATTTCTTATTGTTTGATAGTCAATAGAATCCTATTTTATTTGTTCGAGTTACGACTAGCTCGATCGATGACAATGTCAGGGAATTTCCCTATTAGTTTTGCAGTGCTGCCAACTTGCGTGTAGTGCAGTGCAACTAGTACAACACATAACGTGTGGTGTGGCCAGCGCTCAATTTTAGAAACGTGGTACAATTTAAAATTATTGTTGTATATTTTGATACCAACGTTTCTCGTGGTAGGTATTATACCTACACCTACCTTTAGTAATTTAAAAAACGTTTAAAATCCAAAATATCCAAATATGCATACCTTAAGCACTTATTTTATAGTAAAGATATTCAAGGAAATTAAATGTCGACGAACACATAAAATGTGTAATTTTTAATTGAATAACTTTTTGTATATAATTTGAATAGTTCATGTTTAAATTACCCGCCTTTTTACTTGAGACTCTGAAACACCTTGCTCTTAATCTACCGTTACTAGCTTTCAATACTCTCGAAACATGATCGATATGATAATCGATTCAAAAAAGGTCAGCTATATTCACTCATAAAATGAATCTATATTTTATAATAAATTAACCAACCACAGTAGATTGGATTGTGACTGACCACGTGGCTGAGTCAATAAAATTTAAATAGTTTGCCTACTTTTTCTCGAAATACTGATAATCTATATTATATTAAAATCGATAAAAAAAATTCAATCTCGGCTGCGTAAACTCGCATAATAAATGTATACCTATATAAAAAAATGAAAATCTGGCCGCTTGAAGGGTAGAAATGTGTTTTAATTTCAGATAAAATATAACGTGACGAAATCGAGTTTTATATTTTCAGATGGGAGTAAAGCATAGCCTAAGCGCTTCACGCTTAAGTCATGCAAATTATTTTTAGGTTCCTATCAAATTTTTGTTTTCAGGAGGCAGCAGCAGCAGGATTATCAAATGCTACGGGCGCGGGGCCCGTAGCATTTGCTACTCCTGTTATATGGCTAATCCGGCACTGTCTGCAATTATGTTATTTTCTTGGCATGCCCAGTGCGGCAGTTATAGGCAAGATTTCCCCTTTTTGGGGAGCCTAATCCAATCACCATTACAGCCATTGGAAGTCCAGCAGTGGACTTCCAATGGCTGTAATAAAGATTATCTAATGTTCTAATTTTTTTTCTGATTTTCAGGATTCACCCATCAAAACTCGGCTCACTTCATACTTATCATAAATATACCCGTATCATGTACTTCACATTGATTTTCAATAAAGGTACATGTATGTATCTAATGTTTTTATGTTGCGCCTACAACATGGTACAGTACTGGTACATAAAGGTACATTAGTAATGTTTTTATGTTGCACCTACAACATAGTACAGTACTGGTAAGTACATTCCTTTCTTACATTACATATCCATGTTTGCAACAATACACCCACAATCCTGTCCCACACTTGTAATCTTATCGATATTAAGTATATTAAGTCTTATCGGTAGAGTAATAAAACAAAAGACATTCAAGTTCAACCGTTTTTATTTGAGGATGTAAAGTACGTATAAAAGTGTCAACAAATTGTTCCCATCGAGCGGCTGAGCGCCCAAATCGAAATACCTAAGCTATTTAAGTAGTCTGAAATCATCCATATGATTTGACCGTGTGTTTAAGCAAGCATTTTTCCTGAAAAAGAGGAACCAGAGGCCCCCGCTTTTTCGAGGTAACCCAATTTTTATTCTTAATAGATAAATAGGCTGCTAAACTATCGTCTCTCCTCTGCTGAAGCCGAGTATAAATGAGACAGTACATTAAATTTTATAACCGCGTCAATTATACCCAGATTGCAATTTTCCTAATCGGTATTAAACTCAATTCGCAAGTCATTGAGTTCAAAATAGATTTTGATAATTAGCTGATTTTGATAGCCGGTGACCCTCTGCGGATAGGAGAAACAGACACTTGGACTTTATTTAGCACATTACAAAGTGTACTCCATCGCGCTGCATCTTTTATATATTATTATAAAGTGTATCTTTCAGCGCAGTGTGCGCACAAATTTTCAGATATAAGACATTTTGGTTCACAAATAGGATAGACATTGACAAAGTGAAAAGTATTTAAAAAGGTTATTTGCTATAACATTGAGACACTTCTAAAAAATTCTAACTTGACAACTTGATCCATTTTCCCACACATTTTTTTAATAAATAGATACAAATAATACACACGTCAATTTATCTAACATTACAATACCTACTAAATTGATGCATTTACATCGCCTAGATTCGTGTGAAATGTGTTCAAATACTTAATCTATTTGTACTAACTACAATTATCATTGTAAAACTGTGAGCATCTTTTTAAAATTATTTTATAGTTACAACATTATCGCCAAGACCTTAACTCTATACTTTGGTGTACTACCCTAGGGCTAGGTTCATGTGGAATTGCCTTACGCTTTTGCATTGAGTTCATTTGCACACATTTTGCAGCACAAACAATGAATGCGTGTCAGCGTATTGAACAAATAGCCGAAATAAATTCTCAAATTGGTCTTTTCCTCAACAGGTCTTAGCTTACGACCATGGTCGTAAGCTGCGGCTTAACACAAGCCTTAGCTTACGACCATGTCTTGGTCGATTCCTTTAACATGATTACAATACATTTACAACAAATGGCAGTGTATTACATCATTAGGTAGTTTATTCTACATATTATGGTTTGAGTCATATTTGTGCGTTTCTCTCGGATTATGGGTATTGTATGCTGATGAATAAAAAAATTACCGATACAATTTTCAAATGTTTATATGTGTGCCGTAGAAACTAACTACTCGTACATGGCTAAAAAAAATTTAGGCCAAATCCTATATTTGCAGATATTGAATTTTTTTAAACCGTCTTTAAAGTTACATGAAAACTGTATAATTTTGTTGAAACAGTATTTTATCCATAAGCATTTTGCATTTATTATATTTCAATATAATATGACTAAGAAGTTATGACTAAATTAGGAAACCATTCAAATGTTTGGACGATATTTTTTTACAAATTCATAGGTTCCATAGTGACTAGAAGAAAATAACACAGCATATAAGGAAACGAACAATTAAAACTAAAAGTGTAGATTAAACTAAACAGTTATGAATGCAAGAAGGTCTTGTTAATTTAAAAATAACTGAAACTCCATACGCATCTAGTTAAAAACATCTAAATTGATTACAAATTAATATTCGTGCACACAGCAACAGAAACTTTTTGAATCCATAAACATCTGTCGAAATTTCACATTCAATTTTGAAATTAACGGCTTTCACTTAAATATGGCGATTATGGAATTTTGACAGCTTAGCGTTAGTTGATCTGTTGCTGTGTTTATTGCGTCAGATAAAATCTTCAACGACGTGAAACTCTCTGAAGGAACAAAGGCAGGATTTGAAAAATAGTAGTTTACTGTCTGTTGAACAAAACTGTGTCGTATCTATAGATAGTTATGCAGTTGTAAACATCATTGACTTGTAACTTTAAATGTATGTATCCACATATTGGACGTCACGAATAACTATCGTCCGTGACTTATTTGTTGTGACGTCAGATTGTCTAGACAATGGTGGTGACAAACGGCTTAAACGACACCCGAAACAAAGTATTGTTGATAGAGAGTATAGGTGAATAATTTAAAACCTTTAAAATAATCAAATAGTCGTACATATAATGAGCAACTCGTTATGTGTCATGACGTCTAGCGATAAACTTGACTGAAATATACATGGACCAACATGTCCCCCCAATTACACCAATTCCAATTTTGTCTATGCTAGTTACATAGACAATATTGGTACATAGAGAAACTGTTCGATATAAGTTTATTTTAACGCGTATGTACAGGGAAATGTCTATAATTTGAAAAATTGATATAGCGCTCGATTATTGACGAATTTCGTTAGTAACATAGATCAAGCTTCGTCCACAAACGAGGTAACAGGCAGGCGAGAGCACGGGCATCTGCCCCTATCTTTAATACTGACTGCGCGTTTTCTACCGGACGCTTCTATCGGTAGATCAGCCTTCATCAACTCGAGATCGTTTCTATATAGATGATTTTAAAATCGTGTCTCCGTGTTTATCACCACATTTACCAGAGATACAAATGTCGTCTGCATTGGTACCTCACTCTCACCTATTTCTACCGCCAAATTGTTGTGTTCCGGTTTGATGGGTAAAAGAGGCAATAAAATTACTGGATTATGTGACAAATCAAAGTCACAATGTTGGTAACGCGCTAGTGATATCTTTGTGACGGTACGAGCATGTATAGACTGCGGTGACGTTGACTATCTATCACACCGTCACGACCGTATGTTACTGTTTTGTGGGTTACTCATTTTTTTTACCACTATGCTGGCGAACATGTCACCTCTTATACGAATATAGCATTGCCAACCCAACAGTCTATTAACTTCCAGCCCAATATTGTGGCCCTTGGAGAAAACTCTAGCAGCGAGCGCATTTCATATTCGAAGTGATCTCGAGAAGAAATCCGTTCAAATTGGTATTCTACATTACCATTCAGTTTTTAAAGTACGATTATGTCTGCCGATGGCGAGCGGTGGGATGGCAGAAAATTTCGTTGGCCTTTGCAACAGCTATTTTTTTACCAAGCGGTGCTATAGTTACTTTCAACAAATTAATTTGCCGATGAAGAGGCTTGACATATATATATATAATAATTAGTGAACAATTGATATGATGCGTCTAATTGATATCGAAGATGATTTTTTCTCAATTCCAAACAATAATCAAGCAAAATTTCGAACAAAAGTTTATACAACTCAATTCATATAAAATAGACATTCCCTGTCAGTCCAGTATATTTAAGAAACCTCTACCATCTTAAAATAAGCTCTTCCATAAAAACATAAATTAATAAAAAAAAAACTAAAAGAGGATAATGACGTGACACGTTAAAACGAGATTCCCTCCAACCTCAAACAAATTCATCGAATACTAGTCCTCAAATCCATCAAGGCGCTCGCAGTTATGACTCCGTGGCGCTGACTCTTCCCTACAAACCCACTATAGTTTGCATCACCTCCAATTGTAATCGTGGAGAAGGAAGTAGAATTTCTCCTTTGCTGGAAAGAAGGTTTCTTCCCTGTCATGAAGCCAGCGTCTGAAGGACTCTGCCTTGTGACCGGTTGGAAATAGTCCCCGTGGCAATTGGAGGTCTCCATCCAATGGTTGTCGTAAGTCTTGGTTGCCCTGAGAGGTTTTGATATGGCTTGGTCTGACCTGTACTCCTTGAGAGGCCGTTCGGATGGTCTGGTGACCTTGATCCTGGCTTTGTGGTCGGCTGAGGAGCTGAGGTGCTTAGGCTTTGGTTGGATTGGGTCGTCATTGAAAGATTTGCTGCTTTTAACCGTTGCTGAGGGTAGAGTATGGTTTTTTGCGCTGATAGAAAACAAATAGAGATTTTTAATACATAACTTAAGTGTAATTTTAGAGTATCTGAAAAACAAAATGGAAGCAAGTAAATATAACATTCATAGTCAATACAGGACTATTGTTAAGAATGTGTAGGCGTAAGTCTGGATATCTGGATCGGAGTAAGCAAACTGTTTTATAAAGAGAGTACGATAGCATTTCAAGCATTAAACTATGATTTCACGCGACTGTGACTGGCTACCGACAGTCTTCTCGATTGCAAACCGTCAGCAGAATAGTATACGCTGTATGGGCCCTACTATTTTGACAGACCCCATGGCGCAGATGGTCCATTTGTGCGCCAAAGGTTCGATCCCTACCCGGAGAAAATGTTTAAATGATGAACATTTGTATTTGTTCTGTGCCTGGGTGTTAAAAAATGTTTTTAAATATTATATTTGTGATTCTTCGTTGTCTGGCGTCCGTAATCAAGTGCTTAAAGCTACTCATCTCAAAGTTAGGTCAACGTATAATATGTATGAATTTATTTTAAAATATATCCATATCGGTTTGAAAAAATATTATTATTCAAACTTACCATATTGTAAAAGCAGGCAGTCAAATCCGGTACTACATTTGATGATATTGTTTGCACCACTCTGAACAACTGCAAGTAAAACAGCATAAATACTTCCTTCACTCACCTAGGCTGACTCTTTTTGACGTGACCGATGGAGTTCGATCCCTTCGCCATGATGCTGTACAGCTTGTTTCTGTAGTCGTCCACTGACATCTGCTTATCGTCCCGAAGCGGCAGAAGCACGTCTGACGGGAGAGAGGGTTCGTCGCGCTCATGATGGAATCTTGTGGCCACAAATAAACATTTTCAATTTACATGCGGTAGACCTCTAACGAAGACTGTCTTCAACTCTTCCTCACCGATTTCTACCACTAGCAGCCGTGCTCGCATTAGTGTGTTCGATATAAAGGGTGAGAGAGGCATTGAAATGAAACTTGTCATCATCATCATATTAGCCAATGGAAGTTCACTGCTGGATATAGGTGTCCCCAAGAAAGGGGGCATTTTTCCCGTTATATAGGTGGCAATCGCAGAGCGCAGATTTCATGACAGGAATGCTGCACCCCATGCACGCCCTGAGCATTGAAGCTACACTGTTTCGAATGGATGGATGGTATTTGATACGCTATTGACTCGTACGACACCTGCTATAGGTAGAGGTATTATTCTACTCTGCCGGTATATCACGGCAGAATTACTGATTAAATCGACATAATATCTTAAAGTCACAAGTCTGCAGTGACGCTGTCACGCGGACTGTATGCTTGTTGTCGACCTAATCTAATCACGGAAAAGTTATAATTATTTATATGGACTACAAGCAGGTTTCAAACATAACTCTTATTCTCATATATTATTTGATGGACCCAAAGGCACATTTGGTGGCGCTCCCATCTTAGGCGCTAAGTGGGTTCGATCCCCACATAGAACAAAAAAATACTTGATAGTCATTTGTGTATATTCTGTGTCTGGGTGCAATATAAGTATGAATATTATGAATAAGTATGAGTATTATAAGTATGAATAGTACAAAGCTTGCAGTCAACGTCGTGAATAAGGAGTTCTTTTACAAAATAGCTTAAAAAATAATTACGTACTGTTTTAAATATAATCATGACTCACTTTAAAGTTTAATAATATTCACTACGATTTTTTTGATTGTCAACCGTTACTGAAGTGCACACGATTAAAAAGGAGACAACTGCGACACTCACTTGCCAACATATTCGTGGTCCAGCGCCTTCTCAGCACTCAGTCTTCTCGCAGGGTTAAAGACTAGAAGTCTTTGCACTAGATCAGAGGCATCCCTCGGCGCGCAAGAGAGCAAGGCTACGAGGGAAGCCCCCGCCGGGCTAACAGCAGCCGCCTGTTCCCGAATCAAGGCTGAACCGTAGCCGCTACAAACCGCTGTTATATCTGTAATACCAGACGCACAGAGAACATAGAATACCTGAAGACATAAATGACATGCATGTGGCCTAGTAATTGTTGAAATCGAACGGTGAGCATGAAGTGTCCATCGTACGTCAGCATCATATCAGATGTAGGATTGTCACTGGAAACAGGCTTTCTTAAGCGATTTCCAGTAGGACCGGTCGCATGCGGCGCAATAGGTTTTAGTGAGATCGCATGTCCTTGTAGGTGTTCGGTCGTACCCGGCCGCTGCTGCACTGGCCGGTGCGTGATCTTTATTCTAAAACCCTACGGCTCCATCGGCGTCAATTCTCTGTTTTTTTTTCGATTTTTGCTCCATATTGCTGAGTGTATTTCGCTACACTGTGCGCTCAAAAGTTAAATAAATTTTATTTAGTTGATTTTTGAGCGTACCACTTACGCCTTCATTTTATGTTAAACTACGATTATAAATTAGAAATATAAAATTCTTGTTTAGTGCATGCTATGTTCATGCTATAAATGTTTGTACATTTAGATTTGATATTTAGTTTTAAACGATTATGTTTTGTTAAATGCACTTAATTGTATATGATCCATTAGGATAGATCCAAAAACTTGCTAATCCATTAGGCTATGACGGTTATTTTACCGATCCGATCATGCAGGATTTGATCGCGCAAAGAGACTCCTTGCATTGCCCTGCTTTTAGTTCGTTGGCTATTTGGTTATGGCTTATATAATAGTAACTATATAAGAGACCATTCGTACTGATGTATAATAAAAGGTAAGGTAACGTGAGTTACCATAAAATGTTTGAAGAAATGTGTGTTTGGGAGGTGATGGGCCTGAGACATACAGAGTAAGGGGAATCACTAGCTAAGACTGCACAGCGAGAGGCTATCTCGCTCGCTTAAGATATGGATGTCAATAAAAATAATGCTGGCTGCTCACGATAACAAAGAAACTCTAGTCTCAGACAATAACCTCGTCCGATACACCTAATGTTTGCTAAACAAATATATTTTAGGTAGAAGTCTGATATCACGGAAGTTGTACCTGTCTTAATAGGCTTCAATATTTGTGAAACACCAGCAATATATGACAAGGATCACACGCATAGTATACCTTGAGCGGAGGGCTTTGGCAGCGTAGCCATGATCCTCTCGATCTGGTTGACGGTGGAAGTGCCAGGGAATAGCGGCTTGCCAGTCAGCATTTCTCCGAGGATGCAACCCAACGACCACATATCGATTCCCTTAGTGTAGCTAAAACATCAGGACAGCTTAGTGAAGAATCTGGTGCATTTTATATGAAGTAGATAGACCTCATACAAAAAGTCATCTGCATTGGCAACTGACCTCACCTATTTCTACCGCCAAATAGCGCATTGTTGTGTTCCAGTTTGAAGGGTGAGAGGGGTATAAAGAAATTACCGAGTAATGTGACATAATATTTTCAAGTCACGAGTTTGGCACTAGCATCTATAGGCTGCTATGGGATATAAATATATTTAAATAAAAATTGAAGGAATTTTACTAAAAATAATTCATCTTCCCTCAGGTTTCAGGACCCGAACTAATTACATTTTTAGTATTTAAATTTAATTAAAAATAAGTATTTTTAAGAAAGGTCGCATGTCACTGATTGTGAGAAAAGATCTTCCGCGCACTCGGTGTTTAGTGGTCCGATTTTGGTACCTACAACACAGTATGTTACAACCAAGTATTTCTAACCAACCAAGTATTTATATTTCAACCAAGATTCTAGTGATACAGAATTAATCATAATACCAAAACATACATATATACATCACGATTGTGTCCTATCCGCGTAGGCAAAGACTTTGAATTTCCACATGCTATGCGATCCTGGCATACCTCTTTTGCTTCCCTTACTTGAATTAATCCTTTTATACACGCTCTTTTATTCTTAGTACTTGTTACAGGGCTTTAACACCATCAACATTCAACTTTATCCACTTATCTGAATCAGTTACTACCGGGTTAAAATAAGTTCCCTTAGGTCGTTCTATACCAGCTATTCCATTCACTTTCGCTCTATATATTTATTATTTCACAAAATAATATGCGTAGGGATAACTGAAACGAGATAGTGTCGGTACTGCCTAATATTTTCGGTTAGCTCGAAAATAGTTACTGTGCATTTACTTACTGGTTGCTGAACAGTTCTTACATCTTCATCGCACGCTATCGTAGTCTATTTTCTCCTCGATTACATACCAAACGTAGGGGAACCGCTTACTTATCCAAATTTAATTTGACCAATAACGTTTAATTGCTATATGAATTGTTTACCATATATTTCATCAGTCACCATTGTTATTTTACCGAATTAATCCGACAGAATTTTGAAAAAACTTATGCGCTTCAATAAAGTTTACGGGCTAAACTCTCTTGTATTTTTTTGCTACATTAGTAGATTAGGATAGAGTAGTGACTACTCGCAGTCTAGCATTCTTCAAATTAAGATCAGTTAAAAGAAATAATCAGGCTAAATAAAACGTTGTTATAGCCACAAATAATCGAATAATGGGTCAACTAATACACTGGCAAACATACTTTCGACCAAGTAAACAAAATTGGAAAGATTTCCATCTGATAGGTAACGTAGATTAGTCCACATTCTGCTGGCTTCTACCTGGAAACCTTAAAGCTGTACTCACTTCTTGCTGGCAATGAGAATCTCCGGCGCCCGGTACCAGCGAGTGGCAACATAGTCTGTAAGGCAGGGGTCGGCACCCTCTTCTCCCCCCGAGTAAATGCTAGACACGGAGCGGGCTAGCCCGAAGTCTGCTAGTTTCACCCTGACGAATAAAAAATCACGAGATAAAAATCAGAATTTATTCTAACTATGCTGACATTATAGGTGGAGGTAAATAAAAATAATAATTCGACTACTTTTAAAATCAATTCCATACAACTGAAATCTCTGGAAGTCTAGAATGAAAGAATTTCAATGTCCATTGTTAAAGACAAGGTTGCAACATCTTTTGTATTTAAAAGTTGCATTAAGTTGAACTATTTTCCTATGACAGTCAAAAAGCTAGGGCACTTTGAAAATACTCGTATTCTCCTATGGTGCATCCACACCGTACTTACTTTTTGTGTTTCTAAGTGTTATTAGGTAACATCCGATAACAAAACAAACACTCGCAAAAGTTAAAAAGTGTTACCTAACGTTATCATGTTGCATTCTGTTCAAAAAGTAGCTGCAGTTTGGATGCACCTTAAAAGAAATAAGTAACACCTATTTCGCACGCCTTCATGCTCTAGGAGTAAGCAAGTTTCTCCTGAAGTA
Organism: Heortia vitessoides; assembly: GCA_020976665.1. Classification (NCBI taxonomy): domain Eukaryota; kingdom Metazoa; phylum Arthropoda; class Insecta; order Lepidoptera; family Crambidae; genus Heortia; species Heortia vitessoides. Next base: position 4,214,155 of record JACJUM010003223.1, on the reverse strand, counting down.
AACTTTTTCGAGTTCCTCACTTGCAAGAAGACTACTTTTTCATGCTTCAAATCGTAACAGCAACGCGAGCATGCTACTTTCAAGGCAAGGTCTGAGAAGAGACCTCTATAAAAGGCCTAACTCAAGTTAATCTTAATAATATAATAAAGTAAACCTGGATCCCCATCTTACCTGCAAGCGCTATCTATAAGCACGTTACTAGGCTTCTGGTCCCTATGTATCACGTTCCCCGAGTGTATATACTTGGTGGCCTTCAGCATCTGGTACATAATATACCGCTTGTGGATATCCCTGAGTATGTTTCCACGTTTGATCACATTGTGGAGGTCAGTCTCCATGTACTCGAAGCCGAGGTATATATCGCGGTTGTTTAATGCCCTGAGAAATATATAATAGCACAATATAATCACTATATATTTTATAAAGAGTTGCTGCACCGTCTCTACCCTGACTTCTATTGTTATTGGATAGGGACTATTACACCTTAATGAGGTCATGCCACGTACACTGCTAAACTATGGCAAGATAAGTGTTCAGTAACGCATGTGGTCTGCTATGAGTGATCACGTCCCTAGAATAAAATAGAATCGCTGTATAATTCTTTATCTCTCATCTTTGAAACCTCGGAACATATTTAATATGGTTTACACCATCATACAAATAAGTTTTAAGGAAGGGTCTATTTGATATTTTATTTTAATAAATTTAACCTGATCTATTGTCATCATCATATCAATCGTGGAGCTTGGGCTTCGAATCGAATTGACCATAAAATTTTTCCTCCCGCTGGAATGAGCAGGATGTAGAACGGACCAAAGCAGATTTAATGGAAATTTCTTGGGGTGGCCTATGTCCGGCTGTATATAAATTTTACACATCTCATACATTGATCTGACGCCGAGCTAAGTCATTCTTAAAGCATTCGTATTGCGGCTATACGACAACAGGGGAATTACAAATATTCATAGCATAAATACTAGTTCTGGGTGGGGATAGAGATTGCGATCCTTGGCGCACAAGACGGCACTACTAACATCTGCGCCATTGGACTCGTCTATTTGATTGATTTCTCATTTCCATACTAATATTATAAATGAGATAGTGTATGTGTGTGTCTGTTTGTTTGTCCGTCTTTCACAGCAAAACGGAGCGACGTATTGACGTTATTTTAAGTAGTGATAGAGATAGTCGAAGGGATGGAGGAATTTGACTATAATGACTGCGCTAGGTAAATGTGGTGGTAATCGCAGAGCGTAGCTTCGCGACGGGAATGCTGCTGCCCATCCCTGCCCTGCTGCACTTGAGCTACACTGTTTTATGCGCATATACCGCTACCTATCGGTTCCTCTTAGGATACCACGTACATAAGGAGGTACTACTCAACTCTGCCGGTAATTTTGACTAAAATATCTTGATTAATAATAATGAATCGTCGACACAAAATAAGCACAACACTCATAAGGATAACTGCAACATGTCATTCTTTTTTATTGTGTACTAGCAACGCCCTGAAATGTAGTGCCCAATAGACGCCACGCCATTCTGTTTTGAATGGGATTCCAGCCACATGGAAGTGCAGTGCTCATAAAGACGCCATGCCTAGTTGTTTTGAAACGGATTCCAGCCACATAGAAATGCAGTGCCCCAAAGGACGCCAAGCCAATTCGTTTTAAATGGGATTCCATCCGCATAGAAATGCAGTGCCCATAGATATACTATTTATAGCGACCTTTTGGGACGATACAAGACTTAACAAAAAGACCACATCGTGGCATCAGTCAGTACAAAATAACAGTATTAGGTAGACCTAAAAAGTAAATAAAGTTGTTCGCCAACAAAGAAAAACGTTCAACACAATAATATTCAAAACAAAGTATGCCGAGGGCTGCACAGTTGCAAAACTTTCGCGTGTCACAATGCCTTGTACCAATTCGACGAAAGTTACAATAACAAAGAATCCGTGTACCTCGACGAACATGTAAAGGACAAGTTGACTGACTTCGAGGGTTGTGACTTGTAGTGTTGTATTTTCTGAATGCCTCACAGAGTTATTGACATGAGATAGAACTTCATATAAAGGTCGTCTATATTGATACCTTACTCTCACCTAGGTATATCTACCGCCAAATAGCAGTGATCACATTTCGGTGTTCCGGTTTGAACGGTGAGAGAGGCAGTGAAATTACTGGGCAATGACACAATATCTTCAAGTCAACAAGATTGGCAACGCGCTAGTGATATCCTCATGATATTTTAAATCACACAAAGTGTGTCATAAAGAACACGACTGTCTGTTCATTGAGGTGTGTGGGTTTTAACAAAATTTACTACAAAACAAAATATGGTAGTAAATGTAGGATATTGCAAAAGAACTACGCGAGTAGATTGCAAGGAGACTACTTTTCATGCTTCAAATCTATACTACTTGTTCTACTTTTTCAATGCTTCTTCCAAAGTAAGGTCTGAGAAGAAACCTCTATAAAAGGCCTAACTCAAGTTAATCTTAATAATATAATGCTGTTGAAATAAGAGCACTTCGAATTATGTATGGTGAGAGCTTGAGAGATGGATTAAACAATAGTGTCATAAGAGTGGTGGTGTAAAATATAATATTGAGATAGTTTGTACATGTAGAAAGGATGGATGAAAGTAGAATTACTGCACAAACGTGCGTGTATAAAAGGACTAATGCGAGCAAGGGAAGCGCGGGAGGTATGCCTAGATCGTAGCAAGTGAAGTGGGACACAGGCGTTATGTATGTAAAGAAATAATAAATTACCTAGATGCCAAATCTAGCACTAAAGTTTTATGGCCTCTACAACTACAAAGCTCTCTGTTGATAAGAAGCCTAGTTTTATAGCCCCGTCATTTGTCTAGACCTTACTCTATCCAAAAGATAGTAAAACTTGCTAAAGGATCACAAGACTCGAGAGTATTTCAGACAGCACGATAAAATGATAATTCAGTCTTGCGTGACTGCGACAAATGATGGTTATTGCGTTTACGAAGGCTACGTTTTTACAAGGATATATACTGTTTTGATTTTTGTAACGTTGCATACAGTGCGCTCTATTGAGTTGGCCGCTCTGACCTTTTTAGAGCGGACAATACGAAGCAGTCCAGGAAAATGTTACACTCCAGTCAAATCCTTCTATATATTCTATTAGTATATAAGAATGTATGGATGTATGTTTGTTACTCTTGAATAGAAAAACTTTCGAATAGATTTTGACGAAATGTTGCAATAATATAACGTCTACTTCAGAATAAGACATATGCTATATTTTTTAAAATTTATCCAAAATATAACAATTTACATTGTTTGCGTTTAAAACGCCTGCCAAATTCCATCTACAAATCTGCTTATCCTCTTGTTGTTTAGGGTGCAGATAAAAACGATTTTGTTTTCTTGAAATAAAGTGGTAGTGTTTTTTTGGCATTTGAAAGTATTTACAGTACTAATAAAATAAGCATTTGAATTTTTTTATTTTTTCGTGTATTATTGATACTATATATATATATGAATAAATCCTTATTTCACTTTGGAAATTTATTTTGGTTAAGTCTGTCTTAGTCAAAAGAAGATCACGCGGTAAAAATCACTCCCTTAATTTGTTTAATGTAGCTGATTTGGGCAGCAGAATTTCCTTCGCTAGTAAGCTGCGCTCTGCGATTGCCACCACGCCTGTCCAGCACAGCAATTATGGGCAAAATTCGATGTCAAGCATTGGACGTTCTACGATCAAGATTACTGCTTACCCCAGTAGGAAATAGGTAGAAGTCGTGTACAAATGGTGTGACACATGTACATAAATCTAATGTCAAATACCACAACTAGCTTTCGCTTTCGAGTTCTTTCAAGAGATCTAGAGCAAGTCTAGCGTTCGAGTTTTAATCCATCGCTTACTTAGGTATGTCTTGATTCCCAGTCGATCTCTGACCATTGAACCACCACAGTGCAAGAAGTCATGTTAAAAATACAAACAATTCTATTGGGAATAAAAAAAATCACAGGAATCTTCATTATTCTGCGGTAAAACGTGGCCACATTTCGGCCACGACCCTTCCAGACGTTCAGATGTGGAAGAGTTATTAACGGACATCCATATAAACTTTCATGTTCGCAATATTAGAGGATATTAGAGGCTTGTAACGTCATTGATGATGTCGCGAGCATTATAAAGCTATGGTCATTCACCCTTCTTACTCCACCCTTTAATATTCTTTTCGTATAATAGGTATGCCATAAAAAAATATTACGTGCACTACACAAATCACGTATGTACACTAAGAAAGATTGATCCCAATTGGTCATACCTGTGTTTGTTTCTATATTTTATGAAAACTTTGTCTCTCGTTATAAGTATCACGCCCAATTAAAAAAAGTGGGGCAATATTGATCATTGAGTGGAGCAAGCCTTGGCAGACGTCCGAATAAAGCCGGACATAGCTTAACTTTTTGAAGCCACGTCCAGCGAATATAGACGATCTCCGGCTTTCTACATTTCGCAATCGAGCGTGCGCCAAACTTCCGTTACTATAAGTATATTATTACAAAACATCGTTGAAGTTCACTATAGGTTTGAAGTTCACTAAATGTTTCGACTAACCACTCAAACTCAAAATAGCATACCAGACACCGGTCTTTTTGCCCAAAGGTTTGTCAAACTGTCCTGCTATTAGGTTTTTGCGACCGGGTAACCCTAGGTGCTCCACCTATTGCTAACACTTAGTCTTCTGGATGAAAAACTTACAAGTATATTTCAATATAATTAGTACCTAGATGACGCAATGGCGCAACAAACAGACAAACAAAGAGGCCGTAAAGTTACTGGGTAATGTGACATAATATATTCGAGTCAACAAAGTGGGTAACGCGCGCATGATATGAGGTATTATCTATAGGCTACGATGACGCTTACTATTACGCGAACAGTTTGCCTGTTTGTCTTACAGAGTCATATATATACATAATAAAAACAAATGCACGGTGACACTCAGACACATTCATCAACATCAATATACCGGCCATTGTAAGTCCACTGCTGAACATAGGCCTCTCCAAAAAATGGGGGATTTGCCCATAATTGCCGCCCTGTGCATTTGGGCTACACTGTTCCGGGTGGATACGACACTTGATACAGAGGGAGGTACTATTCTACTCTGCCAGTACCTCAAGGCAAATTAGATACATTTTCATGTTTATATTTTTTGCATAAATAAAAAACATGAAAATTGCAATATTTTTTATAGTGATCTGCCGTGCCTTCACTTCGTGCAGATCTCTGTCCGGATAATTTATGGGCGAAATATTTAATCTAATTAATTATCTAGGTAGTTTTGTCTTAAATGAAAACCGTATGAATATCCGTTTGGTAATATGTAGTCAAAGTGTTCGTACCTACATGCGTACAGACCTTATTACTGAAGATATTTTGTTTGATCAAAAAACTTAGTGATGATGTCGTTTTAGGTGATTATAGCAAACCATTTTTAACTCGAGTGCCAAAAACAAATTAAAAAACTTTTCTTGAAGAAACGTAGTTGATAAAAAATTAAAAGAGGCCCACTAAAAAGATTTTCCTTACATTTTTTTTAAACACTCCACTAAGTTACCAAGCAAATTTTTCGTGACCAACTCAATAAGAAAGGTTTTTTTGGTTCGGCAAATTATACATGTTAAGTGCCATCGTTAGCCAAATAAGTGATTATCTCAGCTAAAAAAAACTCTACTTTTAGTTTTAAGCAAAACTTACCTGTGTATACTATGTAGTTTCACAATATTCGGATGATTTCGGAACGATTGTAGAAATATTATCTCCCTGAATGTCCTTTGAGCATCAGTCTGATTTCTAAACGCGTCGAATATTTTTTTTATAGCTACCACATCCTTGGATTTTTTATCTACAGCCTTCCACACGATCCCATATGCTCCTTTGCCTAATCTCTTTTTGATATCAAACCTCTTTTGTATGTGCTCGTCAATTTCAGACATATTTTTTTCCGGACTCTTTTTTTGAGTCTGCTTATTTTGAGCGCCATCTTTTTTTCTTTCATCTTTCTTCGGAATCAGCTGGGCCTGGTTCATTTGTAGCTTTTACAATGTTCTCCTTGTATTACACTGCCACAGATAAAATTAAAACTAAAACCAATAGGCCTATTCATTTATGCGAAATGAATACCTACTGTGCTCGCAAAACGTCCCCGATCGTCCCGTCCCGTCGCAAGGACACATAAAATGGAAATTCTAAGTGATTCCAAACCTAATTTGAATACGAAGCAGCGTGATGCTAGCCATTTTAAAATATTGATTATACAGCAGCCAAAATAGATCAATACCTCTCAATGACTTCCCTTAAAAAACTTTATCTCTTAACTAGTTAAAATACCCGGTTCAATTAAAATAAAAAGTATACTTACAATCAATACGGCTATTATATCTCACACTTCCCATGTTTTCAGTGTATTGAAATCAAATTTGGTAATATCGAAGTATTACAGAGGTATATATCGGCACAATAGAACACTTCCATCCGAAATTCATTTGTTTACGGCGCCCAATCTAACATGCTGTCAGTTGCCATGGCAACCGCAAATGTCAACTTTAGTAATGGGGAAACAAAAAATGTGTAATCGATTTTAATATATATCGATTTTATACAGTACACATTATATCAACATTCAAATTTAAGAACCTATCACTACTTTACGATTCTTAAGATTGAAATTGCACAAAAAATAATAATTTTGCATCCAAGTCATGAATTGACTACATAGACATTGTGTAATTGACGGCCCGATGGCGCTATGGTAGTGATCTTATGCGTAAAATGTTGTGGGTTCGATTCCCACCCAGAGCAAATGTTTTATATAATTATATTTGTGTAAGTTTTATGTCTGGGTGTTAAATATATGTATTTAAGCAGTATATTTGTTTGTTCATTAGTGTATCTGCATATTCTGTTGAAACCTCCGTTGTGTGGTGTCCGAAAACCCTAAAACCGCTCTTCGATGTTTATTATACAAATTTTCTTCCTTAAAACTCAAGAACTAAAATCAACTTATAACAGGGTAGCCAGTGAAATAAAAGAACAAGTGATAAGGTTACTTAAGTTTAATTATTATTATAGTAATTTTGATTTAACATTATTTGTCTCATAATACTTTAAAGTTTCGATTCAATAATAAAGAGACGACCAAATTAAATAGTCGCAACACGAGGTTCTCGTCAAATTTAAAGGAACGAGAGCTCTTTCAAGGTTTATATTTATTTTAACTTATCTTCTATAAATAATTTCTATAACTAAATAACTTGTATAAAATCGCTAAAAAAACATAAAAATAAAGTTTCATCTAAAAAAAGGAATGCACTAAATTTAACTTTTGGAAAAATATCGGCAAATTGTCGCATTTCGGGATTGTGAAGCAGGATATACTAAGGCAGCGTGTTTTAGTATAATCTGGCATTAGCAGCATTTAATTAAAGTTATAACTACTTACAATTGTTGAAAATATTAATTTATTAGCAACAACGTTAATAAATAAACATAGTAAGTTGAAGAGATAGTATGTTTGTTCAAATGACTATTTAAAATAATTATACTACTCATTGTAAACAACACGTATTTTAAATAGTACCTAAAAATACTTAAATATTAGTAGTAAGTTAGAATTTTTAATAAAGTTATTTTACGGAGTTTAAGAGTATTTGACGTTCTCATGGCTTTTGGCCTATTCAACTCTGATCTAACTTTTCTAATAGCTGTCTAATTGCATACTGCCTACCAACTCTCAACACTACTAATGCAGTGAAGGCACAATCTGAACAATTATTTAAAAGTAGTAACGAGATTTATTACAACACTTTCAAATATCTTTATCTTGACCTAACATGTGAATAGCTTCCACGAAGTTTAACCTTAGTGGCATCTATCTATCTATAATATAAGAGCGAAAAGAGATCAATAACCACAGAATGGGCATCATTAATGTAATATTAATATCATTACCCTTAAATCAATATTTTTAAGACGTAATAAGTGACTTTGTGATCGTGACCAATAAGAGCTGCAAAGGGTTTCTAAGGTTTACATTTAGCTAGGTATCGGTGACTTGAATGATATGATATTCATAAAGATATTTAGTAAATATTATGTAACGTTAATATAATAATTAATTACATCTATGGAAAATAAAATGTAATAAATTTTGACTTGTGTGCGAAAAAAGAGAAAAAAATATTGTATCTAGTTCTTAAAATAAACTTCTTGATTTCCTCTACGCATTACTTAATTATGCCAATATTTGAACATTTCATAAATTGCATCCATAAGTACTAAAATAAGTACATTTATTTCTTTGTAGGTATGGCTTGTTGCTGTGAATTGCCTGAACAGTAAACTTAAAATTAAGTTCTTAACCACATTTTTACAAAAGAGGTGGGTGGATTTTCTTTTTCTCCTCCTCTTCCAAGCGGCCAAGGTCTATAGACGAGGGTGAAGGGAGACCACAGGGCCACTCCATCAAGTCGGCTTCATGCGTCATAATGTGCTCGGCTTCCACTAGAATTTACAAAAATAAATATTTGAAATATAATAAATTAAGGCACATAGAAAATTAAATTATGTACTTAATATAATATACACAGATTGCATTGTGTGTCAGGTAAAAAAAATTACGACATGTGACATAATTTCTCATTTGGTGACGCGAAAAGAAATAAGGAAGGATGGTAACTGAATAAGTATGATAATAATTATTCATTTAAAATTACATCATGGTCACAGACAAAACATCTACAACCATAAGATCTATACTTACAAAATATAGAAAACACCATTGTCATGCCGTGAAATATTAATATTATCACAATAAAAAGATAACGAAGTACTTCGAAAACCTTCATAACAAGCGAATGTCTTCCCTTAGGCCCTACTTTTATACCAAATCCCAACATTCAGGTCTTAACAAGAACACAGTAGAAAAAGATCAACAACTAACTCCACTCAACTTTCGTACTACTGAAATTCAGATTGATAAAAGACGAAAAAAAACTGTGACTTTGCCACAAAATTCTTTACACATTTTGCAGATGTATGCCGAGTATATGTAGAAAAACACGTCGATCCAATGGCTGTGTGTGCTGGAAAGTTGTATACTTGCAATATAGATTCAGCTTATAGCAAATCGAAATTACATAACAAAAAAACTTGAACCAGGATCAGATTTTTGTTTCATTGCAATGAAACTTCAGACCATACACCACCAAACCGGCGGTTGTGAGACCTTAGTTAGGTTGCCGCAGTTGTACATCAATGCTTATTAGAAAGATTTATATTGATTAAAAACAAACGCCCCAATTACTAATATAAAACGTTTCAAATTCTAGATGATCGGCATTGCAAAATCTTTTGGGGCCTCTTTTGCAAAATATATAACATTCAAAACGCAATAACGAAATGTTAACCCTAAAAAACACGCAATTAGTTCATTCAGTTCAAAATGCAGTAGAAAGTTAAAGCAATCCGAATTTTATTTTATTTTTATTCTTTCAAAATCTTATATTTTAATTAACCAAAATACTATTGAATCTAACGGCATATGGATTTACATGTGTAAATACATAACAATAGTTTTAAAATCAACCGGTACAATAACCAAGTCATTGAAGAAAAGTATAGACATGTTGCAAATTCATTATAATGTCATCAAATAATTACAAAAATAGTAACACATGTCGAATAACCCGTAAATTTTTGTCACGAATTACTAACTCATAACATATAAACATTTAATAATTATTGACAAACATTCTACTCGCAAAGCACATTTTGAATTATACGTAAAACTACAAAATATGAATTAATTAAGTAAAATTATTATACACTTTCGCGCTTGGTTACTAACACGCGCGAAAGCAAGATACCTCATCAAATAACACCATAACTCCAAATCCTGATAAGACCAGGTGAAAATACAATATTTTTAAATAGCTCTCAGACTATGTTGTCCAACAATATACACAGTTTTATATCTTAAAAGTCAATAACATGTGAATACATTTTGTTTTGTACAGTAATTATTATTATTTTAAAAAAATCATGAGATTTAGTGTATGATTTTTTGCTATTTCTTTTAAATAAATATTCTGAAATATAAAATATTTGCAAAATATTCTGTTATAAATATATTCAACGACTAGTAAAAGTAGCAAAAATACTTTTTAAAACTAAAGAAAAAAAATGAAATAATTACTTGTAGTTTGAAAAAATCTCCTCTCCTGTTCTAATGAATTATCCCATTAGTGCCTACTGTAATATTATATTCTGCATGAGGATCCGTGGGTTATCTTTATAAAATGTAGTTGACATTATTGCACTTACTTCTGATCCTATGGATTTTGTTCCCATAAGCGAGATCCCAATAATACAGCGTTGAAAACGTAAGTGGTACTAAAGGTACCAAAAAATAAGCTCTCTTGGTGCGCCTGAAACTGTGAATTAAAAATAATTATAATTTATTAAATACATACACATCATATTGTCAAGGTAATTATGATTGTCTAAAACCAAATGTAGAATTTTACTTCATTATAACATCCAAAAGCAATGTGTATTTACATATATTTACCCAGTAAATAAAGCAGTGGCTGATGATATTGAGAATGCTGTTAGCCAAAGACACAAGTCTCGATTCTTAGCAATTTGCATTGCCATTTGTCGTTCTTGCATTTGATACTGCAACTGAATTTGTCTCTCCATCTGAAATTAAGTATGATCATTAAAAATAATAACAAAAAAAAATATTAGTCAAGTCTTGTACAAATGCAAAGATTTACCTTTATCTTATTAATAGTTTGAATAAATTCTTGGTTTTTCTTGAAATTTTCCTCCATGTTTATTGTAAAGTAATTGCCCATTATGTTAGTTTATACCAGGCTGTTTAATGGGTAATGAGAAAACAAGATCAATGTTTTAAGTTAGTTGGGCGCTGTCTTGTCTATTAATGTGTAACACTGGTTTTTGTGCTCTTTCGCACGTAAACAGCTGGTTTCATGTTGACATATCTATATGCAAAAAGCTCGTTTGGTTATTTCATCAAATTTATTACAAAATTTAAGAGTACTTAATTAAACAAATATAAGTATTTTAAAAATATTATTATACATATTTTTTATAGATGGAAAATTCAAACTAATTAGTAATTTTAAAATTATTTATGTAATCGATTAGTTATTAATTCAAATGTACATCACTAATTGGATTTGACAGTTCCCGCTGCAGACAGTTTAGTGTCAAAATTGCCGCCAAACAAGGAATAAACAATAATTTTGTGTGCATTATAATTAAATCTATCGAATTTTTTATTATTACTAAAATGGGTATTTTAGGTTTATCGAAATTAATAGCTGACATAGCTCCACAAGCTGTGAAAGAGATGGAAATTAAAAACTATTTTGGTTTGTATATTGTAACAGCAGTTGCTAAATTAAATTTTAATAATTATCATGCATATTTTTATACATATATTTCGTTTTTAGGAAGAAAAATTGCTATTGATGCGTCTATGAGCCTATATCAATTCTTAATTGCTGTGAGAAGTGAAGGCAAGTACTCAACGAGAGCACCAACATTATAACCCTAACTAATACCTAATCGAATCCGGTATAAAGATATAAATGTAATATTATGATTACAATGTCTTTGTGGCACATAACACCGTAACTCAATACACAACCCGTCACAAAATTTGCCTAACAATAATCCTCTCAACTGTCTGGGTGTTGGAGCAATGCCCTAGAGTCGACCACCGATTCCGTGGAAAGTCTTCCCTTTCCTTGACTCTCCCTAAATCTTCATACCATCATTTCACAGGAGCACAACTGACGTCTGTTGATGGTGAAACAACCTCTCACCTTATGGGCACATTCTATCGCACCATAAGGCTGGTAGAGAATGGTATCAAGCCTGTATATGTATTTGATGGCAAGCCACCGGATCTGAAATCCCATCAGTTGAATAAAAGAGCTGAACGAAGAGAAGAAGCTGAGAAGGAATTGCAGAAGGCTACAGATGCAGGTATTAAATTAATTAAAAAGTTAATCTTATTGTTTTTACTACCAGTGCTTTGCAGTTTTACCTGTATAGTTACCATGAGAATAATTAAAAGTAACTAAGTTAGTACTTCAAAAAAAAACAGACAAGTGATTTAAGAGTTGACTTCAAACAGACATAAAAAAAAAGAAAAAATTCAAATAGAAAAAAAATTAAGAACTTATTTTCGCTACAAGTACCATGCAAACTTTCATATGGTTATATTTTACTAGAAAGTATTATGTATAAAAGGGAATCAAACCCTCCAACTCAGGATAACATGGCTACAGAGAGAAATTCTCCATCAGCATAATAAATTCAGCGGTATTCAGTTATCATATTTCTTAATTTTTGGATGAATTGCTTTTTCTGTCCTCTATAGACAAATTAATATACATTGGCAAGTCAAAGTTTGCCTACTGGACTCGTTTGAATTTTCACAGGCTTCCAAGTTATAATACTTATGTCCAGAGGCCACTGTTATTTTAGAAAATGAAAATATATTTATGGAATATTTTAAATAAATAAAAATCATTATTTATATTTGAATGATTTTCCACATGCTAAATAAATTTAATGTGTATAGGAACTATGAATATTTTTAGTAAACCAAAATTTGACTTTATTTTTCTCAAACTCTAACTGGGCCATATTATAATTTCCAAACTACCAGGAGACCAGGCACAGATAGAGAAGTTCAATAGACGTCTAGTGAAGGTCACAAAACAGCATGGGGAAGAGGCGAGGGAGTTGCTGAAACTTATGGGCATTCCGGTTGTGGAAGCTCCTTGTGAGGCTGAGGCGCAGTGTGCTGCTTTGGTGAGGAACAAAAGGGAAAATCCCTAATCGAATTATTAAAATTGGTGTTTTATTCTTAATCATCAATTGTAAACTAGACCTGCCCCGCATGCATTAAATATTTTTACATTAGAAACAATTTATGTATTACTAGCAGTGCCCAACGGTTTCACAAGAGTTACAGAACAAATATAGTATCATTTATGCTCTGCTATTACTGGTCCTAGCGTAATGTTATATACTTTATAATATATCACAATAAGTGAGATATGTAATATTCGATTTTCTTACCTTAGTTTAGAGCTCTGTGATGATATGTCAGTCAGTCAAACAATATAAAAAATATATATATTGAAATAACTTTAAAAAAGATTGCACATATAAGGCTTAATGGCTTACGAAAAAATGTTTCACAACCTTTCAGAACCTTCATACTGAATTTCATTTAAATAACTTCAAGAACAGCAAAGTTTCATACTAATTTTACACTATTATATTACTCCCATAGGTGGTGAATTTTCAAAATCCTTTCTTCTAAGCAAATGTTCCAGCTTCCTCTTAACTCTTAGTTTAGGCTCTATGTTGATAAGTCAGTCACTCAGCCAGACAGTTTCTCTTTATATCTTTATATCTATATCTGTAAATATATTTATATCTGTGCAATTGCACATTCTAATCTTAAAAAGAAATAGGTTACTTTATATAAAAGTGGTTTTGAAATGTATTGTTCAGTGACATTGTGTATTTATTTAATTTAAGGGGTTGATTAAAAACGGTATATATTTAATATGATATTATTAGGTTTTTGCTACATTAATAATAATCATCGTACCAGCTATTGAAAGTCCAAAGCAGAATAGTACCTTCCACTGTACCAGATGTCGTAAAAGGCTACTAAGGTACCAAAACTGACAGATGGCGGTATATCCATCTACATCAATAATACCTCTTAACTTTATTTTTTTTTAAGTTTTGTATTTGCCTTTTTTTTATAGACCATCTTTGGCTTTGAAATGAGCACTTGTGTTAAGGTTGCCAGACAAAGACACAGAACAAACAATTATTCATCACATAAATGATTATCATGGGGGATCGACCCGATTACGTCATCAGACCCGTTAGACATGCGGCAGATATGCTCATAGACACTTATAACAGTATTTGTGTACTTGCTCGTAGGTGAAGTCTGGCAAAGTGTTCGCGACCGCAACTGAGGACATGGACGCCCTGACGTTCGGCGCCAACGTGCTGCTGCGGCATTTGACCTTCTCCGAGGCGCGCAAGATGCCCGTGCAGGAGTTCCACCTGGACAACGTGCTACAGGGGATGCAGCTGTCTTATAACGAGGTATGCCGCGGTCAGCTGGGAGCTAAGGAAGTGTTAGTATTTCTCTGAGGCACGTCACGAGTTGAGTGTACTGTATGAAAGACTAGCAGGTCATCGCGGTTTCACCTGCGGAGTTTCTGTCACCATCAAATTTAGGGTTTAAATATCACCATCATATCAGCCATTGTAAGTCCACTGCTGGATATGTGCCTCTCCAGGAAAGGATAGTTTAGCCTGACCCAAGCAACACTTTCAGTTCTGTCGAAGCCTTCGGCTTATTACAAACCGTATAGTATCTTTTGTTGGAATGACGTATCGATTTTATGAGTTAACATTTTTTATTATAGCTCTTTTAATTGGCTCAATGTTAATGATGAACACAAAGACTTGCCTTTAGGAGGTTTCATAATATTTGAAGTGTGGGCATAACGTCTGATCAAAAAAAAATACAACAAAAAAACATGATCATCATCACATCAACCATAATAAACGTCCACTGCTGGACATAAAATATAGCTATCATTATTTCATTATTATTGTTATCCATTTGTAAAATATTTTTTAAATCTGCCGAGTAGTTTCGGTATTTATTTTATAGACGTACAATAAATAATCGTGCTTAGATACATTGCATTTTAGGTGTTTATAGTTTGATTTTATGAAAAATAATATAGCCTATGTTACTTTGTGAAGATGTAAGAAAGATGTTGATGAAGTCAAGATAAGTGAATTGTATGAAACAATCAAATATAATATAAGTATAGACAACTTGAATTCGACTTTAATGTCGCATGTGTTAAACGATGAAGTGGAGGTTGGAGACTCTGAATCGGGTTGAAAATTTATTTTCACTGGCCTTAAAAATTCTAATAACATTCAATCTTGAACATCTTCATATCAGCCCTAAGAAGTCCACTACATACAAGTCTCGCTAAAAGATTTTCTCCATATATCTCTCGAGGTGGTTTTTGTGAGAATAATCATTATATATCATATAAATAATTTTGGGCAGCGGGCTGGGGGTTCAGTTTCAATCTTTCGTTTTCTTCACCAGGGCAAGGGAGAGAGGAGTGAAATTAATGGTCGACCTGTCACATGAGGTAGACTTCATACAATGATAGTCTGCATTGGCACCTCACTCACCTACTTCTATCGTTAAATAGCAGTATTTGCAAAGCTTTGTTCCGGTTTGAAGGGTGAGAGAGGTGAAATTACTCTGTAATGTGATATAATATCTTCAAGTAATAAGGTTATCAACGCGCTAGTGATATCCTTGTAATATTACGAGCTTTACTATCACTCGGACTGTGTGCTTGTTTGTCGACCTGGTCTAATATAAATACTGTATGTAACTTGCGTCGTACTTCGGCCCGTTTGTCGCAGTTCATCGACCTGTGCATCCTGTTGGGGTGCGACTACTGCGGCTCCATCCGCGGCGTGGGGCCCAAGCGCGCCATCGAACTCATCCGGCAACACCGCTCGCTCGAGGAAATCCTCCGCAACATCGACACGGACAAGTACCAGCCGCCTGAAGACTGGAACTACAAGAACGCCCGGCTGCTGTTCCTGGAGCCGGAGGTCGCCGACGCGAAGGATATCGAGGTGAGGGATGGAATGCTGGACTTGGCATTTTTGGTTAGAACAGAGTCTTCTAATTCTTTGCGATAGCTAGTATGGCACATTGGGCCTTTATCTCGTGCGCCCATGGTTGTGGGTTCGATCCCCACCTAGACATACTTTATGTGATGAACATTGTTTAGAAAAAAAAACAACTTGTCTCAGATGTCATACGGGATTTGAACTTGCATATTTTCCATTCCGGAGGACTGCACTACCATTGTGCTACTAAAACTTTAGCAGATATGTCGAAATTTTTCCTAGTATTTTTTTTTTTGCTGTGATGTAAGTACCAACACTCGAATATCCAATTTTTTACAAGTTTGAAGCAATCAATTAAGAAGAAATAGTTACTTAATTACTGAGAAGTTATATGCGTACAAAATTATATTTAAATTGATATTGACTAGGAAAGAATCATAATTTACTTTTATTTATTATAAAAAAATAATAATAATTATAAAAATAATTAACCAATAGCGCAATGCAAGCATGCCCGTCCTACCTGACGCCGCACGTCGCGTGTTCAATGGGTTTTCACCTTCTCAATAATGTCTATGACGCCTGAAGTTTTAATTCGAAGCCTTATTTCCTATTCAGTTAAAATGGACGGACCCTGACGAGGAAGGGCTGGTAAAGTTCCTCTGCGGTGACAAGCAGTTCAACGAGGACCGCGTCAGGAATGGAGCCAAGAAGCTGAAGAAGGCCAGGACTGGCACCACACAGGGGCGTCTCGACGGGTTCTTTAAGGTGACCAGAACACAACATATTTTATATATGTGCCATTATTCTTTTGTTATGCGTTATTGTAAGAGTCACTGCAGCCTATAGACGCTCGTATTACATACATACATCACACCTGTGTCCTATCGGGGTAGGCAGAGACTATGGATCTCTACTTTTTACGATCTTGGCATACCTCTCTCATTTCCTTCGCTCGCATTAGTCCTTTCGTACACGCTCGTTAATTCTTGATACTTCTGCTCGTATTATCACACGGATATCACTAGCGCGTATCTTCGCATACCTCTATCGCTTCCTTCACTCGCATTAGTCCTTTCATACACTCTTGTTTATGCTTGACACTTCTGCTCGTATTATCATACGAATATCACTAGCCAACCTTGTGAATTGAAGATTTCACGTTTCCCAGTAAAAAATGAGTGATGAGGTGGATGCAGGTGACATATGTGTGAGGTCGTCTACTATTAGGGAGGTAGGTAGTACCCGTTGCCATGAGAATAATAAATAATAACAGTAGCCTACGTTACCCCTTAAAACATGTGTTATCTACCAGTGAAAGTGCTGTCAAAATCAGTCTATTCGTTTCAGAGATTAGACGGAAAAAACAGACTAACATTTTAAATATTGTTTTTTTATGTATGCACAATACAAACAGAGGCTTCAATTTTATTTGTATATATATGTAATCCATTAAAGTTGATGGACCCGATGGCGCAGATTGTAGTGTAAGTGTCTTGTGCGCCGGGGGTCGGGCCCACCCAGAGCAAATATTTATATGATAATATTTGTGATACCACTGTTGCTGTTGTCTGGCGTGCTTTAAGCGATTTACCACTAGGCTCAGGTCAATGTATGAGATGTTGTTATAATTTGAATTGAAAGATTTACAAAATAATCTAAACATCAATCCGCTATTGATCACGTGGCACTCTCCAATACTCCCCATATCAACAACCATTCAACGGTTTTTAAATTTACATGACTCACCTCACTTCATACAACTCACTTTCACCTATTTTTACCAAATAATAGCAGTGTTCGCAATCCTGTGTTCCGATATAAAAAGTAATAGAGGCAGTGAAATTACTAGGTAATGTGACATAATATCTACAAGTCTCAAAGTACGCAACGTACTAGTGATATCCTTGTGATATGACGAGCAGATATAAGCTGCAGTGACGCTTACTATCACGCGGACTGCATGCTTGACGACGTGTTCAAATAAAAAAATATATAATGACATTCCATACATAGTTATGTGTATCTATATATCAGGTACTCTCCACAACGCCCAATCCGAAACGCAAAGCGGAGGAAGAAAAGAAGAGCGTGAACAAAAAAGTGAAGACAGGCGCTGGGCGCGGCGGCAGGAAGCCCAAGTAAACGTCTCGAGCACGGTCGGAAACATGTATATAACTTGTTTTTTACTATGTAGGTATATACGGTCATATTTAGTAAATAGAACATCTAAAAATATTATCTAATACTAGCTCCACCGCGTTTTCGCCCGCGTTCCTGTTAGAATATGAGTTAGATACGCTCATAATGAATCTTTGTATTTTGAAAGAGTCTTTCTTTTCAATTGATCTGGTATTGAGCTTTTTATATTCCATTTTAGATAGCATCTCTTGTAGATTTTATTACATAGACTAGACAATAGATGTTGTTAATTCATTATAGTAACTAAACTTAAAACAACGCTAATTGCATAGGTCTAGTGCGACTAGTCTAGTCTAGATCTAGAAATATAGTTTTCAAATGCTGAAAAGCAGACCCCTGGCCCTGGGAACATGCTAGAGAATTATTATGAGCCCTGAGCCGTTAAAGTTTGTCATTGTGGAATCTCTTACCTAATAAAAAAATCAGATTAAATTTTTAAAAGTTCCGAACCTTATTGACCTGCAATAATTATTACAAATGTGCTTTAATATTTCTTTCTACAATAATCAAGCTAATAGAAATTGGTGATATATTCGCAATAAGCGTTTATTTAAAATATTTGTAAGTACTAAAGATGACCTTACATACACATATTAATCAACACAACATATCTAAATCCCCCCCCCCCCCCCTCTTAGCACATCCCCACCGCCCTCCTTACACATAACCCCTTCCTTTCCTTACAGATTCACTCCCTCTCTTTGCACCGGTGACTGTAACTGATCCCCCCCCCCACTTTACACATTACATCCGGTTTTCAGGCTCTACTCGAATACTCCCGGCGGTGGTACTATTGCATGTTTTTTAGGTAGTAAGTAGGACAGTTATATCTCATATTTTTGTAACGGGTAATTACAATCTCAATTTGCATTTAATTTTACAATTATTATTACGTCGTCTTCATTTATCATTTAACCAGAATCAAGTATTTGTTTCTCGACCTTGTCTAGTTAAGGCATTAACTTAATAATAATATTATTTAATTAATTTTCTAACTAAAGATTAGGTTCTTTAAATAAATACAGGATTATAATAAGAATATATTTTTGCGGGCAAAATAAATTGAATGAAATCAAATAGAATTTTTATTTCTCGAATTGACTTATGAACAAATATAGTAATCTCCTAGGTACATAAAGAGATGACTAGGATACATGCATTTTAGCACTATGGAACTAACCTCCTAAAGGGATAGGTTCGGAATGGGAACTGAATTTGTTCTATATTTCGTCCCAAACTCTCCTGGGTTCGGGACTTTGGATTGAGCACTTTGGGGACTTTCCCGCTTCACAAGGCAGTCTCTTTAGTCGCTTATTAATAAGCGAACTAGCATATCCCTCGAATGCTGGCTGGAATTGACGTCTGAGTCGTCCAGCTGCTTTAGGTTCATCAGAAAATCCTTTCACTGTGTTTGTTAATCTTCTTAATGGATAAGATTTAAAGATTAAGAGAGTGTGATTTGTAGGAAAGTTTTGTAATTATTTAATATTTACAACACAAAACAGATAGGTACAGAAGGTCCACATACACTTAATTTTTCAATCGTTGGTCGCGCCGGCGTTTTTTCGTTTAAGCACAGCACAAGCAAGCTTTTGCTTGTAGTGTCGACTCGTATCATAGTTCGACATAGTCAATATAATGACAATATATTATAAAACAAAGTCTCTTTCCGCTGTCTGTTCCTATGTATGCTTCGATCTATAAAACTGCGCAACGGATTTTGATGCGGTTATTTTAAATAGATAGAGTGATTCAAGAGAAAAAGTTATATACATAAAATATTTATAAATTAAACAGAGAAACACTAATTACTTAAGAAGTTTTCTATGTGATGTTCTAAATAAATACATTTTTTTGCAATTACATTGCAAACGCTGGCTGAACCCGACGAGATAGATCAATACAATGTACTACAGTTTTGTACAACCCTAAAATATCTTAGAGATTACCCACAATAACCATTTCTATCCTCATTGCACCCGGGCGAGGCTACGGTGGGGAACTTGATAATAAAACAAGAAATATCAAAATATAAACCAATAATAACTAGAATAATTTAGTTTTATTGTTATAATAGAAGCTTCTTAAGCAGATGTCACTAGGACTCGCGCCGGTCCGGCCTGTCTAAAACAATGTCACGACACTTTGTATGTAGAGTTACTTCTGTACCTATTTGTTTTGTGTTTACTTTTATTTATATGCGGAAAAATGTCGACATTTCTATCTTCACATTTGAGGTAACATCAATTTTATATAGAAATAATTAAAATTAGGATTGTCCAGAGAAAGACTCGTTTTAGACTTTATTACTTTGTCAGTGACCTTTACGGTGAGTCGTAGTAATCTTGCACTGTTATTTCACTGTGACAAACTTCCAAAGTGGATCTACAGTCAATTGTGAATTTCATGACTCGTTAGAATTGTTAGAAATTGTTAGAACTCGACTGTTTAGAATTTATTATTCATTGCGAAGTTTAGATACAATTGTTTAGGTTGATCTGTTGCCTTTTTTATCCTGCATTCCTTGGTTAACTTTGACTTGTGTTGATAAGATATTTTAAATAATAATATGTAGATGTATGAATGCAAAGTGGTGCAAAAATTCTCACATCTTTAAAGAAATTGCAGTACATTACATACATTTTTTTTGTACAATTTATGAAGTGATCAGAAATGTATTCATTCAAAGAACTAGTAAGTATGCTCTGTCTTTTGAATAAAGATAAAATATTTTTTGCTGGCTAAAGAAATATATAACATAATTTATAGAATAATTTCATAACATGTACTATTTGGGTTGATAATAGACCATATTTATGCCACATTGTTGGAAGTATCTAAAGATAAGCGTACTTACTACATCCTTGAATGAATCTATGTCTGATTACTATAGATTGTTTTAAAATTAGATAGGTTTATAATAATAAATGAGTTAATAATAATTTGTTTTGTTATGTTGTACACATATTTATTATACCCGCCTCCTTTTTTCCACCTTCTATAAATTTTCATATCGACGGGTTGTTTACACAACTCGACGATCGACGACTTAAATGAAATAAAGACTTTATTGTGTTTCTCTGTAATAATGAAAGAATTATTTACAAAATGCATTTTCTTTACATTTAATCAACTACATAAAGTTCTTTTATTTAACAAAATATTACTTTACCTGTAATAATGAAAAAAACAACATATAAGCTTTTATTTCAGGTCTTATAATTAAACTTAAATAAATCTTATTGATGTGAAACATATCATAATTATATTTTTCCATAAAATGTCACAACCGTCAGTCGTTATATTTAGTAGCCATATCAATAAACCGAATGAAATTCGGTATAATGTTTCTTCATTTAAAGTCATGAAACACGTGTAAAATATTTTTTCAAAAATCATCCCTCAATATGGAAGTACCACAACTTAACGCGGTTGAAACCGCAGGGCTCTGCTAGTTGAATATATATTAATTTAAATAATATTCATTTAACTCTGCTCTATTTATTTTTTTTTGGACCGTAGTGGCATCGGCCCAGTTAGGAATAAATTGATCCGATAAAGTAGTAGCTGCTATTGTTTATTTTGTACAATAGTAATATATTTGTATACTTATATCGCCGTGGGCAGAGTAGATTAGTACCTCCCTTTGTTCTAGGTATCGTAAGAGGTGACTGAGGTTCCGGAAACGACAGACAACAGTGTATCCGAAACAGCGTACCTTATATGCAACAGGACGGGATTGGCAGCATAGTTCTAGTCGTAAACGCACTGTGATTGCCACCACGCCTGCCCAGTAAGGCAATTATGGGCAAAATCCCCCCATTTTGGGTAGGCCTTTGTCCAGCAGTGGACGTTCTATAGCTACTATGATGATAAACAGTAAAACAAAAACATGATACAGCATTTGTATAGCGTTGAGTGGTTTGGTTTAGAGTTTACGTAATGTGCATAGTCACTAGCGCCATCTGTTGTGGCTCGCAACTTTCGATGAATTAAAGACATTATTATTGTAAAACATTTACTATATATGATTCTAAATATAATATACATTCTAAACTGCAACGTCAATAAAACTTAAACATTCTAAAATACATTACTTACGCAACACTAGAAGCAGGCATAATTAAGATCTTTCACATAACATTCACAATAAACGACATATAAATTGTAACAGGCGCGGATCCACGAGTTTGGTATAGCGATTTTCGCTCAATTCATCTTCTAATTACGATAATTAATAAATAAAATAATATATTAATTTCAAATTGTATATATAACGATTTTAATAATTTTAAAAATTTATCGTAAATCAAAAAAAATCACACACACATCTCACTACCATAAATATTGACCTGACCCCGTGAATAGTCGCTTAAAGCACTAGTTTTAAGGGCATCAGTCAAAATCAGGCACATAAAACAAATATTTGTCCTGGGTGGGGATCGAACCCGCAGCCTTCGGCGCATAAGATAGGAACACTACTTAATGTGCCATCGGGTCCGTTACTTGCTTCGCCCGCAGATCGGCGCCTGCTTATTCTAGTCAAGCGTGATCTTACAATATTTTCAAAACCGTACATTTCTATACATTATTCGAATTAACGACTAAAGCATATAATTATGATATCTCAAAGGCGATATAATAGAAAATATGTTTATATTTTGACATAAGTACATCCATAATACAGTATGTAAGTAAATATTGTTGTACTGTATTTGTTGAAACAATTGAATGATTTTTTAAGAAAAAAACGCTTTCGGCGTGTTTGTTCCGCGTACATTGCGCGATATATGCAGATACGCCGTCCTGTGTAAGTATATAAAGCGCGCAATGTACATGCACAAGAGCTTATTTTTAGAGGTGAGAATAGTTTTTGTTATTAGAACTATAAAATTGTAAAAAATCTATAACATATGTTTCATAATTCGATTAATTTGTTCAATAGAAGTTATTTACCAATACATTCGTCCTTGTTTGAGAATTTATGGATACAGTTTTGGTTCATATTAAAACTCATATATTAGTGGCTAGTCTTGAAATACCAACTGTGAGTGACTTTCCTCTAAGTACCTCTGAGTACCGTTTCCAAAATGCGCGGAGTGAGCGGCGTGTTATTCGTTACTGAATACATATGTATAGCTTTATCGTTAATATTAAATAGAAAATAATAGCATATTTTCAAACTGATTGTCAATATGTAAATTATTACAACGACAATTGAAAGCATTAATTTAACAACTAGCTTATCAAAAGAAAGATTGCTATCAACTGTACCAACTGTTTGATTTATATATATGTAAACAATATGATTTTTTCTGTTAGTAATATCAGAATAACAACATTCTAATTACGTGTATAAAAGTATGTACGGCACTTATAACAACAAATAAGCTTTTTAATTTATTTTGTCTGTCTGTTTGGAGGTTAACTCCAAAACTCACTGGCAGATAAATTGATGTTATAAAAAGTAACTCGGGCTACATTTATTTTTAATTATTCTCACGGAAACGGAAACTACGCCGGCGGAACCCTCGTTTCGCCGCTAGTAAATAAACCCAATCCAAAGTTGAACATTTTCAGAAACACACCCTCGGACCTAGAAGTTGGCCTTGAGGAAGCCGATGAGTCCGTTGGTGGAAGCGTCGTGCGAGGTGACGGCGCCGGGCGCGGCCAACTCCGGCTCTATGGCCTTGGCTAACTGCTTGCCGAGTTCCACTCCCCACTGGTCGAACGAGTTGATGTCCCACATTACTCCCTGCGCGAAGATCTTGTGCTCGTACATGGCTAGGGACAGACACTACCTTCAGATATACATGTACAGATAGGCATAGTCATGTGTGCTGTGTGGTACCGGCCAAGTAAAATAGTACCTCCCCCTGTACCGTAAGGTATCGTAAGAGACGCTATCCATCCGTAACAGTGAAGCTCAAATTCATAGGGCGGAAATGAGCGGCAGCTACGTTCTGCGATTGCCAACACGCTTGCCCAGCACGGCAATTATGGTCTAAATTGCACTTTTCTTGGGGAGGCCTATGTCCAGCAGTGGACTCTAGAGTGGAGTGTTAGCATCGGCCCACCGAACAGTGAACACGCATAGATACTGTCAGCGTATCGTCGATATTCTTCTCAGTGCGTACTTTGATTATAATTATTGATTGTATAAAAGTGTGACTACACTAACATATAGGCGAACTAACTTATCTTACCTGGTTAAGAGAAGAGAAAGAAGAAAGAGGATAAACGAGCGTGTATAAAACGACTAATGAGTAAGGGAAGCGATATAGGTATGTAAAGATCGTAACAATTGGAGATCTATCGTCTCTGCTTACCCCGATGGGACACAGGTGATGTATGTATGAGATTTTCATATAAAGTTAGTTATTAGCGTAGTGCTTAATGATCATAATAAATATGTTTTAACTCACCGATAAGTGCTCCAAGTGTGAACGGTGTGACTTTCTTGACCACGATGGAGTTGGTGGGCCGGTTGCCCTTGAACACTTTGTGAGGCAGGATTTTGGCTACCGCGTCCGCCGCCATACCGCTCTTCTCCAGTTCCGCTTTAGCCTAATCGAATATTCAATAAATATATTCACACTTAGTATCGATTTCGCCTTATCGATTCAAATTAGTACGCTGATCGATAAAAATGTCAGAAAATATGCATAATTTTTTTTAATCAATACTAATTCTACGAAATATATACGCCCCATAAATGTTTTTTATAATGGCTACTTATTCCGTTTTTATATTTGATATATTTAAAATAAAATATATATTTAAAAACAAGAAAATCTATTTATTTTGCAAATGCTAGATTATAAAAATGGATACACAAATCATGTTTATGTACTGAACAAAATTACTACCTACAAAAAAAAATTTTTACTTGTCTGTTTTGTGTTGCAATAAAAAACATGCTACGATAAACCTTTATTTTTTTAAATGAAGATCAATTTTAGCTTCTTTACCGGTATCTTTTTTAACCATAGTTGCACAATTTTGAAATCCAACATCCTCAATGATTTTGACGGGTCCGATGTCGCAGATGGTAGTGATTCTGTCTTGTGCGCCATACGTCACACCCACGAATAACATTAAATATGTATTTGATCATTAGATTTGTGTTCCTACTGTTGTCTGTACGAACATTCGTTACATGAGATATTTTGAAAACATTAAGCCTAAATTTAACCTGGCAAATAATTAAGAGGTTGGCCCTTCTTGCAGAACTAAAGAAAACAGTACAGGCAATGGTAACAAAGGGTACAAACAATAACATTTAAGAACTGACCTCATCAGAAGTCTTGCCCTTCATGAGCGCCTCGGTCTGCGCGAGGAAGTTGGCAAGCAGGATCTTGTGGTGCGCGCCGCCCGCCACCGGGTTGTGCGTCTGTGCGGGCGCGATGAAGTCGCACGGGATCAACCTGGCAGGTATACCACCACATTTAAGAGCCAACACGTTACAGCCTGTTACATAGTAACACAAATGCACAGAGCAAGGATGGGCAGCAGCATCCCCGTCGCAAAAGCTGCGATCTACGATTGTCAACACGCTTGCTCAGCGTGGCAATTAGGTGCAAAATTCTTCCTTTGTTGGGGAAGTATGTATGTCTAGCAGTGGACTTCTAATGGTTGATATGATGACGTGACAGCCTGACAACGCCTTAGCGAACTTAATTGGGTTCTAAGACTAATGCGAGTAAGGTAAGTGGGTGAGGTATGCCAAGATCGTAGCAAGAGGAGATCCAGTCTCTGCCAACCCCGATGGGAAACGTATCCCTCGAGTCAGATCAACGTATCAGATGTTGTGTGAATTATTTTTTTTAACGCCGTGTGAGAGTGTACCGACCTGGTGCCCTGGTGGATGAGCTGGTAGAACGCGTGCTGGCCGTTGGTCCCCGGCTCGCCCCACACGATGGGACCAGTGGAGTAGTCGGCCTGGTCCCCGCCTCGAGTCACATATTTGCCGTTACTCTCCATGTCTCCTTGTTGGAAGTAAGCTGCGAATCTACAAAGAAAGAATGATATATTTATGCTTTTAAATGACAATAATTAAGGGTTATCCCTCACTTGGAAGAAGCTCCAAGTAAAGGGAAAACCCTTTTTACCATAAAGGTGGCATGCAAGCATGCGGCCTTGATGGTAGGAGGTTCTTAAAGCCTACGGACGTTTACAACAAGGCATCGTTCATGCGTTCCTGTTAAAACCTAATTACTCCCTTTTTTAACATATACTGTAGTCCTCTGGGGAAAACTTGGTAGGGAATATTTTTTCGTTCGTTGTACGTGAGGTAGACCTGATACAAAGATCGTATTCATTGGTACCTCATTTTCACCTATTTTTTAGACAAACAGCAGAAAAAAATCTAGATGCGTCCATTGCTGAAGTCTGATAGTTCTGCGACAGTCACCTTCCTAGTAAGTTATTTTCTGGAGAGGTACTAGTAGAGGTAGAAGAGGCCTACCCTCTTTGGCCCTTGATGTGTGGTACACCATAAAGGGCTTGTGTCAAATGTCAAATAAATAACCCGCCAAACAGCAGTGTTCGCATTGTTGTGATCCGGTGAAAAGAATAAGAGGTAGTGAAATTACGGGGTTGACAACGCGCTGGTGACATTCCAGTGATAATACGAGCGTCTATAGGCTGTGGTGACGCTTACTCTCACGCGGCTGTATGGTCGTTTGTCGATCTGGTCTAAAAAAACGCATTCCACAACTGTAGTGTAAGATCTTTATGCCTAACTTCATGATTCTAGACAGATTATCTGTAAGATAAATAAAGCTGCAATGAGCTTATAATGATAAGGTATATTTTCTATTACGCTGATTAAGAAGCTTGCTTTTTTACAAATTTAAAAAATCGCAGCCATAAAATTTGTTTCAACAGACGGACCTAATGGAGCATTCGGTAGTGTTCGGTTCGATCCCCACCCAAGACAAACATTTATGTCATGATCATTGAATGTATTATTTTTGTAATACCCCCGTTGTATCATATCGTAATAGAGTCAGGTAAATGTATGAGATATTATATAAGATACCGAGAAAAAGGGTCTTAGCAGACAAGCAGACGGAAAACAAACTGACCCAATACGGATTTTAAGTTCATTTTAAGGTACGGCATCCTATATATGTCTGATCAATATCCCGCAACAGTAGTTAAAAAATATTAAAATTATATATATCAGCTAAACACATACCTATGCAAATACTGGTCGTATGGCAGGAGCGCGTGGGTCTCCGCCCCGTAGAAGTTTGAGTACCACACGCCGAGCAGGGCCAGGATCACGGGCGCCTATAAATTAACACTTTAAGAACCACTGAAATATCTTCCAATAATATTTACGCATTACATAGAATCCGCCCTGATCAACACTTTCATAAGACTAATGTTAGGTAAGACATAATTTGAAGAAGTCCTTAGGACCTAGTCTCCTTTGATGAAAACGTCTAAATTTCTTACTATATGGGGGATATTAAAAAAATACCGAATGATAACAAAATTGGAAATACAGTTTGACGTTGTAGTTTCGAATCTATCGTCTACATCCAAAATTCAATTATACCACTGAATAGTTTGATTTAAAGAATTACGATAAGTGATGAAACCCGCGCGGAGTGGGCGCCGCCATTTTGAAATAGATTTACTGCGTATTGAGATTTGTATGTAGTATTCGTTTTAACTAGAAGAAGCTGCATTGTTTATGTAAAAGGAAAGTAGCATGAGGCCGATATTTTTAATACAATTTTATTTAGATTTTCCTTATTACCTAATCTATAAAAACGGAAAAATATTTCATATAAGAAATGTATTATAATTATTATATGCCTATGGAGGCGGCAATACCTTTGCAAACGACACCTGACACCAAATATTACAAAAAAAGTATAATAGTTTTTCTGCTGTGGGGTACCAGCAGAGTTGAATAGTACCTCCCCCTAAACCTAGTGTCGTAATAGGCCATTGGGGTACCGGACCCAATAGATGGCGGTATACCTGCCCAAAACAGCGTAACCCAAATGCAACAGGACAGGGATGGGCAGCAACAGGACAGGGATGGGCAGCAGCATTCCTGTCACGAAGCTATCTTCTGCGATTACCACCACGTCCGCCCACGGCGGTGATTATGGTCAATATTCCTCCTTTTACTAAAAGACTATGTCCAGCAGTGGATGTTCTAAGGTCTGCTATGACGATGATAAATACTAATGTTTGTGCCCACTCACATTCTTTTCCAAAGGCGCGGTCGTAAAGTGCTGGTCCATGAAGTTGGCGCCTTCAAGAAGTTTCTCGAAGTTGTCGTAGCCTACGTACAGAGAGATGGACAGGCCGATGGCCGACCATAGGGAGTACCTGCAAAGATTTAATATAAATTTACTCTTAATTTTAACTGTATTTGAATAAGTAAGTGCCAGTGGGCAGGATACTTAGTACGCAGAACCAATGACGATGGAGACGTAAGGTTCTGGAACGGAGACCACGTACCGCTAAGCGCAGCGTAGGTCATCCAACCATAAGTTGGACAGACAATTTGACTAAAACCTATTCAAGATTACTTGGGGAGGCCTATGTCCCGCAGTGGACGTCCTAAGTCTGATATAATTTCTGTGGAATACAGTTATAATGTCTAAAAAGTTAGGTAAGGACAAAAATTTTTTTTTCAAAAAACATACTTTTATCTTTTTTGACATATAATTATGCTCAGAAAACATACATGATATATTTGTTCCAACCGATCTCTTTTGGTATCGTTGCACGCTTTCAAATGACATTGGCTATTGCCAAGTTGACAGTTACTTCCTCTGTAGATATTTATGTTTGTTATTTATTATTATTATTTTGTTGGAATGGTTTTTTTCTTTTATTGTCACTTTTCACTCGACATTTGTGTTTGTGTGTATGTGTGTGTGAGTGTGTAATTTGGTTAAATTACATTTTGTTCATGTTTTTTTATGTTCATATGTATGTTTAAAGCATATTGCCTACTAATCTTATATCTGTAGAATTTCTAATTTTTTTAAGTGTTTTCATATAAAAGTGTGCAATCTCTTCTGAACATATATAACCTAATAAATACCTGTATATATAATCGTTATGAGTATAAGTTTCAAAATTGAGTTCAAAATAAAACTTTTAGACAAATCTGCATACTGCTGCCCCCCCCCCCCCCCCCCCTCTCCCCCCCCCCATATGGAGCTCCCCCCAAACTTAAATTAACAAGGTAATATTTACTTTTAGAGCGTTCCCCACTGACCTGCCTCCAACCCAGTCCCAGAACCCGAACATGTTCTTGGCGTCGATGCCGAACGCGGTCACCTTCTCGCCGTTGGTGGACAGCGCCACGAAGTGCTTGGCTACCGCAGCCGGCTGGGGGACAAACACAATTAAATCGCATCAAAATTATACACCAATTTTTATCATTTTAATACAATACATAATAATAATAAATTTATTCAACAAAAGGAAACTCCGACTGTAATACAAATGAAGTACCTAAAGTAGATGAAGCCTGTTCTTATAGGTACTTATGGATGATATTGAGACATGAGGCATTTATTTTATTCCAGTACATTACATTTTTGATATACTTGATTAAAGGCATTTTATCGATTTCTGTATAAAAAATATAATCTTCGGTTCTCGGCTTAATAATAAAAGGATGAGCACATTAGCAGGCAATATTTAATAAATGACCGTGGTATCGCCCGCAAGTAGGTTCATAGAGAATACACCAATTCATAGTAAAAAAAACTTGTGGTAGGCCTCCCTCGGTTCCTTATTTTTATTTAAGATCTTTTACGCAATTTGATCGTCTAAACAGAAAGCGACTTAACGGAAGATTCTTGCACACGCAAAACATAAAAGAAAATAAATCACTCTCTTTCAGACGTCACAGGAGTATTTTATATCCGTAGATTGTCCTGCAGTGTGTAATTCCTGATATGATGATGCTCAAAGAAGAAGATTTACTAACAGCAATTGGTATCAAACAGGTACTAACGTCTTTAGCGTGCTCGAGGAACCATGTCTTGGCGGAGGTCGCGTTGGTAATGGTCTCCTGCGTGGTGAAGGTCTTGGACGCGATGATGAACAGCGACGTCTCGGGGTTGAGCTTCTTCAGGACTTCGGCTAAATGGGTCCCGTCGATGTTGGAGACGAAGTGCACCTAGAACCAGGGACGGTGACTCGACACATGAAATCTTACGTTCAATATGTGGTAGCATGACGGACTTAATGACGCGGTTCCGATCCCCACACAGGAAAAACTTTTGTATGATGGTATTTATGATTTTTCTGTATCTGGGTGTTAAATACGTATTTAAATATTAGGTATATTTGTGATTCCTCTGATGTCTGTAATACAAGCCCTTTAAGCGACTTATCTCAAAGTCTGGTCCATATACACAATGCTGTGTGAATTATTAATATATTTATTTGAAAATATGGTGAACATTTTTCATTATCATATTTCAGAATCTTAAGTCCTCAAAAACAAATCAATTTGTCTCAAATTCAATGCATTAAACCTTTAAATTAATAATTAAGAGGGATCAAACTTCAAGAAAAAAGGAGGAGGTATTTAATAACACTGATTTTTTATTTAGATTGACTAGCTTTTAAGTGACTTGGCTAAATCAATTTTAAGTTAATTTTTACTGTGTTTTAAAATTCTAATAGTATTCCCCCGTCTAGCGTTATTAAGAGCAGAGGAATATAAATAATAATAATTGAAATACATTTAAACGTCCAAACCAGACCAAACCCAGAATAAACACATAGATTCATCACATAATATGAAATACAAACAAATATTGGCCTTTAAGTAATGTAATAATAATAACACTCTTTACTGTACTAAACAAAAAATTACACAATGAGAATGAATAAAAACTGACAAGTTATAAATACAATTGGCGACCTTATCGCTCCGGGAGATCTCTTCCAGTCTTCCAGGTACGTGGGTTAGCAATTAAGCCGTCGTGCCCTTCAATATGCATCAAACTGACCTTAAGATGGTTGGCGTAGGGTTTAAGCGCTTCTGTGACCATGAGGGGGCCGAGGTCCGACCCTCCGATGCCGATGTTGATCACGTCAGTGATTGACTTGCCAGTGTACCTGGTTATAATAAATAAAAATAAAGGTTATTTTATAATAATAAATACAAATCATAGAGTCATGCCGAAGCGGCATCTCATATCACATAATGATAAGTAGCCAGTATTATAAAATTATAACCTCCGCAAAAATAATATTTGCCGCGGGGTCTGCAGCGGAAAATAGTACCTTCCCCTATACTAGATGTCGTAAGAGACGACTAAGATACTGGTACCGATAGATGGCGGTATATCCATCGTAGTATTGGATACTTATTCAATAAATTTATGATTTTAACCATCTGTTAAAATCATTAGTCTTTGTCATGTAATAAATTGAGGTATAAACTAACCTATCTCTTAAATTGGATATAACTGCACAGTGAACAAAGTTTGTTTCAAATTGCTTTAGTAGTTTAGGAGATTATCCCAGACAAACAATGTTACAAGAAATTTTTATAGTATATAAAGATGAATGGTAAGATGTCATCATAGCCTACAGACAATTGCAACCTCGTAAGTATATTGCGGTAAGGTACCGGCAGAGTAGAATAGTACCTACCCCTGTACCAGGTGTCGTAAGAGGCGACTAAAGTACCAAATCCGAGAGATGGCGGTATAATCCGAAACAGTGCACCTATGTCCAGCAGTAGGCTTCCAACGACTGGTATGATAATGATGAAGGATATCACTATCGCGCTACCAACCATGTGACCTGGGGTATTATGTCACATCGTCAGTAATTCACGCAAAACCCAGTGGGCGGTCCCCTAAGATTCTGAATAATAGACCACACATTGGCAAGGGTAGCGTGTGACGTCTACTCATAAGGTGGGCAGACGATCAGGCTAGAACACAGATTTCCTGTGGATGCAGAGCGTTTAAAATCGGTCCTATTAGAAATCATGACTAGAAACTCGAGCGACTACAAATATTTTACATAAGTTTCATTTTTGGTTTACGCAAATTTGATCACTCGTCCGAATTTCGAAATCAGCTCAAATGTCTTCTCATCCTACTTTGCAGGGATATCCTGTCTTTATTATACAAGATTCTGTTCGACCCTTCCTACCCTTCACATCTTAGTAATCGTCTCTTATACCTAGGTGACAGCGACGAGAAACTTAGGTCATCAGAGAACTTTTCTAATGCCTGTGCATTCCACAACGTTTTAGTAAGTCCTTTACGACCACGCCTACGTTTGTGAAATTCACTTTCTCTTTATACACGCTCTGCAAGCAGTCTTTGCCTGTGTTTAAATGGTTGGTGAAGGATAATTTTATTACTTACTAAATATGTTTACATAAAATCTATTTATATTATATACATCAAATTTATTGCACAATTTATTTATCTATCTATCTTATCTACATCTCTTAGTTTCATTCACTTTTCTACTCAAAGGTTGTCTGGAAGAAACGTTTTATGCGATAAGGCCGCCCATTGTACTTTGTGCTTATTGTTTATGTCTTATATTTTTGTATTTGGTGTAATAATAAAGAATTTATTATGATTATCAATTTATCAAGAAAATTCAATATATTGTATTTGTTTCACTGTACTCGATAGAACTAACAATGAAGAAACGTAAAGTTATGCAATTCACCAATTGTTCTAAGAAGTTAAACAAAAAAAAGTTAAACAAACCACAAATAAACAAAAAAAAGTTTTCTGTTTATTTGTGAATTTATGAATAAAAGAAACATACGTCAGGCGAGTGACGCACGATGTCAGTTATAACTACTGGAGGAGTGACGATAATTTATTTAGAAAGGTCGCATATTAACGCTTGGTGTCTTCTCTTATGTAATCTTTATGCATAAAAGGTTCGTTTGTTCGTTATTTGTCCGGGATGAACTTCTAAACTACTGAGCCGAATTTAAACAATATTTGCTGACTGTGTACAGTTCATCGAACTAGGGAGATATCTTAAATTATTTTCGCTAAATTTGTTTCATGATCAACAGGTATATAGTTACGACATAACAACGTCTGTCGGGTCAACTAGCTACTTATATTTAATTGTGACAATTGCTCCTAAGAATTTGTCTTCTCTAGCAAAATAGTATCATCATATAAGTCCACTGCTGGACACAGGCCTACCCGAGAATGGGAAATTTTGCCCATAATTGCCGCGCTGGGCCAGCTTGGTGACAATGGCAGAGCGCAGCGTTCGCGAAGGGGATGCTGCTGCCCATCCCCACCCGGTGCATTTGATCTATACTTTTCGGGATGAGTATACCGCCGTTTGTCGGTTCTGGTACCTCAGTCGCCTCTTACCTCACGCCGGTACCTCACGCCGGCACCTAACGGCAAAAAATCTTATCGATAATCTTCAATTAAAGTGAAACGTCAGCTGAGTGACACAAGATGTCAGTGCCTAAATATGACTGAAGAAGTGACAATGATTTTTTACAGAGGTCAACTTTTAAACAATAGATTGTTTTCACTTACGTAATGAATAAAAATGTAATGTGTCAGCAAATCCCGAAGTGGTCTGGGACAATAGCCACTTACTTTTTTGTATTTAAGAAGTGTTTGATTGGATTTCCACTATACTTGCTTCCACATTAATGCAGTAACTAAATCGTAGACTTACTTAAACGAAAGGCTTACAATTAACATGATTTAGATTTCAT
Source organism: Heortia vitessoides (assembly GCA_020976665.1). Taxonomy (NCBI): domain Eukaryota; kingdom Metazoa; phylum Arthropoda; class Insecta; order Lepidoptera; family Crambidae; genus Heortia; species Heortia vitessoides. The sequence continues at coordinate 4,180,402 of JACJUM010003223.1, read as the reverse complement.
TTTATTATACCAGGTCGATAAAGAAACATACAGTCCGAGAGATAGTAAGCGTCACTGCAGCCTTTAAACGCTCGTGATATCGCAGGGATATCACTAGCGCGTTACCAAGTTTGTGACTCAAAGATATGTCACATTACCCAGAAATTTGCACTGCCTCTCTCACCCTTCAAACAGGCAGACAGCAATGCTATTTGGCAGCAGTGATAGATAATAGTGAGGTACCAATATAGACGACCTTTGTATGAGGTCTACCTCATGTGGATTAACACTTACTTAGGTTTTAAAAAGCGTGCAAGCAAAAAGACCATAAGAGTCCAGGACTAGCCTACGCTAATAGAAATCGCTAGAATGAAGGTAAATAATACAAAACACACTAGAAATACATTAAATGAATTAAAGTAAACTGTTTGAATGACACAAAATATATTTATGAAGTAAATATTAATTGTCTATAGGCTTTAGTGATTCTATTCTCTTTGGTCTTATTGTACCTATGTCAACAATAATTTGCTAATGAAAATAAACGAGAATTAAAATAAAGTTCGAAAACATGTAATTCATTTTGGTCGAATTTCACCTGTCTTTATTTCACTACTTATAATTTAAATGTGAGGTATGGCGTTGGATACTTAGATTCCGGCATATATGAGTTGCCAACGCTATAGAAAGAGAAGAAAGATGTAGACTTGCTTCTTATATTTTCTTGCGTCCCAATGCAATGAGGATTAATATGGTTATTGCGGGTTATCCCTAAGAGATAGACATCAGCCACCGCGGACTTTTTTAGGTGTAAAATGCTGCAGTACAATATTTTGTTCTATCTTGCCGGGTGCATCCAGCGTTTGAAATGTGCAAAAAAAGCACAATACAATGTGTAAATTTACGACATTACATTAGAAAACTCTTAAAATTATTCGTGTTTTTACATTATATTATGCATCTATTATACATATAAATCTTTTGTCTTAAATTACTCGATCTATTTAAAGAACCCCGCATAAAAATCCGTTGCATTGTTTTAAAGATCTAAATAGGAACAGTCAGAAAACGAAGTTGACTTCTTTTACAATATGTAGTGATTAATATAGGTATACATATAATATAATCTCAAAACTGAAACATTATTATTTATGATATCAGTTCGAACAGAATTAAAATGACCTTTTTGACCGCCATTCGTTATTAAGGATGACCTACCTTGAAGATAAATGATTTCATGTCTTTAAATGTATCCATCAGATAAATACGTTTGACGTTTCAGTCATAGCTGGTTGAAACTAGTTTCAATTGTACGCACGTATTGGCCAATAATTGTGCTATGTTGTAAAGAACAAGTCAAGGTTTCTCAAAATGCAACCAGCGCTTGATTAGATATCCCTATGTACAATGCAGAGTGGAATAGTACCTCTCCTGAACCAGGTGGCGTAAGAGGCGACTGAGGCACTGAATCGACAGATGGCGGTATATCCATCCAAAACTAGGTAGCTCAAATGCGCTGGGCGGGGATAGGCAGCAGCATCCCTGTCGCAAGAGCTACGCTTGTCCAGCGCGCCTGTTATATACGGATATATACGGACTTACAATGGCTGGTATGATGATGGTGGTGGTGATGATCATGTACAATAATAATACCTAATACGAGTAAGGGAAGCGAGAGAGGTATGCCAAGATCGTAGCAAGTGGAGGTCCATAATCTCTGCCTATCCCTATTTCAATTAATCAAACTTGCTGCATAAATATACTATAACAGTTTTAGATTAGAACCTACCAGCAACGGGCAACTTTTTATCCTAAATAGGTATGTAAGCGGTATTTTACGGGCCAATGAATAATATTATTTACCATGTAAAAGCGAACGAAGTCGCGGGCAACACGAGTATGACATAAGAACCTTAAGTCAGATAGTTGGTCTGGCCATCTCGCGTGATCACGTGATAACGGGCCAGTCATGGGTTCGATCACCACCCAGAGAAAACATTAATATGATGATATTTCTGTTTGTTCTATCTGGGTGTTAGATATATGTATTAAACACCCAGATTTATTATATTTATAATTCCTCTGTTGTTTGACATCCGTAATACGAATGCTTTAAGCGACTTATCACGAAGTCAGATCAATGCATGAGATATTTGGGAATTAATTAAAAAAAACTTCATATTTAAAACCATGCTAATAACATAATATTATGCACCTGAAAGTTGGATGGACACACACACACAAATAATATTAACCAGGAAAACAAACAGCTTGTTTCAACTGTCAGGTGAGACTCGAGCTTGCAAGCTTTGCTAAATTGAGTCTCACCTGATAAATAAGACAGGATGTATTTTCTCTAGTAAATATTTTTTTTAATAAATAAGACCAATATAATAAATTGCCACAGGGATTATATAATCTGAAATAACACAGGCTATTTTTTATCGCGAGAACATGTTTCCGCGGGATACAATTTTTTTTTATTTCTGTAAAGCATCGGTGCGAATTTGAGAACAGTTCAGCTGAATAGAGCGACGTAGACTTTTTCCCGGAATAGCAAGAGTTCCTTAGGGATGCGACAAAGTAAAGAACTAGCGGAGAAATAACATATAATCTCACCCTTTCCACTGCCCGCTGATGACTTCGCTGGAGAACTCCTTCATGTGCGCCAGCACTGCGTTGACGTCAGGCATGACGTCCTTGCCGGAGACCACGACGGGCCTGTTCTGGCGGTTGCGGAGCGCCACATGAAGCACCGCGCGGTCCTCCGTGAAATTTATCTTTTCGCCTGGTGACAGTCACGAGATTCAATCCACAATAATCAACGGGACCGATGGTACAGATGACAGTGATCCTAACTTATGAGCCAAAGGTCGAGGGCTCGACAAGGACAAACATGTCTGTGAACTGTGCGTGAACTCGTAAATGTTGGATATTTTTATTGTATTTTTTATGAAAGAAAAAATCTAATTTAAATGTTGTTTTTTTGTTTTCATAAAACTTTTAAGCGACCAGAATTGTCGCTAAGATTACAAAAATGAAGACCAGGTGCCACAACTTCACAGTAACAAGAAAACGCAGATTGAGTCGCTAATAATTAAAATAAATTACTTGCACAATTATATACGCAAATCTCTGTTCTTAGACTTACCACTGAACATTGCATCCCTGGCTTTTTCCACCCCACGGCTGCGGGCCAGGTCGAGGAGCTTAGAGAACACCGCGTCATCGATGCGGTTCTTGGAGTAATCTAGCAGGATTTCACCGTCATTTGGGGTGGGGATGCGGAGGCTGCAGGCGAAATTATACTAATATTATTGACTAAACCATATGTAAACATAGCATGAACACTACATTTTACGTACGTTTATAATATATATATATTAGTCTTTATTTTATGTAAATGTCACGGGTGTCCCTTGACACCCGAAAAGAATATACAAATACTTATATATTTTTATTTTCATATTTTTTCAAAAAAGCATCGATATATTTACTGGTTATTGATACCGATACTTTTTAGCCAAGCCTAAAATACCTTAGAAAAACATTTAAAACAATGTCTCGCACGCATTCTTTATTGTATATCATTATTTAAAACAAGTAAGTATCAAGTAGAAAGAAATAAAACATTTAGTTAATCAGTAACCTGTAAGTTATACGACTATATGGTTATGAGAAAGGCCAGCCGGAGAAAAGACGAAAAGCTTATATCGCTCAATATTTTATATATAAATACAACGTCATAAAATATATTGATCGAATGGTTGCATTTTTAAAAGAAAGTTTTAATTTTATTTATGAAAATGTATTATTGTATAGCAGCTGCCCGCGCGGGCGCATCGCTAACTCTAGTACGAGAGAGACAGATTTCGAACGCTGCCGAACGCGGGGCCGTATGTGCCTCTTTGTCGCTCGTCCCGCGCTCTCGCTTACACTTCAAGCCTTAACGGAACGCCTCAGAGCGAGGTAACGCCGCATGAGTCATGTGTTTTTTCGTGCGTGCAGGCGACTCCATTGAATTATGACGTTGTCACGTCAAAAGTAAAGATTTTACATCAAAATGTCAATAATTTATTTTCTTTCCGGGCTATTGAAACCTAATCAGCTAAAAACACACTCGCAGTGTTCAAATTAATGCCATGAGTAGTCGGTGTACACAAAGAAACAGATCGACCTACTCAAACCTGTCAAAATTTCGCAATCAACCTTAATCTATGATAGAGTGAAAATGAGTTCAAAATTGCCTTACATTTTAACAGATTTGATTTGGATGATCTGTTGCTTTGTATACTCGCAGCGTATGTGCGCATTCATTTTCGAACATACCACACGTCATTCTGGTGTCACAGACATTTTTTAAATTCAAAATACTATTTATTCAAGCAGGACTATTACAAAGAGTTTTGAATCATCAAAAATGTAATAAATAATAGTCTGTCATACACATTTATTCATCCATATCCATTAGCTGTAATGGAAATATATTAAACTTGAAGCATTATTCGCTGTGTGAATATTTGGCCTTGGACTATGTATCCACCCTTTCACTTTGTTAATACAGTTTACAGTAAGGTAATGTTGATATAGCCTAATCTAAATATGTTAATAGATTAACAACACTAATTTATAATGATGACATATAAGTAATCAAATAAATAAGTAAGTTTATTAAGTAGTTAATTGCTGCTAAGTTGGAAAGTAAAGTAGGCCATCCTCTTCAATAAAATAATATTATATATTTAAACTTTTTAATATTCATATTTTTATAATTTTTAGATATTGGAGTTATTACTAATTAAAAACCATGTATAAAAATACCAATAGACTAAAGAATTAAATAAAACAATTACTTGTTTGTAACAGTTATTGATATCTGTTACTTAGGTCACATACATTTTTTTTATTCCCTCTCCTCTCTTTCATATATAATTAAAAATTTTAGCTATGACATGACTCAAACTATTCTAGTATAATAGTTTACATCTATATAATATAATATTTATATTCTAATTAGTTTCTATACATAGTCCCTTTCGAAACACGATCGAATATCGAGTAGTTTACATCTAAGTTATATTGGGATCGTGTCAGTCTCTCCTTACGTGTATAACTGCAGGTAGAATTCAAAAATCGAGTGTCAATGACTCGACACGACCTTTACAAAGGTCTCAAAAAGTTACATGATATAACTTGAGGAAACGCTCGAGATGCGGTAAAAACGCTATGCAAAGTGGACTTAATATGTTATCTAAGTAACATTTAGGAGTTACGAGTTATACACTGGCTTATTAGGAGTGAATATAGCGTAAATTATTAAATTACCTGAACTTTTCGAATCGCCCGGCGTCTTGTTGGAATAATTGGGGAATGTTAATTTTGTCTCCGTTCGCATGGTAATATTCTTGTAGTTTCTGGAATGCGGGATCTTTTTTCAAATTAACTTTGGGCTCCATCGTATTTGGTGAAAGTAGATGTATTCGAAAAGCGCCTCTCTGCTGGAACTGTGCCGATAGTAATGATAACAAACGTCGTTGTGACATTTCAAAGGCATGTGAAGGTTACGCCGCGTTTTGTTACTTTACTTAATATGTCAAAGAAATGATAATATTTATTCCCGATTTAAAAAAATCTCAATCGATACCTTACTAATTTATGAGTTCTCATGTGACTTTAATGGATATTTAGTAAGCATTTTACACATCTCATAGAATGACCTGTCCCTCAGATAAGTCATTTAAATCAATTATGTTACGAACAACAGATAAATCACAAATATAATACTTGAATATATATTTAACACGCAGATGCTTTTCATTGGTGGGGATCGAACCCATCACCTTTAAAAATTTTATAGTGAAATTCAATGTAACGCGTATATTTTCTTTTTGCTTGTCTATCTGATAGTTTGTCGTCAACTAGATACTTTAATGAACATTAAAATAGTTAAACCTTATAAAATAATAAGTGTAATAACGCATTGTATTACTCGCGCCAAGAAAACGCGTCTGAAGCGATCCAGGAATATGAATTGTATTTTAAGGCAATTTCGATAATAACAACACTAATAATATTAACTATTATAATGTTAGTAGTTCCCGTTCTCGTAACAATAATAATAAAAAAAAAGACTCGGTTACTCAGTGTGGTCCTGGCAGTGCTGTATGATATCGACAGTGGAATAGTACACCCCCATGTACTCAGTATCGTAAGAGGCGACTAAGGTACTAGAAACGGCTGATGGCGGTATATCGATCCGAAACAGTGTAGCTTAACTGCACTGGGCAGGGATGGGCAGCAGCATCTCCGTCGCGAAAGCTACGCTATTTCTTCAGTGGAGTTGGATAGTGAAGTTACTTCTTAGCCGGCTATAGGTCTAGCAGTTTTAAAGATTAGTCGGAACCCACTAACAATAATTTTAAAATTTAATTTTATGATGGTAATGTCCAAGTCATATCATCAATATATTTTCATATGCATTTAGTGATAAGCTGTTAATTTGGCATAACAAAACGACAATTCAATTTTATTAAAATGTATAGTTGCTAACATTGCCACCAAAGAATTCACTTAGAAAAATTTTGCGATCAAATGGTTTTCTAATAAGTTAAGATATTACAATGTGAAATGAAAACAACAATTGAATACATTATTATTAATTTTATTATGTGAAAATAAATTGTCTTTAATGTGTAACTGCAAGACTACATCACTAATACTAAATAAATTTTTATTGTCTATTAATACATAACGTAATAAACTGGTGGTTTATTAACGAATAACGAAAGATTCTATATTTTTTAACAGATATAAGTACGATAAAATCAACTGCTATATGCCTTAATGTAGTGTTAATAATATGCATGATTCATAGACAAATCCAATAAAACAAATAAAATGTTACTTTTTATCGCAACCCACTTTCTAGAATCAACATGAAGAATAAAAACTTTTTAATGACTATAGAATACCAAAATATTCTGAAATATTTGATTTTATTTAAAATATGAGTACTTAAAATGCTAAGCGGGTATTGATGTAGGGCAAAGAAAAAAAGGTCAATTAATAAATTTAAATACCTTGGCTATATACATGTTTTTTTAATCTTTGAGTTGAGGTGCGATATTGACGTTAGTGAATTTGCCCGATTTTTTTTTTCTAGACATCATGGAATCATCAATTTTATTGTTGAATGTAACATTTTACTAGAAAAAATATCTAACCGGTCAGCAGCAAAATATAGTGTAAATGTTTATATTTTCCTTGTATAGGAAAGGTTTCTGGTTCGAACCAGAAGGCGGAACTAGAGTCCCGCCTTAGACCTAGGATATATATTTCCTAGTAAAAAAAATGCTTTAAAATATCATTAATTTAATGGACTTGTTTATGAATCGTGTAAATTTTCGAGAGAACATACACTTCTGATTCTTATCTGTCTGATTGACAGTAAATTCTTTCTGATTGTCACATCACTCAACAAAGCGCGGGTACTTGCACTGATTTGCGTCTTGATCGTGATGCTGAGTGGAAGGACAAAGTCAGTGACGGCCAATAAGCCTGATATACACAAGACTTCACAATCTATGCAAAACTAAGCCAGATTGAAGACTTAATAACTTAATGCTTACAATGAGTTCAATTTCAATAAAGAAAATATAAGTTATAAGTTTTATCGAAGCCTTGTGTACGCGGTGATGTTGAAGAAACAGTCACGGGCGACAAAAACCACAAGTGCACTCTCCTTTACTTTTTATATACGGAATCTATATTTATGTTAGTATAACTTATTTATACTAGAATTTTCAATTGGTACATAGTAAATTAAAAATCCTAGTACACACGGTTGCAGATCGGTCTGTACAAATCATAGTCCATACCTTGTCCAAGTTAAAAATAGTTTGAGATGATTGGTAGATTTGTATATGTTTATCTGTTGCCGTGTGCAGATATAACGTAACTGGTTCAAACTGATTAATCATTGAAATGGTATAACATACAGATGCAAATCATATAAAAAATAATAAACAATTAATTTAACCAAATTGATATGTATCCTCACCTAGAAGATATTTTGGTACAAACCTTTTTTAACCACTCAGAATTGTTTTATATAAATGTGAAATGGATGGCAAATTACTAGCAAGCCTAACTGAAATCAAGCCAAGATTAATCATGACCACTATTATTGAAGCGGAGACACTTTTAATGGATATTGCCTCTCGAGCGCGGTGGGCGGTAGTGTTGTACCCTCGCACCTAGCTCTAGACAAGTATCTAGTACAGATACCTAGTAGAATTACAGATGCATTTCTATCAATTAGTTTCCTTAATTCGCAGTTAAGGTTACCTGTTCAAAGTTACTTATCATACATTTATTGCAACAGTATCTTTAATATATCTATAATTATATGTTATGAGAGGCCAAAATTATACTTATATATTTTTATAAGAGTGTAATCCAATTTAAAATGTATGTAACTTTATTTTTATCGATTATGATTTAGTCTGATGACAACACTAGTATGTATTACGTTTTGTTTGCAAAGGTACAAAAATACGATTCTTAGACAATATTGTCATACGAGTAACATAATAAGGGTGTAGTTATTACATATTCTAAATATATATTATATCGTATTCATGATAAGAATAAGTATAAACTTAACGGTTGTAACATGATCACTCTATTCGATGATATCTAATACCTTTACTTTAATTACCAATGAATTACTATCAAAAATTATAATTTTATGCTACAACATATATATTAACAGATTCAGTCAATAATGCGCATTACTTTTTGGCAATTTCACAGACATTAATTTACCTAACAGTGCAAATCATCAAAGTTTTTAATTAAAATACATCCAGAGTTATCTGGTTAATAAGGAAAATAATTTAATAAAAGAAGAGGTTTTTTTATCTATACACAAATGATGGATTGTTTAACTTTTGAGCAAATCATCAAAACAATTTTTTGTCAAAATGGAAAATAAAGCGGTGTATTTTACACGGGACGATAACACCCACGTTAATGTAGCACAAAAATAAATGCCGCCGGCGGTCACCTTTTGGTCAGACATCGACCACACCCAATTTTGCTTAACCACGGCGTTGTTAACTCGCAAGATTCATAAAACATAAGAATGAAAAATCCCGATGCTGAAGTGTAGTATGCTCCGTTATAGACAAGACCTATCTTTGAGAAGTCAACTCCAATCTTAACTACGTTCACAGTTGTTTTCACTAATATCACAACTATCACTCAATAATTAGTACAAATATAACATAAAATATTACTGCAATATAGTCAACTTATAACTTTGATAGAGTAAAGAAATAATGATAAGATCAAATTAATTTTAGATGTGAATCATTCCTTGATCTCAGACCATAAGTAATAAAAACATTTTATTTAGCGAGTTGACTACAATTCATTTCGTAAGTCAAACAAAATTATTTCAAATAGCAGAGAATCAAGATAATTGCTTAATCGATCGATTATAAAATGATAACTTGAAAACGTTAATTAGTTGTTTTAAAATATTTATAAATCATATTGTCACTTCTTTTATTTTCATCCACATACAAACGTGCAGGTATTTTAAACACGTTTTGCTGTGTACTTAATACTCGCAACTAAAGACTATCGCTCGTACAAGTGGTAAGAAGGAACACTTGTCTACGACTAACTGTCTACGAGGAAAGTACCACCTCAGGCGATAATAGAACTTATAAGTCAGCAGTAGAGACGAGTCTCCTATAACAATTGAATCATATTCAATGTAATTTAGATTTAACGAATAAAGTAGCTTTAACATTAGAGACTGTGTATCTTAAGACTCTTTGATCTGCATTTAATACAACGATACGCGATTTCCATATAGTGCAAGTGATAATTATACCAACCCATAGTTCAAGATCCGAACCGAGGTCAATCTTCACTCGTCAGTGTAACGAAATAAATATCATTTTCAGCAATCGTAAAAAATATATTTATGTTGGGTTGCTATGTAATAATTGGTAAAGGGTAAGTTTTTTTTAATACAATACTTATGTCTGTTTAATTTTAACACAGTTTTGGTCAGAAGACAACATATTATGTTGTTTCATTGATACATAGGAAATTTTACGCCATCAGAAGTAAAGAGACCTAAGTAAACAATATGTGCGATATGAACAATAATCGTCGTTACTTTTACTTGAAGTCTGGACTCTTTTATTCTACAGGAGTCTAAAGTATTCAGTTATTTAGTAAGATGGATTTATTATAAATTTAAAAGGTACAAGAAGTTTCAGTTAGAAAAATCTCAATCTAACTGTAGGATTTGTAAACTTATCAGTTACATATATATATTACTACCATGATCATAAATAGTATCGGTAGAGACTCTTAGTATTTATATAATTAAAACTCATCATATATTCAGATACAAATAGACAAGTGAAGATCGATCTCAGAACCCATCCAATTGAACACCTTAAGGTATAGTAACAAAGACGAAACTCCCGCGCCCGCCGCCTCAGTTAGTTGATGGTGATGAAGGTGCGTTTCCTGTGCAGCGCGACGCCGACCGCCAGCCACACCAGCATGGCGGCCGCGTTGGCGGCCAGCAGCTGCGCGTGCGCGGGCGCCGCCACGTGCCAGTGGATGGGGAAGTGCCGCTTCAGCAGCTCGCTGCCCAGGTAGATCACGAGCGCGTTCTGGCCTGCGGGCGGACACGTGCGGACACGTTTGTGTGACATCCATTGATCACATAGGGTTTATTTAAGAACTGTCACGCAAGTTATGAATAGTACCTTCTAAACGTAATATTTTTAGTACTAAAGCCGTTTAAAACTAGTTTTATTATTACATACATAATTAAAGATGGGAAGGAAATTTACACATCGATGACAGAAAGATAACGCCGCTGATAGACGTAGGACTTCCATTTGAAATAAAAATTTCCAAAAGCTTTTTAATTCAATCATTCTGGTAAAGTGTGGCGGACATAGACGCTTCTGGCCCGTCTCCACCCTGTTTCATTTGAGGTATGACCTTAACTAATAATAAATTCAGACAACATCTCATCCATTGACGAGATAAGTCATGTATAATTCTTGCGTTACGGACAACAGACAACAGCGGAGCTACAAATATAATACTTAAATATATAGCACCCAGACACAGGACAAACACAAAATACCCTAATGATACGCGGTAAGGTTTAAGACTAGTTGTGTATATGTCACCGGAAAATAACAAGAACCGTAAATTTATAATTTTCCTAGGAAAATTATAAACTTTCGTAGGATTCTACACGAGAGATAAAATGTCTTATTTTACGTATGCGTTTTCGTAAATTGATAATCTTACGAAACTCACGCGTAAAATTATACGTAAACAGAAACGGAACACCATGTGCTCTCTGATTGGCTGAATAAGTCACGTGCTCCTTCCTCTCCCTCTCCGCCGCCATTCTTCGCCGCGAAACATAAACAAACCGGTATGCTCCTGTGTTTTTGATTGTTTTTATTGTTGTATCTGTGTTAGAACCGTGAAAATAGTTTTATTTTGCTAAGTTTATTATACTAGTACCCATGATGAGTGGCCCAGAAGCTTTGGGCAGCCAAACTGGTGAGAATAGTGCTGTAAATACGGGGCAATTTGTTGACGAAGAGAAATTTACCACAGAGTTACAAAAGTATTACAGTGGCCATAACTAAAATAGTAAAAAGTTCGAATGGACTGAGGAAAAAATTAAAAATGTCATTATAATGATTGAGGATTTCAATAAGGCTAAAGTTTTGGGATGTCGGCCCACAGACAAACAATACTATCACGCCAAAAAGTACGATGTTATGACTTTTAGTGACGAAAAAGTATTGATAGTGAAAAGGAAGTCTCAGCAAGATCCAGTAGTACAAATAATTCCAAGCAGTCAATACTATCAACGAATTCTAGATACGCATGTGGCTACAGGACACGGACGGCGTGACAAAATTATTTATGCTTTGAAAGACAAGTACGTGGTTCCAGTGTTTGCCATAAATATTTTCCTGCAATTGTGTAAAACTTGTCTTTCAAAGAAAAGTTTCCCTAAAACCGGGATAGTCGTAAAGCCACTAGTTTCAGATGATTTTAATAGAAGAGGGCAGGTAGATCTTGTCGATTTTCAATCATCTCCAGATGGGGAGTACAAATGGATGCTTCAGTACCAAGATCATTTGACAAAATTTGGTTTTTTACGACCACTAAAGACTAAAGAAGCAAAAGAAGTCGCGATAGAGATTCTGAAGATATTTCTAGAAGTTGGCAGTCCCAATATTCTCCAAAGCGATAATGAAAGGGAGTTCACGGCATCAGTATTAAAAGAAATCGTGAGCTTATGGCCAGCTTGCAAAATTGTGAATGGAAGACCTAGATATCCCCAAAGCCAGGGAAGTGTAGAACGCTCAAACCAAGACGTGAAGAATATGATTCGAGCTTGGATGGTGGATAATAATTCAAGTAATTGGTCAATAGGTTGTTACTTTGCTCAGTTCCAGAAAAATTCATCATACCATTCTACGATTGCAAGAACACCGTTTAAAGCCTTGTTTGGAGATGATCCAAGATGCGGTCTAGCCTCAACACATTTGTCTTAAAATATAATTTCTCAATTTGAAATGGAAGAGGACTTGGAGACGTTCTTAAAAATGACAAATAACAATGATGATATGACCGTAAATTATAATGAAAATATTACTGCCGATCTGGAAAACCCGTGTGAAAATGATGTTATTTCCGCAGAGTCAATTGTTGAGACAGAAGGCATGGCTGAGACTGAGCGAGTTGGCGACATTTGGCACGAGTTTGACATGATTTCACATGGAACTGAGGTCCCTAAAACAGATAGCGATTTAGATAAATTGTTTTGTCACATATGCAAGAAGGAGTCATCGGGGGCCCATACGTGTATTAAATGTAAACGTAATACACATGTAATCTGTGGTGAGTCAGCAGAAAACAATGACGAAGGATATGGTACGCACTTGATTTGTAATTTGTGTGCTAATGAAATAAAGATCCTGAGAGAAAGGAAAGACTCGCACTTAAATTTAAAAAGAGCAGCAGAAAAATTGACAGCGCATTCTTCTAAAAAATTCAAAAATATTGATGTTGGTGCCACTGTGTTTGTAGAAGTTCCAAAAGTAGATAGAGGGCCTCTGGATAGCAAGAATGTGGTCGGCAAAGTAATAGAGAAAAGGAATGAGCTATACAAAGTTGGCACTTCATTTGGAGTTATTAATGACTGGTTGCCTCGAAACGCTGTCCTTCCAACACCTGGAGAAATTTTGACTGATGATCTTTCAGAGGTTCGATTACCTTCTCTTTTTATTATTATATTTACCTAAATGAAAATATGTAGGCTTTATATACCCATATTATATGATATATTTTATATTTACAGGCCAAGTTACCATTAAGAAAAATCTCTACGATGTCTTCTTCATTTGGAGGGCAAGGAATGAAGCACTGCAACTGCAAAAAATATTCTAAAGGACAATGTTTATCGAATAAGTGCAATTGCAAGAAATCCAATATATTGTGTAATTCGAGGTGCCATAAATCTTTGACATGTTGCAATAAGTAGACAAATTTAGGAATCTACTTATTAAGTTTGATTTGTTAAATGCTTTTATATTTTAGAATACGTTTTCTAGTTTTTTATTTTGTGGAGTATTATTATTACTAGTAGTAACCCTGTAAAATTTATTTGAAAATAAAAACACTATTTAGGTAGACCCTAATAGTTCTTTGTTTTTTTTCCTAATTTGGCATGTCTGATTTTACCTAAGTCTATGCCACTGCTAGCGTCAACCAATCAGAGAGCTGTGTGTTATTTTCCGTTATCTAAGAAGCGTAAAATTAAACACTCTTCGTTGATTGGCCGAACCGCTTAGAATCTTACGAATGAATATCCGTCAGTTTATAAATTTACCACACGACGTCGCAAATTGATAAACTTCCTAAAATTTAGGCGTAAAATATGACATTTTATCTCTCGTGTAGAATCCTACGAAAGTTTATAATTTTCCTAGGAAAATTATAAATTTACGGTTCTTGTTATTTTCCGGTGACATATATAAATACAAAACTAGTCTAATCCCTAATACGTTTCTATACTATTCCTCGTATCATTCTAGACTATTCCGATATTCGACAGCTGCATTTAACATGTTTATAGGAATATATATGCATACAAGTAGACTCGACATCAAATCCATCAAATTGAATATTTGTTGGGGATCGAACCCACGACCACCAGATGCGCCATCGGACCCATCGTGTTAATAATAAATATGTTATTTGCTGGAATATGGTAATATTAGTTTTGGTACCGATTGTGCCAATTATTTTCAACAAAAATAATAACAATCTAAATGTAATAAAAATAATGTCATTAGTTAATAAACCAACGTCAAATATATTATTTGTAAAAGTCGAAAAACAAGAATATGGTCCCTGTAATAGTCAGCGTCACTGCAGCCTGTACACGCTCGTATATTATAAGGATATCACTAGCGTGTTACCAACATTGTGACTTGAAATATACTATGTCACATTACCCAGTAATCTTACCGCCTTTCACCCTTCAAACCGAAACACAGCTATTTAGCGGCAGCAATAGATGAGAGCTAGAGAGAGCAGCTCTAGTGTTTCGGATAGATATGCCACTATCTTAAGCCACCGTACAATTCACAGAAACCTACCAGCGTAATAGAGCGGTCGACCCCCCCACTTGCCCTTGAGGTCGACGAGGAAGTACAGCGCAGCCTGGATGAACATGCCCAAGCCGGCCACCACCAGGCAGAATGACACCGACCATAGATTCTTGTTCAGAGGTATCGGCCCGTCGTTCTTGGAGAACATGCAGAGGGCGCCACCGGTCGCGGTGAAGATTATCGACCAGAACACCCATCGCATTATCCGGGCCCTGGATAAAGGGGAAGACCGTAGGCTCGATTTAGTATCATTTTTTTTTAAGATAATTATTATTTGTTTATAAGCGAGACTTATAATAGACTAAAGCGAACTAAACACCCATTATGGGGGCCCTGGATAAACCTGGATTTAGTACTAACATTTTTTGGAGCCCTTCTATTTGTATAAAGATTAGACTTAATGAAACTACTAACGTTCTCGAATCGTTGCCGCAAGGTAACCGAAACGTCGAACTAAAAATGTAAATAGTAAATTAAACCGCGTTAGAAAGCCGTTAAATAAAGTTGCTTTGTTATGCGTAGTGAACGCGTAAATGTTAGAAAGTACTAGACGAGACTTATAATACACAATACGGCACTCTTAGAAGAAATTTAAAAAATACAGTTCCATGTTCTATGTATTAGATTAGACCTTTTTGAATTAACGTAAATAATTGTATTAGGGTCCATGATTCGCATTCGGAAAGAAAACTTTTTAGAACATGTTTGTTGCCTGTTGAATTATTCCTCAACGAAATTGACATTTCGTTTTAATTAGCGAATTAATGGCGATGTTTGCAGACGTGTATATAAATATGTTTTTAATAAATAATAAAATCACACAACATCTCATACATTGACCTAATTTCGGAAAAAAGTCGCTTAAAACACTTGTGTTACATGCATCAGTCAACAGCTAAATCATATAAATTTGTTGGTGATGGGGATCGAACCCACGACCCTTGGCGCACTTAGTGATAGCCTTGAAGATGATCGATGGCCCAGGCCCATAGCAACCATCCCATATTAGTGATGGGAGTGGTTACCTGGCGTGGTTGTAGGCCAGCATGATGCGGGTGGCGTGGGCGCCCGCCTGCACCACGAGCAGGCCGGACAGCGCGCCCAGGATGCCCTCAGGGTCGTGCGGCACCGTGGTCTGGTACAGCTTGCTGAACGTGCCGGCCTGGTAAAGGTGGCTGGGGCCGAGAATCAATCTGGAATAGATTGTGGCATGTACATACGATTACACATCAATGTATACACATTCTGAACATAACATGCAACATGTAGACTCACTCAGACTCACTCACTCAAGTCACACATATTTTTACAAATATTAATGTTCCATAATTTAGTATGATACGCATAGAAAGAGCTCTCTGAGTTGCCTTATTTTAAATTAATCATAAAATAACTTGGCATACTTTTTTGACATTAATCTATACAAGTTTTGAATATAACGTGCAAAACGTTAACGAGTTAAACGAATCATACATAATTCTACAAATATTAAAGCCCCATAATTATTTATGATAGTACGTGTATCAGCTCATAGAAAGAGCTCACTGAGTTGCATATTATAAATACGAATGTAACTTTGTATGTTACGCAATCACGCCTAAACTACTGAACCGAATTAAATGAGATTTGGTACACAGATAGTCTTAAGCCGAGAAAGGACATAGAATACTTTTGAATTCGACTTTACGAGTTGTAAGGAATAGAAAGGGGGGATGAATAGTTGTATGGAAGTATCGCTTTTCTTAGAGCTAGAAGCTTAAAACTTATTATTTAGGCTATTGATTTGTATTTAAAAATAAATACATCATTTAAAATTCTTATAAGTTAAAGTAAAAAGGTATGGTGCTCAAAGAAACTATTGCACGCGGAGGAAGTCGCGGGCACAGCTAGTCATTATATAATTGGACATAGTAGTTTCGGCATAAATTGATCACGCATAATAGTTTCAGCATTATTCTGACATTATTTCAAGAAGCATAATAGACACCTGTCAATGTAACCGGCAATGCCCCCGGTGCAATTCTCGAGTGACATGTTGAAGGCCGACATGTGAAGTCCGCCGGGGCCCATGTAGCCTTTGGGGCAGCCCGGGGCCGCCACGAGCAGAGTCAACCCCACCTAAAATTAAAGATAGAACGGTCTTAAATGTTAACACACAAATGCAAGTATGATTTGTGTATTTAGTTAGTATAAAGTTTCAGGGTTGATAATCGTTAATGATGCAAAATGAGAAAGAACTTGCGTAGTCACATGATCTGGACACCTGGTACAATTGGATCAGTTTAGTATGGATGTTGAGATTATACTATTACTAGCGACATCTGTTGGCGTGTTACACAGTTATCTGTTAAACATTATGCTACAAAAAGATAATTTATTAAGAAAATATAAGGCGAGATATAGTATTCATTTCCGGTGTATATCTACTAAACTACCTATAATATAGTATATGAAGGTGCCTGCCTTTAAACGTCGCCTGACGGTTCGTCATATAGTACCGGCAGAGTAGAATAGTACCTCTCCCTGTACCAGGTGCCACAAGAGGCAACCCGAAACAGCAAAGCTTAAATGCACCATGCTACACTCTGCGATGGTCACCATTCCTGCCCAGCGCGGCAATTATGGACAAAATTAACCCCCCTGCACCCCCACATACTTAGGGAGGCCTAATGGGTAAGGGTTAGAAGTCGCAAATTACTTACGTGAATTCCAACGAAGATCAGAGTGCACAGCCATTGCTTCCAACCAGCCACGATATCCCGGATGAGGGAGTGACCTAAATAACAAATTTTATATATACATATATATTAGTTTAAGCTTACCTAATGGGTAGTGCCATGTATATACCTCAGATAAAGAAATAACGGGGTATAATTAATAATTTGAGAGGCTTAATTGCGCATTCAGTCGTGTTCTATGATGTACGCCAAAGGTCTTGGGTTCGATCCCCATTCAGGACCAAGATTTGTGTGCTGAAATTCACCTCTTACGGGAACTACGCAGGTGAAATTTCCCTTGAGCCTTATAACATAAGCTATCTGCTGACTGTGAAAATAAACACTTTGTTATAAGTACCGTACATACTTTCATGCCTGTTTTTAAAGCTGTTATTTTGACATTAAAACAGACTGTTGATTTTTTATATGTATTGGTTTTTTTTTGTATCTGGGTATTGAATATGTGTTTGTGTATTATATTCGTAATTATTCGTTGTCTGACGTCAATAACACAAGTGCTTTCTGCGACATATCTCGGAGTCAGGTCAATGTATGAGAAATGAATTAATATAGTACCTACCACAAGAGGGAAACACAGTGGTCAGTATTTCATGACAACAGTGATATGACTACGGTTTACTTATAGAAAATGTCAGAGTTCAGAATGATAACTAATGTCACCATCACTATCGATTAATTTTATCAACACAAATATCCGAAACCGAACGCTCACTTTCTCATATTATAGTGTTTTTTCAATACAAGCTAAAAGACAAATATTTCCATAGGACTTTGAGAAAGGACATAGGCATCTTTTTTTTTAATCGAAATAAGGGTTGTAAGGGGTCGAAAGGGGGAATGAAAAGTTGTATGGAAGTATCGCTATATTTTGAGCTAGAAACTTGAAACTTATTTTTCAAGACTATGATTCTATATAAATAAACGTAACATTCAACATTTATACAAGTAAAGTTTAAACAAACAAAATTTATATAGGTAAAGAGGTATGTTAAAAAAATATCTATTCCTATTATAAATATCTATCTATTCTATATATATATATATCTGTATTCGCGTGTGTGATTTTGGGCAGCATTTTTGATTGATGCTCCACTCCTATTAGTGGTATCGTGAAGTTATATAGTTAATCCTAAATATATCATCTATCTGCCATTGAAAGTCCTATCACAATCGGTCTAACCGTTTCAGAGATTACCTCAAACAAACAGATGGATAGACAGACAAAAATAAAAATAAATGTTATCTCCATATGCATTTTGTAAAACTGCAATTATTATAATATTGTAAACAAACACTCCAATTTTATTTATAGGTATTGATAATATATTTTCGTCTACTATCATTTATCTTTACATATAATTTTTACTGTACGTGTGTAGTTGTTTATTGAACTTTATTGCACAAAATGTTACAAAATGTACAAATGGCGGAGCCATTATACGAAACATAAAAAAAATAAATAGTGGTGCAGACAATATATATACGAAATAGATAGACGTAACATACATATCTGTATAAATAACGCAATAAATGCGTATGATATATACATATATATAATAGCGTACATCAGAAACAGGGTTAAAGAAGCAGCATCAGTAAACAAAGTACGTTTCAGGATATGTCACTTAACTTCTTCTAAAAGGCTGGGTTCAGCCTATTTTAAAAAAGGTTTTAAAATCAACCGATTTGAATGAACTTTTTTGTATACGTTTGGGTGGCGCCCTGGATGGAGTAGATTCACAAATCAGCCCAGTAGAAGCGCTGCATTCCGTATCTATTTAGTTTTATCAGTATGCATTCAGTATTCAGTAGGTTATTTATCTATAAAGTAACAAAACGGCTATATTTAAATGCTATTTATGCATAGATTCAAGTGGTGGGCTGAATGATTTAGATTCAGAAATCAGCCCGGCAGACGGTATTAAGGGGTTATCGAAACAACGTTTGTCAAGCCCACTAGTATGCATATATATTCCTATAAACATGTTAAATGCAGCTGTCGAATATCTGAATAGTCTAGAATGATACGACGAATAGTATAGAAACGTATTAGGGATTAGACTAGTTTTCTATTTATATACACAACTAGTCTTAAACCTTACCGCGTATCATTAGGGTATTTTGAGTAGGATTTCAGGGTATTTGTTCAGTGTCTGGATGTTATTTATATGCATTGAAATATTACATTTGTAATTCCTATGTTGTCTGATATCCGTAACACAAGTGCTTTAAGCTAATTATCTCGGAGTCAGATCAACGTGTGAGATGTCGGGTAAATTAAATTAAATTGAATAAAGACGTGACAGCGGTTTGGTGTCGTGTCTGACTCACCAGGGCGGATGGTCTGGCTGGTTTGCATGAAGGCACACTCCATTGCGGCAGCTAGGAAGTACATGATAGCGAGCCGCTGCAGCACGCCGGGCAATCGCACCGTGGACCAGTTCGCGTTCACAGACGACATCACTATGCCGATCAAGGCCAGGATCAGGGTGCGGTTGGACACCTGCGGAAGCAACGTTTAAGTCCGAATGCCATCTTCTATAATCAGCCATATCAAAGGAGGTCTACAAGTTTCAAATCCCCCTTCCCCAAAGTTCAACAGTAAAGTTGAAATGTCTACTTAAGAGTTGAAGACTACGTGATGTTCCCAGGAAAAAAATAACTGCCACACCATGTAAGAAGAAAGAACAATTTGTTCAATGTATATTTTTTAATGCACAATTGTTAGGTTGCAGTTTGCTGTACTTAGATATGGTCTTTTAAAAATCTGGACTACATTAAATGTGTGGCTTTCAATTGTCGGCTGTGGGGAACCGGCAGAGAATAGTACCTTCCATATTGTAGCAGACTTATTGCAGTATATCCATCCAAAACATGAAACAGTAACGTCGCGAAGTTACACTCTGTTATAGACTCCACACTTGTCCAACACGGCAAGTAGGGCAAAAATCCCCCCTTTTTTGGAGAAGCCTATTTTCAGTAGCGGAAGTTTACGGCTAATTAGATGATGATGATGAAAATATGTGTGGCAAGTACTTGTCGGATTAACGAGGTACAGTCAGTAACAATAAGAAAAAACACACCATTCCAAAAACGGCAGTCCTCGACATCGAAGTCCTGAAGCGCGTGTTGAGGGTCAACACCATAGCCTCGCCCATCACGAACGCGAACCAGGGGAACACTACGTCAGCTACCGTGAGTCCGTTCCACACGCTGTGACTGAAAATGGCGTAGCCACCGCCGCCCGCGTTCACGAACACCTGCCACCGCGTAGACGCCACAATTAGACCACAAACTCATCATGGTTATACAAGACTTTAAAAGAAACATGTGACTTGTGAACCGTGTGATCTTACCAATAATTTGATATTTTAACATCTTCAACGAAAGAAAAATGTCACTAAGTTTACGAAAAAAGTGTTAAAAAGTGTAGCTTAAGGACGAGGATGAGCAGCATTCCCGTCGCGAAGCTACGCTCTACAATTGCCACCACGCCTGCCCAGGGTAGCAATCATTTCTAGCAGCAAACGATCTTCTTCGGAGTCAGGTGATCGACTCCAATGCATCTGCCTCATCAGTTCTTGTATATTTGCGGAGCGTTGAATTACCTTCATGTACGGTTGTACCCGTGGTACGGTTTTTCGCACAGCTACCAAAGAGACATAGACTTCTTCCCGAGATAATAGGAGTTTTTCGGCTTTGTCATAAATAGTAAAGATTACAAGAACAACATCGCTGGCGAAAATCTAGTTCAGCCATAATTTTACCATGAGTGCAATAGCGATCCCTCTGAATATATCAAGCGAGCGGAGCCGGGCGCGGGTCACACGGCGCGGAGTCTCGCTAGTCAGTACGCGGGTCTCTCCACCCAGCTCATTGTCTTCCCTGTGACAAACAATAAAGCAATATGATTTCTGGTTTTATCAGAAATAGAGAACGGTGTAACTAATGACGGGCCCGATGGCGCAGATGGTAGTGATCCTGTCTTGTGCACCAGGGGTCGTGGGTTCGATTCCCACCCAGAGCAAATATTTATATGATGATATTTGTGTTTGCTCTGTGTATGGGTGTAAAATATATGTATTTAAATAGTATATTTGTGATCTGTTGTCTGGCATTCGTAACACAAGTGCTTTAAGCGACTTACCACGGAGTCAGGTCAATGTATGAGATGTTGTGGGAATTTATTTATTTATTATTATTAGTCTTATTTATTACTAACAGAATACTGTGCAGAGATTGCGAGAAAGCGAAGAAACAGTCAGTCAAATGATCAAGCACTGTCTAGAGCTGACAGTACATAGAGCGCAATACATTCGACCTTCGGGGTCTATCTGGACAGCGCCCAGCAACTTTGAGGGTTTGCTGCGCTTCCTCGGGGAACTGGAACGGGAAGAGTCGAGCCAATAGTCCAGTAGAACGCATAATTCCCAAATAAATTGAAGGGCTGGTATCCTGTTAAGCTATTTCTATATTCTATATTTATAATTTTTCTGGCTCCTTAGAAGCAGACACATACACCTGTCTAAATTTACCTTCCAATTTGGATGACTCGCATTTCGAGATAAATATCGATTTACGATTAGCAAGATGGGATGCAGTGGTAGGGTCCTTACTCAAATATATATGTATATACTAGCTGTGCCCGGGACTTCGTCCGCGTGAAATAGTTTTTTTGGGTACGATACCTATTTACCTTAACTTATATAAACTTTGAATGTCATGTTTATTTATATCGAATCAATGACCTGAAAAATAAAGGTCTAAAGATAGTCTGTTGTATACTTCATCTAAATCGGTTGAGAGGTTTAAGCGGGAAACAGCAACAAACAGACAGCCAGACAGACTTACTTTCGCATTTATAATATTAGGAGGGATGTATATATTAAAGGAACTATACATATCTAGGAAACCAATACATACAATGACGCGCAATATGATACATGTGTCTCTTTTATGTAATTACGTAAAATCTCGATAAATTCTAGACTTATCTAATACATACACCCATTCAATTTGTGTATGAGAATGTAAACCGCTAGTTTTATCAAAAGATGACGGTAAACGCAACGTTCAATAACTACCGAACGAATGTACATGAAGTACGTTAAAAGCCATTGATGAGTCGGAATATATCTATACTAATATTTTAATTGTGGGTCCCTATGTTCTGTTTGCCATCACAACTTCCGGATAGATTACAAAGGGTAATAGTATTTTTGCGGCATGGTATCTAAAAACTATTTTAAGGACAATTTGAGCTGCTGAGCATTAAAAACATATTAGGTTAGCTGGATTGACTTTAGTTTTTGATATAAAGCTAACCAACCGCGAATGACGAAAAACACTTATTTTGCAAATAGATTCTTTTATTACTTTAATTACATATATGTTGTTATTATATTTTATATGAAGTATTTTAAATTTTACAAGTCTTATAATATAGGGAAATGCAAAGAGTATTACGAAAAACGTTTTCTGTATGATTTACGAGCGCTACTCTCTTGTGCGCCAAAAGACGTTGGTTCGATCCACACCCAGAACAAAAATTCATATAATGATATTTATGTTTGTTCGGTGTCTGGGTGTTAAATATATATATTTAGGTAGTCTTTTATTAGGGTTTTCTCTGTTGTCTGATGTCCGTTACACGAGTGTTTTAAGCGACTTTCACGGAATCAGGTCAATGTATGAGATGTTTGGGGAATTATTTATTTATTATTAATAATTGCCTAATTTAACATTGTGTGTAAACACATTTAAATTATATAAATCTCTTTTTTATTATTAATATCTAGATCTAGAACAAATAGCTTTAAAAATTCAAATTTTATTTAAGATTTAATACGTGAGTAATGTGAGCATTGGCACCATACGCCCCTCATCCCTTGTGATGTTTTGTTTTTTTGAACTAAAGGCCTCTAACTTATAACTGTTTATAGAAACACTCTCTAAAAACCACGTCTTAAAAGTCGGGCTACCAGACCCGATTACGCCGAACCGGTATGTCTGCCGAAAACCGGACAATGGATAGGGTGTTTTTATTACACCGGATCCCATACCAAAATCGGACAGTCCAGTCGAATAGTACCACCCTCTGTACCAGGTATCGTAAGAGGCGACTAAGCAACTGACAGTTGCGGTTTATCCACCCGAAAAAGCGCATCTTAAATACTGCAGGGTGGGGATGGGCAGCAGCATCCTCGTTGCGAATCATACTGTTGTACATATGCCTCCCCCTTATCTTAAAGAAGCATATGTCTAACAGTGGACTTGCTACAGCTGATATGATAAGTGAAACCGGTCGTTTATCGCTCGGGGGGTGGAACTGGAACCGCTCGCCCGGCGAACACGGTGTACCTACTGCTCTATGAAAATAATGCGTGTGAATATCGTGCTATCGGGCGGATCGTCGAGTACATAGAGTATGGCCTACGAAATCAGACATGATCTTAAAGACTACCAAGAAACACTTACACATGAAATAATCTTGCAAAGAGCCGCCCAGCAGCAATCCTCTTGCCGATGCCTTTGACGATGTACCATATGGTGGCCATAGACAGCAACACCACAACTGTGGTCAGGATGGGCAAAGAGGCTGCATCAGGCTCAGCGGTCATCTTAGGCTGGCATATGTCTTTCACCACCTCTGTCACATTGATCGAGTATTGTCCATACTCCCCAAAGTGGTATGAACCTGTGTAACAACAAAAGCATATTACAGAAGTATGATCACAAAATAGAAACAAAATATTAGTTGTCCTGAAAGATTAGCTTTTATATTAGAACATTTAAAGGATTTTTCTTTTTATTTTATACTAGCTTTGCCCGCAACTTCGTCCGCGTGGAACAGTTTACCTTAACTTATAGAAACTTTGAATGTCATGTTTTTGTATCGAATTAATGGCCTGAAAAAAGTTTCCATTTTCTAGCTCTAAAAATAATAATACTTTCATACAACTTTTCATCCCCCTTGTCCCATACAACCCTTATTTCGAATAAAAAAAATAGCCTATGTCCTTTCTTAGGGTCTAAAGATAGTCTGTGCCAAATTTTATCAAAATCAGTTGAGAGGTTACTTTCGCATTTATAAACTTAATAGGGATGACCAAGTCAACAAGCAAGCATATAGTCTGACTGATAGTACATGGCATTTAGCTTTTAAAAGCTTATTTTAATAATAATAAACTAAAAATAAACTTAATTATACAGTAACACATATAAGTAAGTACAGAATTGTGAAGCACAATGGGCGGCCCTATCGCAAAAAGTGTTTTCTTCCAGGCAACCTCAGGATAGAGAATAAAACATAAGAGGCAGCAACAGCTGTATATAAGAAAAATATAGTTGTAATATATATGTATATATAAAATTAGATTTTTATGTATAGATAAGAAATTATTTATAAGTATGTAAACAAATCTATCTTAAATTCCTTACATACTAATTAAATTTTTATATTTTTTTTTAAATAAATAAATATCAAGAAAATTTTAATATTATATAACATTTAGATTTTGAAAACTTTTTAGGTGTTATATTTATTAGTTATACTCAATATATATTTTATCTTCTTAGAAGCAAATACAACAATTTAAGATATAAAAATCAAGTAGCATGCTTATAAGCTGTAGAATAACACAGTGCTATTCCTTGTTTAACTGTAAAACTTACACAATTAAATTGATGCGAAAGAAGCATGCATCAAACATATACTAGAAACTATATATTTATATATAATATTTACTAGAAAAATTATTTTTTTCAGGTGTCAGATGGGGCTCAAAAGTACAAACTTTCCCAATCTGGAAACTTCACTACCATTGGGCAAGTAATTTATTTTTTGAAGTAAATATTATCTAGTAGTACAACGTTTTATAATGCATATAAACAATATAATAAGTTGTGCATTACTCTTTTGTTAAGTGTAGGATATTATATGTCACATTTTTAGAAAAAACTATCAGTCTCAAATAAATGTCATAAGTGCAGTAAATAGATTAGTCCACAACACCAGGACAACATAGGATGTCAAAATAGTAATAGACTATAGAAACAAAATTATCAGTTAAAAATAAATAAAAAAACAAATCCTTTTTATTAATATAAAGACATGAGTGATAGTAAACAAAGGAAAAGCTTTAACTGCAGTGCATTTCATAAACCTTGACTTGACCTAACAACAGATAACAAGATACTATTTACTTATTAAATTAACTTCCTATATGGACACACCTTCCTCATAATTAATTTTTAAAGATACAGTAATTCGATATGTGCCATCTCGCGATTTAGTCGGCGGGCACATTTTATTATCATATTGTTTTCATGTGCTCACAAAACAAAGGAAACGTGTCAACATTTAAAAAATACCTGTGCAAATCTCGCCATACGAATTCCGGATCGAGTAGTGGACGGGACTCACAGTTCCCAACACAACAGCCCCGGTCGATGGCAATGTCGCCGTCTCCAACAGCTTGCATCCTTCACATTCCTCGTATTGACTCCAAAAACTAATTTGTTCATTTGTGACCAATTCCAAACACGCTTGGTCGTATCGGAGCTTCGTTCCATGGCAATCTCGAATAAACGAGCCCAAATTCGTAAAAGTCATTTTGATACAAATCCTACCGACATTAAACGACCTAAATTCGTCACGAATATGTAATGCAAAATAAAGCTGATTCGTGAAAACAATTCACGGTCTGTCAAAATGATTCACTGATCTGATCAATAGAGAAAAGAAGAACAAGCGATCCGTCCGTATTACGCTCGTGGCACTCCGTCGGGACTACATCCATACTTAAGTTTCAATATTGAATTTAATAAAGAATCCTATTAGTAAAACATACTACATATTATTAAAAAAACACGATCATTTACATCATTTAATTTACACTGTTTAGTAATCTAACTATTTGGGTTAATGAAACCATAAACAATATTTCAAATTTATTAGTGAATTTTAGGGCAAATATATCTGCTTAACGAAAATAAAAACGAATGTTAAAATATCTGGTAGTGAATGTTGGCAGAAGAAGCATGCGAGTAGAATAAATGCTTTTGAAATGAGATCACTTTGAAATATGTATGGTGTGATTTTGAGAGATAGAATAAAGAATAGTGTAATAAGAGATCGATGTGTAGTAAAAAATGATGTTGTGATAACAATAGAGAAAGGAACGTTAAGATAGTTTAGATATGTAGAAAAGACGGATGAAAATAGAATAACTGCACAAATATATAGAACAGAACACAAATATCTTTACCAGGTAGAAGAGGTATTAAAGAAGAGCCAGGCCAGAAGTACAACGAATGAACGAGTGTGTATGAATAGACTAATGCGAGTAAGGAAATGGAGATACATAGTCTCTGCCTACCCCGATGGGACACAGGCGTGATGTTTGTATGTAGTTATGTAAAAACGAATTTTATTCGCGGATACACGAAACAGCAAAGGAGCATGCACAAATATGCTGTAAAAAAAACTGTCCATTTTAGACCATAAACGCTAATTATTGAGTAAAATATGAATGATTTCATAACAGTAAGGCGTCGCGAATTAAGAATTAACTAAAATTTCTATACTAACTATGATTCAAAATCCAAATTAATTGAGATATAGCTCGGTTTGCGTTATAGGAAATGTTAACACAGTCGCTCGATATAATTACCGTATGGCAAACCTTGTACTTGAAGACATCGACGAGCCCGATGGTACAGATGGTACGCTAAGAGTCGTAGGATTGTTCCCCAACAAGGATAAATATTTATATTATAAATATTTGTGTTTTTCCGTGCCTGGGTAGTAAATATGTATTTTATTAAATATTATATTTGTGATTCCACTGTTGTCTGATATCCGTAACACGTAACAGTGTTCTCGGAGTCAAGTCATTGTTTTGTGATTTTTTATATTTCTAGCGACTCGCCCCGGCTTCGCACACATATGCGAAGTGGGAAAAAATGGTTATGGGTTATCGCTAATAGATGGGAATATTACAGAGGACATTTTTAGAGAGCGATGTGAGAGGTCTACCTCATGTTAACAATCACAGGGTTGGCGATATGCTAGTGATATCTTTGTGATGACACGAGCGTCTATAAGCTGCCTTTCCAATCAAGCAGACCGCTTATTTGCTGACAACATTGTACCTATATAAAAATAATTATATACTCTAAGAATTTTAATGACTTTTGCCATTATTAAAGAAAACTCATTTATATATTACAATACACATTTTTTATTTTATTAATTACGTAGATATACATTTATATTGTGTTCCTTTCTTATATTGGGACTCCCAAAAGAATTTTTATTGTACGTAATAAAGTTTTATATAAATCATTCTTCAGATATTCGGGAACGTCTACATATGTTTCTTTTGCTACTTGCGAGTTTGTGTCCGTGCGCTGCGGATTATAAAACCATTCCGAGAAAGGCGATGGCACAAGCACATAGTGCCATTGCTTCTTGCCAAGTTTCACTATCAACGATGTGTACGGGCCTTTGAAATAAAGCTGAAAAGAATATAAACACGAAACTATGGAATCAATCTACAAAAAAAATTATCTGTGGTTTTGCATATGTAGGGTTGATTTTTTTGACCTCAATGGCTCCCTTTTATAGATTATTATCGATTGCCATGTTTTGACAGGATTGGGTAGGTTGATCTGTTGCTGTGTGTACGCTCGATATTTATTTTATAATTAGCGAAACTGATAAATTAAAAATAACCATACCGAAATCGGTTTAATCGCATTGTGTGAAGTAGGTATAAAAATTTTTAAAGCACAAATCACAAATTCGCTGTCTACGTTTACATTCGTATAAGTATATTCCGATAGAAATCACGAGGTCAAGTAAATAATGCTTTTATCGGCCAATAATTCCAAAATAATATCGTGAGGATAAGGTCATGCCATACTAGTGTGAAACTTTTTTACAAAAAATTACGAACAGCGCGAGTTCTTTGAGTGTTTAACCTTGCCTTGATATGTTTTTTCAAACATAGTTTGATTTTGTGCAACATAACAACAAGCGAATAAATTATAGGCGAAATATTAACACTACTTTTGTTCGCCAGTAACGCTGACAAAGAATTATGTGACATTCGAAAAATAAATTTTTTCTCAAAGAAATAAAAGATTATGGACTTACGAATTGATACTTACAGCTAATGATGAGTCTTCTTTATCTGGATGTTCTAAATACGAATCTGGCTCCGTGTTAGTAGACAAACTGTAAAGTGTAAGAACTTCATAAAAAAAGATTTTTAGCTAAATATGATTCTAAACCACTAATATATTGATATTAAATGCAAAAGATTTGGAATTGTAATAGAATTCTTAGAGTGTATATAGCATAATAGTAATAATAATAATTAACAAATCTCATGCATTGGTCGAAATAGTGGCTAAAAGCATTTGTGTTACAGACAAAGATGCGATACTTAAATACAGAGATAGATATTCATCATATAAATAATATTTGACCTGGGTGGGGGTCGAACCTACAACCCTTGGCGCACTAGAAAGGATCACTACCATCTTCGCCATCGGGCCGGTCATAGACTAAACAGCCATATTACCAGGAACAAATTAGTTTAGTTAGACCAATGACTCTCAAAGTGGTCTATATAGTCACCGCGAGGTCGACATCCAACTACAACAATAAACATTTGAGGGTTGATTCTTATTACAAGGCTTTTAACAAGGTCTGCTTAAAATTTTATTGAAATTATGTATTTAAAAAGCAAAAGCAGTCGAATGTTCATTGGAATTACTGGGTAATGTGATATGATATCTTTAAATCACACGGTTGGCAACGAGCTAGTGATATACATACTTGTGATATTAAGAGCGTAGTTAGTAAGAGCGCGTAGTATTAAGAGCGTTGTAGCGACGCTTCCTATCACGCGGATGCTTGTTTGTCGACCTGGTCTTATAAGTTTACTTAATCAATCGCTTAACTATATATCACTTCAATATAATTTTAGCCATTTTACAAAATAGCGAAATAAGCCAGAGAGCGCTGGTTTCAATAGTAATACGCACATTTTATAAATCAATAAGTTGGAAAGCAAGCATGCATTTCAAGTTGATGGTAATCTTAGCCGCACCCTTTACATGCTCGTGGCGTTACAGGGCTTCACTAACCTTGTGTACTAAAGATATTATGTCATATTACGCAATAATTTTGCTAAGTCTCTCATGTATTTCTAGGGTACTTCACCTGAATCAAAGCAAACAGAGATAAAGGCGACAGAAATAGTTGTGAGGCACCAATGAAGACGGCCTTTGTATGGGATCTACCTCTAGTAAATTATCCCCGCAAAAACGCAAAAAAGGTATAAAAAATAGTTAGGGCGTTGATACCGGTTTAGTTGTTTCTCTTTTACAGACAGACAACAGACAACATACTATCTTAACTATACCTATGTTTGTTACGATAAAATATTACGAGAATTAATTGAGGTATCATCTATCCTAAGCATATCCATCAAGTTGAATCAAACTGTAGGTACACCTATGCTTAAATGTATTAAAGTTGTTTCACTTCACTTTGGAAGTTCATTCCGGACAAATACCGTGACATACAATTTTATATATAAAAATTTGCAAATGGTTTCCTGGGTTAGTTAATTATCCTAAGATCCAGAATTATGTAAGTAAGTCATCTCATATTTAAGAAACAAGATACACTTACGTGAATTTATTAACAATTTTCATTATTTCCATTCTCAGTAGTTTATTTTGGGCTGCTGCTTGCTCCGGGTCCAAAGCGACGTTCTGTTTCTTACTTGACCTAATCGCAGGTAGCCCCTGCCGCCTGTAATGGAATGTTACTACAATAAATAACTTAAATCCAGACATGGGACAGTTCCTAAATGTAGTTACTCAATATTCAAAGAATAATGACGCATGTTACTAAATTTATGATAAAAACAAAGATAGAAATGTTTAATTTATAACACCCATAATCGTTTATAGAGAGAGGAGAGAAGGTTTTTAACACCCAAACACAAAAAGAACATACAGATTGGATGTGGATTCGAAGCCTCGGTGCATAAGATAGGGACACTGCAAAATGTATCATTGGGCATTCTATGGTTTAGCATTGATAATTCATACTGGACAAAATAATCAAATGGTTAGTTAGTGCTTTAATTAGAGTTTTGGTTATTTAATTTTTATTATTGTTCTAGCTAATTAAAGTCTCTGAAGCAACTTTATCAACGTAGGTAGTGCTATAACTAAAATTTTCCTTTTCAGAAAGATCATATCATTAAGATTCTATCGAACAAAACCAAATAACGTAAATTAAAGTGAAAATGAAAATTTATCACCGTTTCAGAGATTAGCTAGCACAATCAGACGAATAAAAGATTAGTTTTATTAATTACAGATATTATAGTTCAAACAACTGTCATTTTAATTTAACAAAACAAACAGAAATGTAAAGAACATCTCATCTTAAGTCGAAAATTAAACGGAAAGATACATATTACACAATAGACTAATTAAGAACTCATTAATAACCTACATAGTCTCCAACATGATTTAAAAAAAATAGCAAATATTGTGTGCCTTCGATAGCTCAGTTGGTAGAGCGGTGGACTGTAGTTGGGAATAGCGGTTATCCATAGGTCGCTGGTTCAAATCCGGCTCGAAGGAATTTTTTGTTAAAAATAATATTTCTTGCCGATTGACCAAAAGATTCTGAATTTTGAGACTTACACTAAGAGGAGGGAGCAATATTGTTTTGTATATTGTTTTGCTCAGAAGTTAACAGCTATTCATGTAAACATAATATTATATACACAGAGCAAGAGATTACTCTCCACAAAACGATCAAAATATCGACCATTGACAGTATTTTTAAATGAGATTTATTGAGTTCAAAATTTGATTGGGAAGTTTAATAAGTTTTTGTAAGTTCATCTATTGTTTATTCTATAGAGACTTAAAATATTATCACCAAAGTACATTTTACAAGGTATTTTTTTATATTCCATAAATAATAAAATAAAAAATCTAATCTGGAAAGCTATTTCCATTATTATTTCTAAAATTAGAATGACTTTTCAAAACTATTTAATAAAATATCATAAACTAGATGAAATTATATCTCATATAGGTTGATTTAAAAATCTTGATGACTCAAAGTTAGAGGTAAATATTTTATATAGAAGATATAAAATTTTTCAATTCTACTATAGACTACTACTATGTCTCGATCATGACGTCCATGCTTCGAATGTGATCTCGACGTTGGATTGATATATCATAGGGGGTAAAAGTAATTGTACAGTATTGCCGAATAAAAATAATGTATCACACAATTTTCAATTAACTAAATTAAAAATATACATATTATCTTTGATAAAAAAAATTAGATAAAAAGGTAGTTTCCATAAACAAAATCTACATTTTTAACTCACATCGTAAGAATTTTCACTTCACGCCAAAAATGACGCGCGTAGTGTTTACAAAATATATTTTGCAAAATAATTCCTTCGAGCCGGATTTGAACCAGCGACCTATGGATAACGGCTATTTCCAACTACAGTCCACCGCTCTACCAACTGAGCTATCGAAGGCTTATACATATAGAATATTATATTGCTGCTACTAGAGCGACCGCTTTGGTGAAAGGTATTTAATTTAAATGAAGTGTGTTGCAAAATTGTCTACGGTCAACCACGAATATGTCGTGGTTGACCGTAAACAATTGTGGTGGATGTCAAGCGCGTTTGAAAGTTAAATAGTATTGCGCTTAGCAGCCTTCTTAGATTATTTCGGTAAGTTTAGTGTAGTAATAAGATACAATAAACATTTCTTGAATAAAATTACATATACAAATGTTCAATTATATTTAATTCTAATCCTTCCATTAAAAATGTTTACACTTATAATGGAAAGATAAGAATTAAACGAATTTATTAAACGTTAATTTAAAAAACGAAATTAAAAACGAATTTAAAAAACGCAGCCAAGTGCGAGTCGGACTCATCCATGAAGGGTTCCATTCCAGTTAGTAATATAATGTGAAAATTTTTGTTGTTTGTTTGTTTGATCGATGTGATACCTAAACAAGCTAATACGGAATATGTGTTTTTATATGTATGTAGTTTCATAAGATATATTTCCAAAAATATCATCAATTTGTGGAGTGTAACTACGCAAGGAGGCCCTCCTTCCGTAGTTAGAAATTATACCTAATTATTATTTACTAAGACATCTATTACAGATTTATTATTAGAAAATAATAGTTCACAGTTTATGTCTATGAAATTATATGTCTGTTTATTCTTATATTTGAGTAGTTTGAATGAAAGGTTTATTGCGGTTTACTATTTATGACGTATTAAAAGAAACTACTTACTAGAGATCTAGTACCTTCGAACCAATTTTTAATGGAAGTTTGCATGGAAATATACGTACGAAGGAAGTGAACACACTTTTAACCACTATGGTTTCTCGTGTGTCTCGCACAAACTAAGAAAAAAATGATATTAAAAACCTAAATATAATTCTTGAGGACCCTACAGATACCCCACACATATAGGTTTCATGAAAATAAAAATTAGTTCTATGAATGGGGAAACACCAAAATATATTGTTTTTTTTTTCTATTTTTGTATAAAAATATTAATGTGGTTCACAGAATACATCTACTTACTAAGTTTCAACAGCATAGTTGTTAGTTTTGGAAAAAAAAGTGGTTGTGACATACCATATACGAAACCATAAAGGTTTCGTTCTATGCCATTTTTTCTACAGAACCCTAAAAATAACAATAAAATTATATGTATGTATAAATGTCGTCGTCATCGAACGTTTAGTAACCAAATCAAAAAATTACTGCAATCGAATATGTAAACCAATTTGTTGTAGTTTCAACAGAATATGAGAATCTATTTTTTACTTTGTATCGAAAGTTTATGGCGCTGTTATTGTACACGTAAATTAATTTAAATACTTTTTATCATGTATTTCTGTTATGCCTAATTGAATAATATCATATATAATAGCAATATTCCTATTATTTAAATAGTAGAATTATTACAAACATGGAAATAAATTGTCTAATTGAAAGTCGAAATAATAGCCTTTATTTAAATAAATGTATATATTAGTATATAAAATTCGTATATTTTATACTATTTTATATATTAATATTCCTACACAACATATAGTTGGTTCTAGCTAATCTCCGGAAGAGATTCACAGGCAGATAGCTGTTTTCGTAAGGAACGGAAGGTGTCAGGGCGAAAAAAATACCTTTATTTTTTAGGGAAAGAGTACAAACTAGTACCTATGCTAATATAGTATGAAGGCTATGTGGAGATGACAACTTTTAGGATATCATCTTTAATATAAATCCAGTATTTTCTGTGCATAAAAAACTGCAAACTTCTCAAAGTTATGGAGTAGGTAATTATTTTCTAGGAAATACTTGACATATCCGCTAAGGTCTCGGTAGCAGTATGGTCCCCCGGAATGGAAAAAATGCAGGTTCGAGTCCCGCCTGATATCTGAGACAAGTTTATTATTTTTCTAGTAAAAATAATCTCAAACAAACATCTTCGAGAATTTGTTAATAAATCTATATACGGAGGACCTACATAATAATACTTATAATCAGTGCGTGACTGTTCAGTCATTGAGATTCAGCCATAAGGACCGTCCGAAAAAAAAAATTAATACTTACAATCGCGCTTGGATCACTGGCTCCACCACATCATCGAAGTCCTTCTCCTCATTGCGACTGCCAATCCTCAAGCGAAGACCTTCAACATTCTCATCACCCAAATTGAGAACCCACAAACTACTGTCCTCCTTTTCCACGCTGTATATTAGCTCTCCCTCGTCGTATGGCTCTAGATCATTATCGACAAATGACACATCATAGTTTCGCGCTAAAACAAGGCAGGGAAGAAATAATATGGCTAATCTTAACATGTCTGTCTTTTATGCTGGTAGATGTCTGTATGGCTGAAGATAATGCGCAAGCGATGACGTTTGGACACTTGCGCAAATATTATAACACTTATTTTATTATTATAGCCAATGACAAAGTTAACTCTTAGATCAACAATTGTTAGAAGGTTAACTTGTATGAGTACCTTTTACGAAAATTTTATTGTATTTTTTGGAAGGATAGAAAGGTGCGAAAATTGTTTTTTGGGGCGACCCTCCTTCTCTTACGTCAAATCTAGCGCTAGCAGAGGGATGGTTAATGTCATTTATTAAATAATACTATTCTACTCTGCGGTACGACAGATGGCGGTATATCCATTTGAAACAGTGTAGTTCAAATGCACAGGGCGGGGATGGGCAGCAGTATCCCCGTCGCGAAATTTACGCTTAGCGATTGCCAACACGCTTGCCCAGCGCGGAATTTATGGGCAAAATTTCTCCTTTCTTGGGAGGCCTATGCCCAACACTGGATTTGCAATGGCTATGGTGATGATTATAAGGAAACGGCCCTGTTCTGCATAGTCGGTAAAATTACTTAAGACGTAAATTTTAACGCCACCGGAGGGATGAGCGAGGACGTTTATGTATTCGACACTATGCCCGATTGTTACCACGTCAACGACGACTACTCCAGATGCTTATTAATGAACAGCACTGAGGCCGCCTCTCTCGCCTATTACTCGAGGGCGCCTTTGAGTCTGGATTTCAGCTCGAGTAGCCGTTAGTAGGTCAGTTAATCGTTATTTGCAAAAGAGATGAGCTGAGTTAGGGCTGCCGCACTCACGAAAGGGAAGGGAATGCACACGTTCTCTAGCAGAGGCAGTGTACTACTCTAGGAAAAGAATATGGGTGAAGAGTTTGTGATTATATGAGTAGGGTGCCAGTGGGAGGACAACTGAGGGAGACATTTGTAGAAGTTATGCTATGGGTCGGAAAAATTTTAAAACATTTAATTCAATAAAATAGCAAAATAGTGCAATTAATTACAATAACAACAAACATATAAGTATAAATGAAACTTCATTGTTTACATGAGTATAAATATTATATTTCTGGAAAATTCAAATATGACAATTTATAGTTAAATCTTATTATAATTATGGAAATATAATTTACCAATAGGAATGTCTGTTCTGTTTATGTGGTGGCAAATAAGTATAGCAATGCTTTGGCAAACTGGACAATCTCTGAGCCACCCAATTTCGATTCTCCATAGACACGATCCACAAATGTTATTGGCACTTCTCCAATGGTGTACTCTAGTTGACGGGCTCTAAAACAGATAGAAAAAAATCTTTTAAAATTAAAAAGTCTTAGCTATGGTCTGTGATATTTATCAGGCCCAATGGAGCAGAAGGTAATTTTATCTTGGGTGCCAGTGGTCGTGGGCTTGATCCCCATGCATGACAAACATTTATATGATAAATATTTGTTTGTTCTGTGTCTGGGTGTTATTCATTTTAATTAAGTATATATATATATATACATTAATCAGACAACATGGGAATCACAAATATTTATAAATATATATATATATATATATATATATATATATATATATATATATATACTTACTATACTTATGTATGCAGATTAAGGCCCAGCAAGACAAACAACCACCTCAATCTGTAGTACAGGCTGCCTGTCAAATCAATGTAGGACTAACAGTGCCCCACAGTTTCACCAGCATGGTTCCTCTGTTGCTCTGTGATAATGTGGGTATATTATATAGCTTATGTTATTCCTTGATAATATAACTTATCCATTCTTTTTCAAAATTCATTAGCTATGGTAAAGATGTTAAGTACTGTTGATGAAAAAAATTATTGGTCCAGTAGTTTTAGATATTAACTGTTACATATTTTTTCCTATTTCTTATAATAGTATGGATAAACCTAAATATAGTATTTATGTACAAAAACATGTCTGTTGCTAAACAGTAAGTCTTAATAATTAATTAAAACTACCTTATAATCATCTCCATTTGAAAAACATATCCTTTGGAAACACAGCTATCTATTAACTTCTGCAAGATGTCTTTCTTGTAAAGTCTGAAAAAAAAAACAGGTAAATAAAAAGATCAAATATGGAATGTTCCAAAGAAGAATAAATTTTGTTAATTAAGAAGGTCAACCTGGCTCAATGTCAAATATACCTACACAATAATACATAATACCTCTATATAACAATTATAATTATTTTATTCAAGACTATCATTTTCCTGGAGCATCATAAAATTTCACAAGGGCACCTTAAACCATTTAAAACTATTTGTTAAACCCTATAATAAATTAATCTATATGTACGGTTAAAGACTATTGATTTCCCCTTAAAATAGTACGTAATGTGTTTTAACACATAATATACTATTATTACTTCGACTATTGAGTAATAATTTCAAAAGCAAACATTTTACCTAAAAGATCCAGTTAAGTCTGAAGCACCTGGCCTGAGGAGTAGCTGTGTGACGAAGTTGGCTCCACGCGATATAAGCTTCCTCTTGAAGTCCCAGCCATAAACACCACCACCATCTTTGTACCGTGTCCCAGACACAAGATCATAATCATGTTCTTGTTGCAGCTCTATAAACTCTGGAATAAATTTTGGCTGAAAGTAAAATAGGATTTTTGTGAACATATTTTAAACCAATATTTTATTACAAGTTTTTTCCCACAACATCACACACAATGACCTCACTACATGATAAGTAGTTTATGGCACTTGTGCTACGGACATTAGAATCCAGAGGATTATGAAATCTACTACTTAAATTTATATATTTAACAACCAAACACAAAACAAACATAAGTATAATCATTTGTCTTGTGTGGGAATCAAACTCACAATCTTTATTGTCCAAGATAGGATCACTACCATCTGCACCATCTGGCCTGTCTACGATATTAGATAAATGAAATTATGTAATAATAAATCAAATTAATTATTATTAGAAAAGGATTATTACTTAAGATATTAATATGAAATTAAGTGATTTTAAATAAAAAATATTGAAAGTGTGTTGTTTCTTATACTTTATAGACTTACATGATGACTTAAATCGGCATCCATTATAATGATATAGTTGCCGGTGGCATGTTTTATTCCATGAATGTAAGCTGTACCCAAACCTAGTTTCTTTTCTCTAGGACGTAAGACTATCTTAGACGATCCATATATCTTCTGGAGCTGTTTGGCCACTTCTAGGGTACCATCAGGGCTTCCATCATCGATAATGATCACTTCGAAATCGTAACCGCTATAAAACAAAGAAAAATAGTGCAAATTAAAATGTTGTTGGGTCGATGTCCACTCTACGTAATTTTACTTTTGAATTTTAATTGGTTACCTTTTGTCCAGATATTTCATTATTAGCCATATTATAATAGGCAAATTTTCCCGTTCGTTGTAAGTGGGAAGTAAAATGGAATATTTATCACTTTTTGTGATTTCGGAATCTAGTGCTGTTGATGCCATGCTGTCAAAACCGTGAATGACAGGCAGCGGTATCTCATGTCAAAACAATATATGACATTGTATCATATACAGAACCGATATAGTATTTATATATTTATTTCGTATATATATATAATATGTTGATTTAATATATGTCTATACGCAGTTTCAAAAGCTAATAGATTAGATAGAGTATAAGCATTAAAGAGAGAATAGATAGCAAATATTCAATGTTTTTAGACTGCTGATTTTAAACGACTTATAATCTGTCACTGTCAGCTCTGCCATTTGACTGTCTGTCAGTCATTCCCAGATATAACAAAATACTCCGCTTTCACATTGAAGCAAAAAACATAAATTTAAATAAAATAAAAGTTTTTTTTTAATTTTACAATATTATGAATAAATAGCTCTCAATTATAGCACTGCAACAAAAATAACTGTTTTCTAATGATTTTTGTGTGAAAGTGTAGGCAGTGTTTACGTTGCAGTAATATATGAAAATTACTAGAAAATGGGGAAATCTAGTAAAGTCGTGATTTGTGGTATGAAAAATGTTGGAAAGACAGCAGTTTTAGAGCAGCTAATATACGGAAATGTGAATTACAAGTCTTCGTTTTATCCAACCATTGAAGATATATATGTAGCGAACATAGAGACAGATAGAGGAACGAAAGAGCGCGTTTGCTTCTACGACACCGCGGGCCTAGAGCCCCCGCTCACAGGCGAGTTGAAAGGTTTAAACTTTCTGTTACTTAAGAGTGAATTCTGGCTAAAATCATTAGCTGATCATGTCATTTTTTTTCTCTATCTATTGTATCCATATTAAAGATTTTAATACTGGTATTTGATAATATTATTAAATTGTCATCCATAATATTATCTATATTGATGCCAATATTTTTATGTCCTGCGCCTTTCATTTGCTTATCAGCTTTATTTTGTTAATATCTCATGGTTTCAAGTAACTGTTTGTTTTAATTTAACTAAATCCTAATGAATACTTAAGTAAATATGAAATATGTGGACTTTGTGATGACTTTGACTTGTGATGTTTTTGATATTACTGAGTAACTTTAACAACATAGTTGATGGTCCCGATAGCACAGATGGTAGTGATCCTGTTTAGTGTAACAAATATATCTATTTGTCATGTGACTGGGTAAATATGTATCTAAGTATATTTGTGTACCTTCTGTTGTCTGACGTTTGTAACACAAGTATCTTTAAGCAGCTTAATTCAGAGTTAGGTCAATTAATATGTTGTGTGAATTTATTATTAATATCAGTTACTTTTTTTAATATAAAACTAAAGTTAATATAGCAGCAGATAATATAGCATTTTGTCATATTTAGGTCCACCACAGTCACCAACTATGCAGCTAACAGCCAACCAGGTTCTGCAGCGTCATTACTTAGGTTTTGCCGAGGGCTATGTCATGGTTTATGATACCACCAGACCAGAATCCCT
The DNA here is from genome assembly GCA_020976665.1 of Heortia vitessoides. Taxonomy (NCBI): domain Eukaryota; kingdom Metazoa; phylum Arthropoda; class Insecta; order Lepidoptera; family Crambidae; genus Heortia; species Heortia vitessoides. The sequence continues at coordinate 4,141,025 of JACJUM010003223.1, read as the reverse complement.
TGATGTGCTTATGTATTTAAAAAAAGATATTGACCGAAACAAGGATAAAAAGGAGGTATACATAAAATATTTTTATAAACATTTGTTCAGTTTAAATTACTTAATTAAGAATGTATAAGAAGATATTGAAAGCTTCTGTGGTGATCAAGTGAAGTTTAATTAATTTATTCATTGTGACCTATAAACCATTCATATGCGTAAACATATAAAGGTATTTTAGTTATTAAAAATGTCACACATTGTTTTATTATATAAATACTGTTTTTTTTTTAATTAAAATAAAATAAATAAATATAACCCAGTGGCAGTAGTGACATTGCTACTCCCTAATGATAGATTTATGAAGAGGCTGGGATTAATCAGTCACTGGTTTGCCTAACATCCCCTAATCAGAAAGATGTGATGAATCCTTTTAATGTTGCTAGTGATGCTATGATGACTCTTGATATTTATTTGTGGCCATCACCATATATTTGTTTACGTAGATAAATAACAGAATATATTTTTTTAAATTAGAATATAAATAAAACTTCTTTGTGAATATGCACAAGATTTCTAAAATCCTTTTTGTCTAATAAACGGTGACCGAAACGATGTACGTTACAGGTGGTGATGCTAGTGATAGGCAACCGCACAGGTCCTGACGACGTCAACAGCCTCGAGAACACTTGCTCGAAGGCCTCCAACTGGTGCGCGCGAGAGAAGATACGCCACTTCGAAGTGTCTGCGATGGACCGGCCATCACTCTACGAGCCGTTCATATACATGACGTCCAGACTCAACCCTGTGCAAAATAAGACCGCCTTCCCTCAGCTGAGCACGTTGAGCAAGCTCACTCAGAAGAACAACAAGAGTGACGCTATGTAACGGTACGTTTTTAATCTATGCCCTTTCTGCTATCAGCCTTAAGTCTTAATCGTTGCTTAGGTGGGCGCCGGAAAGCGATATGCGCGCGATACGATATATACTGATACTAGCTGTGCCCGCGACTTCGTCCGCGTGGAATAGTTTTTTGGGTACCATACCTATTTACTTCAAATTATATAAACTTTGAATGTCACGTTTATTTATATCGAATCAATGGCCTGAAAAATAAGTTTTAAGTTTATAGCTCTAAAAATAGCGATCCATGCAAACAACTTTTCATCCCCCCTTGCAACCCCTGACAACCCTTATTTCGAGTTCAAAAATAGCCTATGTCCTTTCTCAAGGTCTAAAGATTGTCTATGCCAGATTTCATCAAAATCGGTTGAGAGGTTTAACCGGGAAAGCGTAACAGACAGACAGACAGACAGACAGACAGACAGACAGAGTTACTTTCGCATTTATAATATTAGTAGGGATTACAAGGCTACTTTTTCTAAAAGTTTGTTACGTACTGATTTGTTGACTCGTTAGAAGCATATAGGTTTTATGCATTAAAAAAGATATGGCCAGGAAAGGCCTTTATTTTTAGTCACAATGTATGATGTGATTCATACCTACTTAATAGAATCTAAATGTTTCTTACTTTATATTTTACGGGGAAGTGTGTTTCCAAAGAGTTGAGTGAGGTGCGTGGGTCTGACGTCCAAACCAAGACATGTAAGTAAGGTAGAATTCGTTTATTATGACTAATTATAGTGACCAACCGTTTAGTATAAAGTTTTGTTTCATTGAACATTCTTAGCTACTTGATCAAATACTTCTCTTGTGCCAGATATAGTGACATTTTACTTTTTATGACCTATTATAAAATATTTTATTTAGTTTTTTTTTCACCAATTTCATTGCAAATATCTCTCGTTCGATCGTCCCCACTTCTTTCCCTGCGATAATGTAATGCACGCGTCCGTTCGATTTGCTGGTGATAAATTGTAATTGTTGGTAATAATTTTTGTCATTGCCGTTGATGTTCTTTTTCTAATTATTCAGATACAAATATACGTTGTAATGTGTCATCTCAATTTGGCTTGATGTCTAACAAATATACAAGGTTATAGGGCACATATGTTTCAATTATATGCTTTGTATGACTCGCTATGTGGAGTTAATGACTTCCCTTCGATGTCATCATAAGCGGATTCTACTGTGCCCATTGTTAACTAAGTTATCCGTTAATATGGGCTATAAAGAATGTATTTTAATATAAACAAAGTACAGCGTTATTGATCTCGATTACATCACAGTTAACCGAAACTAAGCTATGAAAAAAAACCGATTCGATTGGTGGATATTATTTGCATTTGAGAAAAAGTAGCCTAAGCTGATATACCTTCGGTATAGATTGGATCTACATGTTATATGTCGCGTAGTAGCGTATTCGCGTCCGACGCTCACGTACGGGAACGCTTTAGCCACAAATGCGAGCTTTGAGCGATGCGTTTTACAACATCCGCATACATTGTGCGATTGCTCATAAAATCATCGATAACGTCGTTGTCGATCGCGCAATGATTGTGGAAAAGTCAATCGCGTCGCTTGACTCCGAAAGATGTGGTAGGCAGCAAAGGTTGGCAGTTGTATAGAACTTTTAAAATTTGATACTTTATTCCTTCAATTTTCGTTCCCGGCCGTTTTTCAAATAATATTTTGTTATGTATATAACGTCTTAGAAAGTGCCAATGTAATAAATTATTTCAAATTGTCTGAGCAAAATAAATATACCTAGTAATTTTTCTTCAAGAAATTTTTATGCCAGGATTCCTCTTAGGTTTTCCTAAGAATACATAATAATTTTTCTAAGAGTATCCTGAATATGTGATCTGTGAGCTTGACCTTAACTCAAAACTAGTTTAAAAAATCAGATTCTTTTTAATGATTGATTTTCTTCGGCTAAAAAAGTATTTATTTCAATTGATGAACTTTTATTTATTGTTTATAACATTAGTAGTCGTTCAAAATGATCTCATATAAAAGTAATTATATACAAATATGATATTAATCTAAAAAGTCATCAAATTTTAATAGTTCGTGCAAACATCGCGTCACTTCATATTATTTCTTTTTGATTTGTTAATGGATTCAACTGGTAGGAACCAACCTATTTAAGTGTGTTATTTTTTTTTTCAATAAGAACTCAGTATTTATGAAATATGTACTTATGTATGTAAATAGTATCTCATTAGTTTTATTAGTTGAATGTAGACCTAATTATTTTATAATATAGTACCTTTAAGCCCCCCTTATTTTCTTACAATAACGTTTGTTCTGTCAGTATACGCGAAATAATTCGCACACCGGCATGAAAAATGTTATGTCAAAAAAGCTATAGAAAATAATGCAGTTTAAAACATAAGAACATTCGCTTACTTTAAACAAGATGTTTCTTTATTCCTATATGAATAGTATAGAGAGTAAGTCAAACTCCTCAAGTCTGTGAAACAAAATTGCCCTTAATGTAAAGCTGAACTGAACTTAATGTAAAGCACTTAAATATTAATGTCCGTTGCAGAGTTTTGAGACTCCAGTGTACGTTGATCTGTTGCGTTGTGTACAAATAAAACGTTTTTTGTTGCGGCAATTTTTCTACGGAGTTGTGACATGTAATTGGATTAATTGAAAATGAAATAAAAACAATAGAAATCACGCACTATTTTCTGATTTAATTTTTTAATAACTCAATACAATTTTAATATTAATATCGCAACTTATGAAGTTATTATAACGTAGAACGTCCACTGGTGGATATTGGCCTCAAATGATCACAACACTATCGATCCTACGGTTCCAGTCAGTCTGTCCACCACGTGAGGTCACGCATAGGACGTCCCATGCTTGTCAGAATATATGTAGTAGAAAATTTCCGCGTATACTGCAGAAAATGATATGTAATTAAAATTTTATGATTTTTATCATCAAAAATCATCTCATGATACCAAACGAACAAGGGGCATAGATTAACTGTGAATTAGATAATTTATTAGTGTACTTAATGTATTATTTATTCGTTAAACTTAATTATTAATAGTGAATTTAGTGCAATATATTAATTGTATAGTTGAATTTATACTATAAATTATGAATTTAAATGATTTGAATATTTTTAAGTGTGTTAAAAATTACCGATATACATTCGCTTGGAGGTGTTGTGTAATTCTAGTACTAGTTTATTAGAATTAAAAAGTATTTTTTCTATACAAAAGATAATACATCTGAAGCCTGTTTGTTCTGTGTCTGGGTGCTAAATATATATATTTAAGTAGTATATTTGTGATTTCTGTGTTGTCTGGCGTCCGTAACACAAGTGCTTTAAGCGACTTACCACGGAGTCAGGTCAATGTATAAGTTGTGGGAATTTATTATTACTATTATTTGATTACATTTCTAGTAAATATTATGTTCTGTTTTACTGTATTTTTCATACTAAATGTTATGTACTTTAATGTCGTCCAGGGCGGTCGAAAATTGCTGAAAAAGTCGCATGTTTGTAACCGGCCTGGCCTCATTTCTCTAATGATACTGACTGGGTATACACCGCTCAGCTAATCTTAGGAGGTTGGGTGAGGTTTGACTTCAGTGGCTCTTTGGCAACACAAACACCGAATGCGCGGTGTTTGTGTTCCTATCTACGGCAAGGGCCACGGGTTCGATCCCCACCCAGGATAAACACTTATATGATGAAAATTTGTGCTTGTATTGTGTTTGGATATGAAATATGTATTAAGTTATTATATTTATGATTCTTTTGTTGTCTAATGTCTGTAACACAAGTGCTCCAAGCGACTTATCACACACCTCTTATACTAATGCAATTTGTAATGTAAATTCGACCTAATTCCTCAATCTCTCTTAGTTATTAGGTAAAAACATGAAATGTTTCAAATATGTATTTACTCGAATAATCGAACTGAGTGAATAGACTCTCTATAAAACCTAATTAGGATTCATTTTCTATTCGCACAGTTTACCTTTGTGTTTCGTGGTATTATTTATATTTCTTCTTATCAAATGTGATCTTATGATAGTGATAGGGAAATTTTAAGAAAAAATCTCATTAATTAGTATTAATTAAATGAAATATTTTTTATGAAACAAACCTCAATTATTATATTGATCAACTGAAATTATACATGAAAAAGCAATTTAATATTATATCTGCTTATCAGGTCAGGTGTTAGGTTACAATAATCGTTTCAAATTGAACTCTAACGACTCTTATTACAGAAACTGTTAAAGGTTTTTATTTTATGTCTGCCAACTGACTTTATACTTTGAGAGCATGATCCCACCCCCAAACCGGCATTATCTAAGTATGTTTATAAGTGAGTAATATTAACGAAGTGTTTCTTATTATTTTTTAACTATATTTCCTAAAACATTTGTGAAATCAGCACGGAAGTTTTACTAACTTAAGTACCGGATACCTGTTTAATTAACGGTCGACTCGAGTTAGTAGGTACGTTCAAAGTAGGTTTACTAGAGGTAGACCTCTTACATAGTTCTTCGTACACCTCACCTCTATTTCTGCCAGTTTCTGCCAGTACCTCACCTCTTACAGTGGTGAGGTACTGGCAGAAAGCCGTAAGGTACCGGCAGAGTAGAATAGAACCTTCCTCTGTACCAGGTGTCGTAAAAGGCGATTAACGTACCAGAGTAGTGTAGTTAAAATGCACATGGTGGGGATGGGCAGCAGCATCCCCGTTGCAAAAGCTGCGCTCTGCGATTGCATACATGCTTGCCCAGCGCGGCAATTATGGGCGAAATTCCCACTTTCCTTGGGGATGCCTATGTCCAGCAGTAGATTCGTAATGGCTGTAATTATAACGATGATTGTTATAACGATGATGAATGTGTCTCTCTCACATATTTCTTCCGCCAAATAGTAGTTTACATTACTGTGAAAGAAGCTTCCGACTTGAAGGGAGAAAGAGGCATTGAAATTACTGTGTAAATGTGATATTGTATCTTTCATTCACAATGTTGTCGACACACTAGTGATATCTTTGTGATAACACGAGCGTTTATAGGCTACGTTTGCGATTTATCATCAAGCAGGCCGTATGCTTGTTTGTTGACTTCAAATATATATATAAAAAAATATACTAACACTTTTATCTCATTTGATTTGTGAAAAAATTAGCATCATCTGGGGTTTCTGGGTTCTTGGACTTATTTAAAATGCAATTCAGTGTTGTTATTATAACCTGATGTAAGTTGTTCGTGAGGACATGTTTTGTGTTTGACTCGAAACACTTGCAAATAACACTGAATGTCATGTTTTTATATCACTCAGAGTATATACCATGATCAATTTTTTTTATTAAATTAGACTTATTAGACACTTTTGAATAGCCATAAGCTTCTGACTCTACGACGCTATGATGCGCAGGCAGCACACATCACACCTGTTATCGAACAGCAAGCCTATGTGCTAAGTTTACTGAAGGTTCATTATATAATCAATATAAACAACGGGTACAGCAGTTTCAAATTGGACCCTTATCCCGTGGCAGTAAAAAGACGTGTTGTTAGGACAGCTATTTCAGGGATCGGGATAACATATTTGATAGTTTTTTTATCACTCAGCTTTCTCTGGTTTCTCATTAAATATAGCACGACCTGGAATTTAGAATGTCTTTATTTTATTTCTGCACTATGCTTTATGCTGTTAGTACTCTCCATTTTTATATATATACCTAGCTATTTGCCCGCGTCTTTCTCTGTTTGGATTTTATCGCATCCCTAAAGAACTCTTGTTAGAATTCTTTTATGTCCCTGACTGCTCAACTATCCAACAAGTCATGCCGATTCTATAGATAATAATAAAATGCCAGATCTATTCCACGGTAACTGTTTCACATGTTTTCGGGATACAAAGTAATCTCTGTGTTACTCCAGACTATTAATAATCTCTGAGTAAAATTTCGTCCGGAACTGTACAGCATTTCTGCAGTGAAAGAGCAACACTATTCACTATCCATACACACAAACTTTCGCTTCTATATATTAGCAAGATGATTTACCCATCTTGTAAACGCTCATACTTGACTAAGTCAATAGGCACTTATGATTTTGAGTTGTGAATCGAATAAATAATATTTATCTCGTGTAATCATAATCCGCAAATTTAAAAAAGGAATTGGTTACGTTTCGCAAGACAGCGATTTCTTTTAAGAACAAGCATGTTGTTATTCCTTTTACATACCTGTGCTTATATACCTGGTTAAAACCGTCTACCAAATTGGTAACCTTATATTTGCGAAGAGATTAATTAAAAAATATTATCTTAGTTTTTGTTCGTTAGAACAGAAGTTAACACAAGAACAATATTATATGTTTTCATTGCTATGGTTTTTTACATAAGTTTTCATATAAATGTAATAAGTAAAATAATATTGCACTTTTAAGTCCATCGTGTGCGTGTGGACTGTGAAGTAATCCACTCGAATATTTTCTTGTATAACAAAAAGTGTTGCAAAATTCTTATGTACCTACAACTTAAAAATAAAAATGAAGTTAAACTTTACATGCTGTTTTATTTGTGTTATCCCAAATACGATAGAATATATTTTCTAACATTTACGCGTTCATAATAAAATATGTCGACAGAGTCAATGGCATTGTCAACCATGTAATGTTTCATTATACAGTTAGCTAGGACTCGCCCTGACTTTGCCCAGTTATATTAAGTTTTATTCGTAGTCATCTAACCTTAAAGATAGACACATATAATATGGGGTTGCGAACTTTTTTTTATAAGTTTAAAAAGTTGGAATTTCTGTCATGTGATTATTTCTAAACTAACTTTTTACGTGAAGCACGCATTAGAAATTCTGACAACAAACAATTTTCCGCCCTATTTGTAATATTTATCACTGGTATACCGCTCCGCTCCGTGATGGTAGGTACATAATAGAATAGGATACCTATCACAATCAATGGGTTAACACTAAAAGACTGACAAATCGAATCAGTACTTCCTGAAAGCGTATAACCACATAGACTCTTAAGATTAATTAATCGGACAGTACTTTTGATGCGGACATCACACAACACAGGAATCAGAAATATAATACTTGAGCACGAAACATCCAGACACAGAACATACACAAAATTTTCATGTTATAAATATTTGTCCTGGATGGGAATTCAACTCATGACCTTCGGCGCATTAGATAGTAACTCTACCCAATGTGTTATAGGGCCTGATAGATTTCTAGTTTAGCTAGGTATAGTTTTCGGGAAAAAAGAAAAAAACATAACCAAATTTATTAGGTTTGCCTAAAAACGGAGAGTTGCACTTGAGAGGAGAGAATAGATAATATCTGTTCTCTCCTCTCTCTTGTTGTATGTGAGAACAGTAAAAAAAATTACATGAATTAAACCTCCTACAAAGGTCGTCTGCATTGATACCGCCAAATAGCAGTGTTAACATTGCTATATTCTGGTTTGAAGGGAGAGAGTGGCAGTTAAATTGCTGGGTAATAGGACTAGGACACAATAACTTGAAGTCACAACGTTGCCAACGTGCTAGTGATATCCTAGTGAGATTACGAGCGTCTCTAGGCTGCGGCGACGCTTGCTATCAAGCGGACTGTATGTTTGTTTGTCGACCTGATCTTAAAAAAAATCGATTGTCTGTAAAGTCGGTTTACTGTCGATAGTTGAACGTGACAACATCATAAGAAAATACTGATGGAATGCTTGCATTTTTCAAAAGAACGTTTTAATTTTATTTATGAAAATGTATTATTGTATAGCAGCTGTCCGCTTGGGCACATCGCTCACTCGAGTACGAGAGAGACAAATGTCGAACGCTGCCGAACGCGGGGCTGTGTGTTGTGCCTTTTTGTCGCTCGTCCCGCGCTCTCGCTTGCACTTCAAGCTTTAAACGGAACGCCTCAGAGCGAGGTAACGCGTGCGTGCAGCCGACTCCATCGAATTATGAGACGTTGTCACGTCAAAAAAATGTAATGCTCGAAAATATTTGCTCATATTTAAAATTACGGATTACGTAAAATAAACGAGAAATCATTTATTAGCTTTTTATTCTTGCGCCGAAACGTATTTAATTACAATCCTTCCTTAGCTGTTAGGGAACCACTCGCTATCACCTCACTAAAATAACAACTCGGCAGATCAATGCACATCCCTTTTACACTCATTAAGTAAGAAAGAGTGAGAGATAGTGTTGGGGTTGTCAAAACTGTTTAAATTTTAGTGAAATGTTAGGTCGTATTTTTTTTATCATTTTTCTACATCTAAACCGGGATGTAATCCCGGAAATCTACTCGAACAATAATTATTTAGCTCTCTTTTGAGCATTTATCGTATGACTAAATGATTTATCCTATAAACAGATAGAGGCTAGGTATGCTGTGATTGATATTTCTTACCCCCAGTAATAATTTTTTGATTGAATGAATACAATAATGGTTTGAAATGATCCATTTAACAATTGTATGATAACGAAAAATATCAATAATATTGTTATAGCATTTATCTATGTTTACAATCTGTTATAAGAATTTTTATTTTTTCTTTATATAATTATATTTCACAAATAAATATAATACAATTTTATAACATGATCAAAGACATTTTTGTTATCGAATTAATGTTTTAATCAAAATTATTTATACATGAACCGAGCCGTTCCGATAATCACGAAATGTTTAAAAAATATATGAATATATATTTTGAAATATTTGGAATAACATGTCGGATATACTTTTTAAATTAATTATAAGACATAAATATTTCGGTTACCTACTGAAAATCAGATTTACATATATTGTAGACAGTATTAATTAATGCTATCCAAAACGCTCGTTTATTAATCGTATACGAACGAAATATTTGATTAACTAATACGCACGAAAGTTGAGACAAACATGAAACTTACCTGCAAAAATTATTACTAGAACACATCTGCATTTATTAAAATTATAGTTTTCCTACATAGAACATAGTTACAAAGGTAATTAATCCATAAATATAATGTTATTATGAGTTTTGTAAAACTTACAGTGTGAAGTATAATTGAATAATGACAACTTCCCAAATTGTTTTCTTTTAATATTCAGTAAATATGTACAGAAAGCTTTCTAAAACCTGTTTCGGTATCTTTCTTAGAGAAAGTAAAAAAATGTTATCTAATTTTTACAGCGATTCTTAGACCCCCGAAAGAAAAGAAGCTTAAAAAGCTTAATTTTCTAGTGGTAATGCCAAACTATTTGCATTTATTTGTTTCGATACACTGCGTTAATTGCGATTCCATGTTTAATTTAAAACTCCGTATTAATTAATAAAACTTCGTACGACGGTGCAGAAATGAACCACATTTACTAATTCGTCTTTTCCGCGTCAGGATTTGCGTTAACAAATTGATGTAAGTACTACGATATCTACAACGTCATTAAATCTACTTTGGCGACGTCAATCTATTCCTAAGACATTATTTTATTAAAGTCGTGTTAAGGCCGCCATATTACACCGTTACTTTGTGATATTTATTGTGAGATAACCCCAAAAAGTAGGTATAATATACTTATTTTGATATAGAAATTATGATCGAGTGAACTCGGGCCCATTTCCACTAACTGGCATCGTTATACATGGTTATTGTTTTACTCGGTATGGAATACGACAAATAAATATATTAAGTGTCGTTATTCATCTTTAAAAATATGATATGATATTGATACAATTTATCACATTTTTAGCGTCTATAAAAGCAGAAATTTTATATTAAGTGTTTTAAGTCATGGAACACCATGTCAAAAGTTTGTTGACCCTTGATTTAAAAGAATTCTGTTTGATTTAAGTAATATATATGTTAGTAGAAATGGCGCCGGATTTAGCGATTTAAATGGTAATGGGATTTTTTATTTGGTGCTATATATAGTAAATTAAGAAATGCAACCTCGTTATTACTTGATGTTTTTTCAAAACATGTGCGTTCCACGCTTTCATGATTAGTTACTAGATCTACGGCTCACAGAGCTTGTATTAACAAATATCATTGTTATCTCCCAAATTGGTCATGTCGACCAGTATTGTTCATTTAACCTATATGGTTTTTAAATGGTTAATGTTTGAAAGCGACGTTGCGACGTTTATTAATACAAACTTTTGTTAATCGTTATTTAACTTTAATATAAGCTAGTTCAATCAACTAACAATCGTGAGCCAGTTATAAATCTAAACTATTGACTAGCATCGCATCGATTCAATTTAGTTACAGTAAAAACTAATTTTCAACAATCTTGCCAAGCACAACATACAAGTGTCACTTGTATTGATTTAAATTCAATTTATGTAACCAGATAATCATTATGATTTTTTAAACTAATAGTTACTTGAAGCCTAAAATTATTCGCCTTATATAACACGCTACCGTTTTTAAACGAACCATTTTGTTCGACGATTTAAAAGAAAATTTATAGACTTACAAAATAAAAATAGTGTAATTAAAAACTGAAATGCATTTTTTTTCTCATATTATTACAAACTGCAGCGAAATAAGTTTATATTCCTTAATGTGCCGGTAGTGATGGAGATTTGTGTCTTAAAATAATAAGAAAAAAATGTCTATCATTTTAATCATGTTTTCATTCATACCAAACGTATTGGACGTTATTAAAAATAAAAAGATCAAAGCTATAACACGTCGCTGTATCAACGTGGCTCAACATTCCTACTAAGAAATTTTTGAAGTGCGCTGTGTAACACGAATGAATGTTTTGTGACGTTTTGCCATTACAGAATACAATGATAGGTACTAACATGGGTACCCCATACCTGCATATTACAACCGCAAACAACATTCTCAAGAGAAGCAGTAGAATTAATATGATTTAATATATGCAGGTCAGAAATTGGCAACACACTAGGGATACTCTTTCAATAACACGAGCATATAGTCAAAGATGAAGCCTTTATTTGCTTGGTATATGAAAAAAAAGAAATTATAGCACAGATTTAACATAGAGAATCAATAAAGACCCAAATACTAAAAATAAAATAATAGACAGGTATCATATGTATTCTGCCGTGGCGATAATGTTAAGAATGTATTAAGTCAAAGACTATGTTAAGGTAATGTCCATCAGACCGTCTATTATTTGTGATACAATGTTTACTGTAGCGTGGGACAATAAAGAAATAACGTGCGGCATTCTAATACCTTAACGCGTTTCAATGTGTACGTACGATAGATTACGCGTACGCGTTCGTAACATAATCTCTAGATAACGATTACTTAGGAAATATTCTGAGGCATTATAACCGTTTATTTTTTAATGTTTTGGTTTAAGTATTATCACAAATAATTGAAGGTGCTAATGTAGGCGTAATCACCGTAACAATCGCTATGAACTATCAACAACTTATCTCTAAGTTACACTTAGTCCTTGCCATTGGCCGACCAGCCTTACCCATAACTTACACTGATCTATACATACCCTATTTCCAGATCATTAAATAAATCCAAATCAATTGAATGTTCAGAATGTTGTATCATTCTTAAATAAATACTTAATAATAATATCGATAAGATATTCGTAATAGTGATTCCATCAAACCATAAAAATAAGGAATAGCTCTCGCCACCATTGCATGTTTTACATTTCAGCACCTAGTCAAAACTAGAAAAGATAACCTAAAATTAATAAGTATTAATGATACAAAATCAGTGGTCACTCGTCCACGACGTCCATCTTGAATGCGGTCGGCTTTCTACCAATCGGCTTCATCGCTAACCGACGTCCGGCTCCGGTGTTTAAAATTTCTTCGTCACTACTGCTAGAGTCGTCGAAGCGACCGGACGTACGGATTTCGCCCTCAGAATCTGATGACTGCAAAAAATGGAGAAGTTAGATTTATTTAATAAAATACTGGTAAATTCATATTCTTTTTTTTATTAAAAGCTATTATTTTAAAATACTTACGCTCTGTGGCATTTAAAACATGTTAATTAATTTTATATTTTAATTAGTGTTTTAAATGTTGTATTTTCAAGAGTGTTTTATTTTTTAAATAAGTTTAAAATCTATTAAGGCAATACAACTAACTTTATTATGCCTAAGAGTGTAAGTTTTGCATCAAAAAAGCAAATTTAACAGAAATCATGCAATGTGAAGCGAGAGAGAACGGCATGCGGAAGCTGTAAACAATAGAGGGCTTGAGCGAGACAAACATTTATTTCTTGGGCCGGCTGCGAGCAATGCTGGCTGGGGGGCGCTTGCTCGGTCTCTCATCACTGCTGTCCACGCCCTAAGGGATGGAATATTTACAAGATCATTATTAGCACACAAACACCACACAGCAATAAGACAACAAATAAACAAAACAGCTTTAAAGACATATCCTCCTTGGTCAAGTGACTTGATGAGTTTTAACTTAATTCCAATTTTTATTGATTCTTCTTTCTGTTTTATTCTTTTGCGTTAATATTATTGGATAGTGATCACATGAACTAATTCATATAATGTTTCAACTAATTTTGAACTTTCGTTAAGCCTCGTGCATGATCATAAGTCAGCTAAAAACGATTATTTCCACTATTTTTTTTTTAGATGGAATATGTCGATGGAAAAGAAAGATAATATTTCACATTTTATGTCAAAATTATTTTTTTTGTAAGTGGAGAAATAAATATTATCTCATTGAATAATGTAAATCATAAAAATAGGTTCCTGAATGCGAAGATATTATGAGAGCTAATGAAAAAGTGACTAATTGCGAAAAAGATATCCTGAGGAATCTCTTTTCTTTCAAGTAAAATTATTTCTCATTATATCGTAATAGACTTGGGGATAATTCAAAATTGTAATTAAAAATATCGTTTAAACACTGTTCTGATAATAGTGTCAAATTGAAAGGTACAGCTGAACATCATTCATAGGTATCTATGTCATATTGTTCATATAGATCATATAGATATCTATGACATATAACAATCATTTTTCACCAGAAAAATCTGAGACATTGATGCTAACACGTGACATATCTTGTTTTTTCCTTGTGCCCTTTATATGACCACGTTCCTGGGAGTTACACAGCAATTTGTTGCAATAAAACTGAATCATTCCTACTAAAGAGCGAACGAAAAACTGTCAATCTGGTGGATATAATTGTCATTACCGGTATATTGGATAATCAATTTAATTCAAGAATATTTTAAGTGTTAAAGGAAAATATCAGCCAAAACCACCATCTTAATATGGCTCCGTAAATGGACATTATAATATGTAGGGTTAGACGCAGAGTGACCAATTCCCAACTATCAAATAGAAAAGAAGAGTCAACTTCGCAAAAGGGGCGTCTAAAAACAGTTTCAGAAATAAAAAATGGAATATTTTTTTTTGCGAAACGAACGCTCTGCGCCTCAATCAGACTTCTAAAATTATTAAGTACGCATGGCAATAATACGTTATACAACACATCTTACATCAAAATCTCCGATAGTGAACTTAGTCCCAGCTGCCTCAGCTACCAGTTGCGCGGGCGCAGGCGGTGCGGTCTCCGGCGAGAGAACCTGGCGTGGCACATAGCGGCAACACACGGGTTATTTACAGCTAGCTATTGAGGTGGATTCGACAATACTCTTTGATTCGAGCAAGATTTCGATGTTGAGTAAACAATATAGTTCTTAAGATGGGATAAAGGCCATTCTCACTTATAATTAACCTTGTTTTAATAATATTAAGACCCTGGTCGCGTCTTCAATAGTAGTTAACTTGGTCTAACTTCCATACTAGATATTAATTCTGATATGGCTTTGACGGCAAGTATAGTTGATAGCTTATCTGTGCATTGATCCTCGTCAAGCACAACGGAAATAGATAATTACCCAATTAATGCAGAAATGTGAAGTTCTGTACTTGAATAATATTAAAATGGAAATTGCTCCACATTTTAATAGCTTCAGTATATTATATTGTTTATATGAATAACAACTCAAGAATACCAATCGATAGTGAAACTGAAAGAACTACCGTTCACACATTGCCGAATCCACCGACTTATGTTGGAGTTGGGTTTAGACGAATTAGCAGTCACACCACACAAATCATGTTAGCATTACACATATTTAGCCTAAATTCTTATTTAGTTAAGATACTTTCTTTTGTAGTATTATTAACAAAACAAACTATTTGATAGTTAAATGACAGATTAAGTATTATATAGTTAGTATCACATAATTTCGCTTTGTATATTAAAACATACATGACTTAGCTTCGTGATAAGGAGATCTTGTAGACTGTGTTCTTTCTGCAAGATTATTAACATTTTGTTCAAATATACCCGATCAAGCTGGAATCATTAAATATATCAACCCAAAGACCTCTTTTAAGGAACAATTGTACTGAAATTATATCGAAGACACAGTAAAATCCTTGATAAAACTTTCGATTCAATAAGCCATCAATACATATCACTAGCTATATAATTTAGTTAGTTAATCTGTTCGCATGCAATAATTAATGTATTGATGCTGTCCAACTTAATGTGGATCATCTCTCAATAGTAACTGCACTTCAGGGAGTCAATATATTAAACTTATTTCATCACATCAAACAGAGATCCTCGTATCTCATCAATTCCATTCATTAGCATTTGCTTTAAATCATCATTCACAGCAACAAAAATAACTTACGTCCTGGTCGCTCATCATCTCCTTGGTAGAGACGGTGGTCTCGATGCGACGAATGGAGCCCTGGTGGATGTCCACGTCCAGCGCCAGGCATTGGAACCTGCGCAGGAGTAGCACCACCGGTATAGGCAGTACTCCGGCCAGGATCATTACAACGGCGATGGCTAGCACCCAGTCGGGGTAACTTTTCTTCACAGTGTGGCCCTGGAGGTGGATATTGAAGACATAAGATACCTTTTTCAGTATGCCTAAGTGAATAAAAAGGGAAATAGGAATCTACACACATTTTAATTTACCGCCATCTGTCGGTCCCGGTACTTCAATCACTTCTTGCGACGCCTGGTGCACAAGAATGTACTATTCTACACAGCCGGTACCTCACAGCATTATTATTCTAATTCTTGTTTGATAATGCGCATGAAGCTCAACGAGTCAATGCTGCTCTCCGAAAATACGACATGATAAAGAATAGACTGTGCTGCCGGCTTGCCTGAATTAAGCCTCGATTAAGCATGTGTGGGACGGTTTTATGAAAGCTACTAAAATCTAGCTAAGATTGTGCCAGCCTTCTTAGGGTAACCTGTCCTAGACTCCAACAGCAAAGCTGCTAATGTAGATTGGGATAGAAGAGAGGGATCTTGAAATAAACATCTTACTTACTTATCTCAAAGGAAGTTGTGTAAGTTTAGACAAACCCTATTTTTCTTTTCTTAAAATTCAGCTACAATTACATTAAGACTAACGATTAAAATAGATACAATTTAAACTTTCCTTTGATAAAGTTATGGTCTAAAACTATATCAACTTACAGTGAGTTGTGACTTGTGACATCTAGTGGTTGTAAACATTTTCTGAAATGCAAATCTCGGAGGACATATGCTGCCAGCATTGTCAGATTTACTTTCTTTTATATTGATTCATGAGGTAGACATTATATGACATTACCCAGTAATTTCACTGCCTCTCTCACCCTTCAAACCGGAACACAGCAAATGCGAACTATATTTGGCGGTAGAAATAGGTGAGAGTGAGGTACCAATGCAGGCCTTTGTTTAAGGTTAATTCATCGCTTAGCATTTACATATTGGTGGATAACAAGGAGTTTGTAGACTAATTTGCGAGCAAAAATTTCCTCACAATAATAATCAAGTACTGAAACAGTGCAGACACACACTAGCATATACGATTGGTACCGATCTATTATTTCTTCACACATCTTATGTATTACTCAACGCTCAACAAACAAACAATAAGGCAAGAGGCACATGTTAAGAAATAATTAAATGCGGTTTATTTTTTATTAACATTTACTTGTGGTAACAAACAAACTCACAATTTTTATATATATATGTACGTATATATAGGTATCAAATTTCTTCTTTATGGAATTTAGGGTAATTACTGCGTCCGTTTACCATCATGATCATTTCAGACCTTAGGATCCTATTTTAGCCTTTCCCAATATTTAATTTATTAGCCTTTCTAGTTATTTACTAGCCTTTTCTTAATATAATAGCTTTCATTGACACCAACAATATATGAATCCTTTATCACTATCAGATTTTCATACAGGTTCTTTTCTGGTGGCTCGCATAAATAACTTGCAGCAAATCTAGTATCAGGATCTGTTTGGTGCCGACCTAGATTAAAGTAGGCTACTCAATGACCTGTTTATCAAATAACTCTTATGAAAAAGAAATGCTTTTTACACGAATAAGACGTGATTATTGCATGATATATTTGGAATTACTGTAATAGAAATGTCTCTCAGTGTAAGATTATTTAGAAGGAACGTCAGTTGCAGTCAATTATCATATAGACGTCATATTGTATAGATAGGTACTGATTTTTTAATTTATTGTATACCTCATTGTCTCTCAAGTCAGACCATAGAAATTATTTTAAGAACACGTTGTGATGTGTATGTTTGACGCGATAAACTTAGGTAAAGGTGAAACTTAGGTATTACTTGAAGCAGGCCTTATACAAAGGTCGCTTGCATTAGTACCTGCGTCACTTTCACTTATATCTAAATAGCAGTGTTCGCATGTTGCGGTTTGAAGGGTTAGAGAGGCATTAAAATTACTGGGTAATGTGACATAATATCTTCAAGTCACAAGATCGGCTAATGATATCCTTGTAATATTACTATAAGTATAAAGTTGCTGTGTCGCTTAAAAAAGGTGGTATATTTTTATAAAATTAAAAAAATATTATGTCTAAATAATATATGCGCGTTATATACGCGCATAACTCTAACTAGAACGATTGCACTAAGTTTTTTCTACAGTTCTTTGCTGCACAATTAAATGTAAGATCCCCAATCATTCTATTCGTTCGATAAAGCTGTCCCATATTACATTCACCAATAATAATATATCAGCAAATCATCAAGCAAGTGTGCAAGGTGCAAGTGCAAGGTGTATAATAATTTGGATGCTCACAAAGATTTATTTTTCTATATAGATTAAATGTATTCAAAAATTATATATAATAATTAGATTATGATTAAGATATAGATTTATCGTCGTATGCGGTTTTCTTGCTTAAAAGAGCTGAACCTTATCTTTTAAATAATAGTTATTGATGGTCGTTATAGGTAGGTAGATTTTAACAAACAATGTGTTTAAATATATATTGTATCGATTAAGTCTTACAGCTGTAACTGTACTTATTCATTAAAAAAATACTTTTATTGTTCTATTTATATATTTCAGGACTATGCTTGTGAAGAGTAAGGAAGAAAAAAAATCCCTCCCATGTCCTTTCTTAAGGTTCAAATTACTAAAATACCAATAAAAACCACTTAAATGGCCATGTTTGCACACTGCCTTATGCGTAACAGGAAAACCGGTGTTAATATAAAATATCAATAACAGACGATTCACTCGTCCACCTCACTCCGGGACATGATGTTGTTCTTACTGGTCGCTTTGTTTGTCTATCAGGTGTCAGGGGAACATGTCCAGGTGGTAACTAAAAGCGGGCCCGTCAGGGGCCAAGTTGAGTTTAATGGTGTTTTAAATACGTTTTACGGTGTGCCTTATGGCAAGGTCGACGAGGCCAATCCATTTGGGGTGAGTAAAGATCGGATAATCGAATTCAATCCAAGAATTTCTTTGTTTGCCAAAGCGCGATTTTAAAATCTGAATTTACGGTTAAATATTTTTCCTTTTTTACAAGTAGATTGTATACAATTAAAGTTTATTATTACCAATGTACCTAATGACCTGATGTGGCTATGGAAGTCGTTTGGGCAAATTGATATTTGCGTAGCCTGTTTTTATTAAATGATCGAATTGTGTCAAGAAAAGTAATATTTCTTAGTCGACATTAGTATTTAATAATAAATGCGAGCCATTGAGCTCAAAATCGACATTGAATTTTGGACATGGTCTCAAGTGGGATGGCTAGATATTTTCTAGTAAAACTTGATCTTGCCTATGCATTCTGAACGCTAAAATAAAATTAGCCCCTTTAAAAACTGATCAGCCAGCAGATAGTTTCCTAAAACTAAATTTACTAGAGGCACATTACGCAGGCCGCAGGCCACCAGAGAATTGCCTACAATTGAATCTGGTGGTGATAAAGAATACATAAGGACACGTAGCAAATATTTGCCTAGGCATATAAAATCGGCGTTTTAGAAATCACGAAGCAGTGACATGCAAGAGATTTCGAAACTCATCGTTTCGAGTAAATAAAAATTTAGATCACAATTTATTTTAAAAACGATGTTTAAAGGTTAAGTAGAAAGAATCGAACGCTTATCCTTCTTGCGAACTCTAGTCAAATCTTGTTAATATTTTGATCGCGTTTTGTATTTGTGCTTAAGTTAACACTAGCGCCCGCCCGGTTTCGCATGGGTGCAATATTTTTTTATTGTGGATTATCTGTAAGAGTTCAGTATATTCCACCACGGACTTTTTGATAGACCTTTTTTAGATGTACAATTCTGTAGTACATAATTTTGATCTATCTTTTCGGGTTCAGCCATCGCTTTCAATGTAATCGCAAAATAATTATTATGTTTATTTACGACAACACATTAGAAAACTCTAAACTTATCAGTGTTTCTCTATTATATTATGCATGTATTATACATATAAACGTTCCTCTTGAATTACTCTATCTATTAAAAAAAGCGCATTAAAATCCCTAGCGCAGTTTTAAAGATCTAAGAATACATAGGGACAGACAGCGGAAAGCTACTTTGTTTTATACTATGTAGTGATTTTAATTTAGATAAATTATTTCAATATCTATTTACAATCTGTTTACAAGAATCAACTTGTTTAGATTCAGGTGGGCTTCAAACTGGGTATAAGGTAACACTCTACCATTAGTTACAGAGACGTTATACACAAGTTGATTGATTTTTTGTAGTGTTTCAACCGGGAGATAGTGATGTGCAACGACTTTGAGATAAGCTGAGCAAACTTGTTGATACGCGTTCTTGTTAATAACTGACTAGCTAATAACTGAAATTGTGATTGCACATATGTATTAATAAGTTTAATTTTTAAAGGTGCCTTAGATGTTTAAATGTAGTATCTCTTTTTGGCAACGTCTTAGAACAAACGTTATAAAGACTTTCAGTCTTTATAACGTTTGTTACAACCAAACTAAACTTCTAACAAAGAAGAATATGGATGTACAAGTATAACTCATTTTATACAGTGCCGTATTAAAAAGATAGATGGAAATCCAATTCTAAACCGGTGGACAGAAATATTTAAACATTTGCCAACATACTTATTAACTACTCAGTAAATGCATTGGATTTGGTAGAGAATATCACTTAGCATTAAATCCGCATTATGTACATCGTTTTATATATTTGCAAAAAGTTTAATAAATAAAAAAATGCTTGGGAGAACTAATAACCAGAAATTCGCTACATAGACTACTAATTTCACCGCGACTAGTCGACTTCTTTTCCCGAGATCAAACGTCGATTCCCTTCCCCAGGACTCAAGCTATCAACATGCACAGTTTCATACATAACGGTTTAACGGCAACGTGGTAACATGCAGACAGACTTTAGCATTTAATATATTAGTATAAATAAATATATTAAGCATTTAACCTTCAATACTTACCGTATTGTTTATATATATTCATTGGTTACTTTTAAACAATATATTGTAAATGGTAATTGGTAAGATCACTAACAAACAGTAAGGCATTAAAATGCCGTAGGTTGTTAATACTAAAAGAATAACCTAACCACAAACAATGTCCATTCTAATTAAAATAATACAATAAATTTTTAATTAATTTTCACAGGAATCAGTGCCGTATCCAAACTTCACTACACCGTTCGATGCCTCCGACCCTTCAATAAAATGTCCACAACTGATCTATCCGGAGACAGGAACCTTACAATGCCTCAGACTCAACATTTACGTTCCAAAGACAACGCCCGATGCCCAAAAATTGGCAGTTATGGTCTGGTTCCACGGAGGTGGTTTCTTTTTTGGCAGTGGCGGAGACTATACCGCCGACTACCTACGCCACCAGAACATCATCTTAGTCACTGCAAATTACAGACTCGGGCCGTACGGCTTCTTCTGCCTTGACGACAAAACGGTGCCTGGAAACCAGGGGTTGAAGGACCAGGTGACAGCTTTAAAGTGGATTAAAGAAAATATTGCGGTGTTTGGGGGAGACTCTGATAAAGTAACTATAGCTGGTGAAAGCTATGGCGGCGGGTCAGTAGAACTACATCTGTATAGGGAATATGCCGGGGAAGATAAACTATTCGATAAAGCTATAGTACAAAGCGGAGGAGCCGACGTCGAAGGAATGTTTGTTAATAGAGATGACGATGCACCTTTTGCTATAGCAAGAATTATAAAACCACACGTTCAAAAAGAGGATGCCCTAAAAGTCCTAGCTGAATCTGATACAGTAACCGTTATGAAAGCATTTAAGTCAACAGGATTGATCCTTCGTGTGTGCAAAGAGAAAGAGTTCAGAGGAGTCCAAAATTTCCTTAATAATCACTCTTTCCCTTTTAATGCTCCAAATGTTATTAAAAATACTAAAGTAATGATTGGTTATAACAGCAAGGAAACATTTGGAGATATTGTCTCGTTACCTGAAAAAGATTATATAGTTGCATTTAAGCAAAAGCTGGACTACAATTTCGAGATGAGTCAGGAAGAGTCTATTAAAGCTGAGAATATAATCAAAAAGTTCTATTTGGGCAGTAAAGATTTATCTAAAGATACCATCTTAGATATTATCGACTTCTCCAGTGACTTCATTGGTAATCACCCAGCCGAGAAGGCAGTTGATAGAATTATAGAACAAGGAGGAAGCGTATACAAATATATATTTTCGTATGTTGGTAATAGTCCGTACAAGAATTATACTGGAGTCGGTGCATTCCACACTGAGGAATTGCAATTTTTATTTCCGTGGGAAAACTCTATTTTGACAAAAAAGGAAGATGTTTTGATGAAGAATAGAATGACTGCAATGTGGGCGAACTTTGTTAAATATGGGTAAGTAAGATATACAGAAACTGTAGGGTTTAGTTAAACAAATTAATGTCATCTGAATATAGAACAATTTATTTGATGTTGACCTCCTGTGGTTCCAGCAAAGTATTTCTTATTATTCTTCTGATGTCTTAAATAACGTCTAAAGCCTTAAAAAGAATAGATAATATGTAAACCAGGGAAGAGTTAGGGTCCCCGTCAAACTCTTCGATTGCCTTCCTAACGTAGAAGTTAACAACAATAGTAAATATGTTGAATTGTTTCCTAGTTGACATAGAGTTAACGATATAAATCATAATTAGCTGTCAAACTACTAATGAGTTAGTAGTTAGTCATTACCCCTATATTTATATATATATATGTATTTAAGTCTATAATAACTACCAGACGATTTGGTGAGATAAAAGAACTCAGTCGCTGCGGAGAATTCATAACGTCTGTTATCTCGTGAACAATTATTTGTTGATCAGTGAATATCTTACAGCCTTAATATGTAGGTAGTGCTGAGGTCTCTTAAAAAGATCGTTTGACACTAACTTCTGTGACATTTCCGTGTTCTAATGTAATGGGTGAAAAACGCAATGAAATGACTGGGTAACCTAATACATCTTTAGGTCTTAATGTCACCAGTGTCTTTAGCCTGCTATTGGCATAGTCGCTGGCCATTTTTTTTTTAATAGCCCAGGTCAACAGACAAAAGACCGCGTGATAGTAAGCGTCACTGCAGCCTATAGACTCTCGTAATATCACTATGTTAACACTGACGCGTTGCCAGCCTTGTGACTTGAAAAATTATTCCACATTACCCAGTAAATTCACTGCCTCTCTCACCCTTTAGACCGGAACATATATGAGAGTGAGGTATCAATGCAGACGACCTATTGTATGTTTGATTGCCAACCTAGTAGTAAAAAGGTTTGTCGGTTGGATGTGAAAAGAAGTTTTTGTACTGCATATCTTGCTTTTAACAACAAAAAATACTTCAACCATATAGAGGACTGGAACTGCCGCGCGCGGTCTCTATTTTTAGTAATGTAAGTCAGGTTTTTATTGGTCTTCACTATTTCATGCTACTAATATATTTACGATGAACATTTCTGATAAGGCACGTTTCATGAAGTCCGTTATCTAGATTGATTTGTATTAGATGCGATAACATTGCTTAGTGTGAGTGGAGCAAATTTTGCTCAAACTAGTTTCTCATTCGTCACGACTATGGCATAGTTAAGAGACTGTTCGGATTAGTTAAACATTATCATCATAACAGCTGTTAGAGATCCACTGTTGAACATAGGCCTTCCCAAGATATTTCTAAAATCGTCAGATGGTTGTGTATTCATTTCTGAATTTCTACCCAAGTAGGATATTCAAAATGAAAACGATAAAATAAAATAAAAAAACTAGTGACCAATT
This sequence comes from Heortia vitessoides, assembly GCA_020976665.1. NCBI lineage: Eukaryota > Metazoa > Arthropoda > Insecta > Lepidoptera > Crambidae > Heortia > Heortia vitessoides. The sequence goes on along the minus strand of JACJUM010003223.1, from coordinate 4,117,523 downwards.
GCCGTAAGGTACCGGCATTACCGTGAGGTACCAGCAGCGTAGAATAGTACCTCCCACCGGGTGTCGCAAGAGGCGACTAAGGTACCATAACCGACAGATGGTGGTATATCCATCCGAAATTTTTTATCCATAATTGCCTAGCGCGGCAATTATGGATAAAAAACCTACTTTCTTGGAGAGTCCTATGTTCAGCAGTAGACTTGTAATGACTTGTATGGTTATGGTGGAGACCAATCGCTAGATTTTTTTTATTTTATTGAAATGTCCTACAATTAATTCATTTACCAAAACATAAATAAGTTTGCACCTAAATATCAAGTCTAAATACACATTCATTTATAGATTAATACAGCACGCAAAGGGCAAGAAAACATATTACGCAAAAAGATGAGAAAAAGTAACGCTTAGCAATAATGTAATTTAAACTGATATAGTTTTGGAGCGTATGGTATATCAATATATTTAATGTCCTGGAGCAAACAGAGACTAGTAAGCTAGTCGAGAATACCAAAAAGTATTTAAGCTATCCTCACGCCTATTTGCAACACCGTGTTATAAGCGAAGGACTAATTGTTCACACTACTAGATCAAAACTGTGTAACCAATAAAAATACATTTTTCACAGCTCTAGATAAATTGCGATTTTACTCGCAATTCAAATATATTCGCAAGATTAAAAATGACGAATTCTACAAATCACATGTTTATACTGCAAAGTTTTCTTTCTGAAATTAGTATGCAAATCATGGACACTAATGCTATCATTTATGTTAATTTTAAAGAGTCTAGATAAAATTACATTAGCCCGTCGCTAACCTTGTGACTTGAAAATATTATGTTATATAGCCCAGTATTTTCACTGCCTCTTCCCCAATCCTTCTTCTGTCTCTCTGCCACTCCTCCTCAGGTAAGAGTTCTCATTCTCGCCTATTTTTACCTTCCACAAAATCTCTATCAATGCTGCCTTGGTGATGTGGAAGATAATCTCATTATTATTTAAACTGAATGTGAGGTGACACGTCTTTGGTTTCTACAATGATCTAAAAATCTAAGACTTCAAAGTTCACTAGACCAAAATCTAATAAGACTACATCGGATTTCTTCTGAATCCACAAACATTTCTAAGATATCGCTAATATTTTCAGAGATCCGACGCCAGAGGTAACAAATCTACTTCCGGTGAAATGGGTACCAGTGACCCCTCCCTCAACCCCTCTGGATATCTCTCGACCCTACTTGAACATAGACCTGAGAATGGAAATGAAGAAAGACGTCTACAACCAGAGGATGGCGTTTTGGGACCTCTTTTGGGAAGTCTACGGGAGCAAATTCAGGTTTAGAAAATAGAGTATTTCATAATGTAAAATTATCCTGAAAAGTAATATTGTTAGCCAGGAGTAGGTACCTATAAATTAATAAAGGAACTCGAGTACATGAACCCTTGTATTCATCGTTTAATTTCGAATAAAGTTCAAGGAAAACTTGTTAAGAAAATATGTGGCATAGCGCAGTGGGGATTCCCAAATGATTTCACCTCATACACGGCCACTAGTTAAAAAAGTCCCTTAGTCGTGACGTACGCAGATGGACATGGGTGTTCCCTGGCTTTATCAATCTGAGGTTAATGAATTAGACACGTTCAAGCGGGCTATTCACTCGCACTATCCTCTATAGTCCTCTAAGTACTGATTACAATGATATCTGTGAAACAAACGTGTTCTTATTTTTTTACTAAAGTACCAGTAGTCTATATTTTAGGTTGATTTTATGTAATACTAGCGACCCGCCCCGGCTTCGTATGGGTGAAATAAGAATTAAAAATATTTATTGTGGATTATCTCTAAGAGATGGATATATACCTACCACCTCAGACTTTTTGTAGAGCGTTTATGGTGTACAACGTCGGGTTCAATCAGTGTTTGCAATTTAATCGCGAAAATGTATTTATTTACGGCACTACATTGAAACTTTTAAAATTATCAGTGTTTGTCTACTATATTATACAAGTATATTTTATTTACATTATAAACCTTTCTATTGAATTTCACCTATTTTTGTCTACAATAATGATCTTGCTCAAAAGACCAAGGTGGACTTTATCCATATTTAAATAGTAAAATTAAGACCTGACATTCACCTTAACAATGTCACATAGTCATGGTTTGAAAGGGTGAGGTTCTGAGATATATCTTGCGACATTGTCATAAACATGACTTTTAATATAGCGGACCGCGTCGAGAATATAATGACCATATTGTCAATCCAATAGTAAACTAGCCAATCTGTAATTATGGCAGGTTTTACTTAAATATACCAATATAAATAGCTCTTGTATGTTAGCAATGTGGTCATATATTTGTAAAATTAATTAATGAATTAAAATTAATAAATGCGATTTTCTAGCTATTCAAGCTATGCCCTATCTACAAGTTAAAAATTAAAATAATCCATGTGATGAATAGTTCTTTTTAACAAAACTAAAAACTCAACAGATTGACTTAGGTCTCCCCAAGAAAGTGACAATATTGCCCATAATTGCCGCGATCGCTGGACAACCGTGTTGGTAATCTCAGAGTATAGTTTTGCGTATGCTGTTACGGATGGATATACCGCCATTCGTCTGTTCTGGTACCTCAGTCGCCTCTTACGACAAGAGGAGGTACTATTCTACTCCAGCGGTACCACACGGCTAGAAACTGTTACTTACAAAAAATATCGCCTAGTCTACTCACGTATGTGACAGGTTGTGTCTTTAGCTTTGGTTCGGAGAGTACTATATGTTCTCTACTTTATCATAATAAACTAATCTAAATGAGAGATTAAGTACTACAACTTGATTAAAAAATACTGAGAACGTCAAAGATATCAACTAGTTTAAATGGTAGATTGAAGACTTTGATTCGGGCAGTAATAGAAATACTTATCTTCCCAATATTTTATTTTTCACTGTAATATATTTCGTAAATAATGTATGTTTTATCTATTTATGTTCTCTTTTCGCACTACTAAAAAGTGAAAAGTTGTACAGATTGGCAAATTTACAAGTGACCGATTATATAATAAATAAATAAATAAATTCACACAACATCTCATACATTGACCTGATTTCGAGATAAGTCGCTTGAAGCAATTGTGTTACGGACGCCAGACTACAGAAAAATTACAAATATAATACTTAAATACATAAATAACACCTAGACAAAGAACAAACACAAATATCACCATATAAATATTTGTCATATGTGGGAAAAAAAATCAAAACCTTTAGGGCACAAGATAGGTTCACTACTGCTCCATCGGGAAGGATTCATTAATTGAAAACAGCTGATGAACGTTTGCCAATGTTGTGCCGTAAGTTCTTACCTCAGCGGCGTTCCAGGCGCTATATTCCGGCGGTGAGATGAACATCGACACCACAGAGGATACGAGGATGCCGGTCACGATGAAAGGGCCCACGTAGCGCCAGGTTACTTGCCAGTATATGCCGGGCCGGTATCCGGTCATCTCGTAAATGTCGTTGGTGAATCTACGCAAAAATGTTTAATTATAATCTTTTATGGTTTAATTAAATGTCTTGACTAATCATTTTGTTATTTAATTGATGCAAACACATCAATCATGTGATATGTTTAAGCTCCAATTTAGACATTTGTCTTAATATGAGCATTGTCCAAATCGGTGTAAGTAGAATTAGGGTTGGTATTGCCGTATTTCCCATAATTGCCGCGCTGGGCAAGTGTTTTGGCACTCGCAGAGCGCAGTTTTCAAAATTTGACCTTGGTGAGCATCCACTTGGCCAAGTTCTCATTATTGTATTCAGGTCATACATGGCAAAATTTGTGTTAAAAAATATGCATGATGTGTCAAATACTAGCAAGTGACCAAGCAAGCAATCTATTTGGAAGGTATAGGATTATGTCAACAATGTATCCAATATATAAACGTCGTGATAAAACTTCTATTTTAATGGTTTCGAAATATGCCTTATTTAACTTTGCATTTTTAGCACCGTCAGCGTAGACGGGAGTACCAATCCATACTAATATTATAAATCTAAAGAGTTTGTTTCATTGATTTTTTATATTATAAAGTCTGCAAGTAAACATGGCTGCAGCCAGTAATTTCAATGCCTGTCACACCCTTCAATCCGGAACACAGCAATGCGAACATTGCTATTCGGTAGTAGAAATAGGTACAGAGAGGTAGCAATGCAGACGACCTCTGTAGGAGGTTTACCTTATGTTTTGTTTAGTTAAACGCGCTAATCTCAGGAACTACTGAAAATTCTAATTGAAAAAATATGTATATTAATTGAAAAAATATGTATATTAATT
>JACJUM010003223.1:4037159-4113179 GCA_020976665.1 Heortia vitessoides | reverse complement strand
AAAAAATATGTATATTAATTGAAAAAATATGTATATTAATTGAAAAAGTATGTATATTAATTAAAAAAATATGTATATTAATTGAAAAAATATGTATATATATAGGCTTCGACTAAAGGAACGGACAATCAATAGGAAATGTTGCAAAAACTGTATTTTTAAAGCTTCTCTTGCGGAAGCGTTTAAGATACATAAAAATCAAACTCGATGGGTTTGTTCCTCTCTAAAAAAATAGCTACGTCATAAGATTAAAAGATAGAACTTTTAAAATGACTAAAACCTTTTGAGTTACTCACCCGCTGAGTGATTTTAATTAATTTCCATTAAAAATTCACAATTAAAATACTAGCTGTGCCCGCGACATCGTCCGCGTAGAATAGTTTTTTTTGGTACCATATGTTTTCCTTAACTTATATACACTTTGAATGTCATTTTTATTTATATTGAGTAAATGAACTGAAAAGTAAGTTTCAAGTTTAGTTTTAGCTCTAAAAATAGCGACACTTCCATACCAACCAACCTCCATCCTTTTATAATAAATAAAATAGACTATGTCTTTTCTCAGGGTCTAAAGATTGTCTGTGCTAAATTCAATCAGAATCGGTTGAGAGGTTTAAGTCGGAGAGCGTAACAGACAGACAGACAGAGTTACTTTCGTATTTATAATATTAGTAGGAATCATGAGTGATGGATGTTGATAGTATACAGGTGTGTTACAAATCCTTAAGAACGAACTAGAGCCATAAAATAAATGTTAAATACCCGTAAATCCGAGAGAACCTTGTAAGCACTCACTTCTCATGTCCGTATATGTAGATAACAGCTACCATCTCTAGCAAGGCGACCACCACCAGGCCGATGGTGCCAGCGAAGGAGTCGAACATCTTGAGCCAGTACTCGCCCGCGCCCGTCGTGAAAATAAGACCCACGAAGAAACAGAACGAGCACACGACGCCTGCGAACAAACCGACCATTCACAATATTCACTGACATATCTCTTTAGCAAAAATGTAAATTATATATCAATACAGTGCATCTTTCACGGGAAGTTCTTCATCAAGGAATCATTTAAACATATAAGTTATTTTCTATTAAACAAAATACACCAGAAATCCGTTAAATTCTTTAAGATTTTAAAATGTGACTTCGTCCGGGGACGTAGAAAATTTTATAGATTTTCTTTAATTTCTTACCTATTAACCACACCATATAAAACATTTGTTTTAATACAATCCCCAATTATTCTGATAACCCCAAACTTCTAAATATAAAGGAATTCTCCAATTTGATGCAGTCGTTCGGAATCTATAAGCGTACATACATTTTGATTATTCGTTTTTATTTATATCAGCCATTGTGTCACATGTCCACTATCAAACATAATTCGAACATTATCGAACAAAAGCGGCAATTATGCGTAACATTCTCTGTCGCCCATAATTGCCCATAAATACACACAACGGATATACACAAGGAGTTGCTATTATTTTTTATGGATTCAAATTAACGACTAACCAGTTATAACCGGTTTGCTGAGCCGCTTAAAGAAGTCGATATCGAAGATTGTGCAGAGCATCCCCTCCATGATGCCGATCTGGCTACCGAGCCCGAGCGAGAGCAGCATCAGGAAGAATGTCACCGACCAGAACGGGGCTGGAGTCAGCTTCAAGATCGCTTGCGTGAACACGATGAACGCCAACCCTGTGCCTTCAGCGGCCTGGGGAAAGAATATGAGCTTAGAGTTAAAAGTTCATTATTAACTGGGTCATCTGATACCTGGTGACCCATGTTCCTATGATCCTTACATCAACTTTTGATGTGACTACGTCTTTAAATTTGCTACCATAAAACCAACTGTAAACAAAATCGGGGAATAAAAATTTTATTTTCGAAACTATCTATCTCTAAATTCTATAGATCCAAAATTTAATTATACCACTGAATATTTAAGACTTTTAGCGCGAAGAGTGGCGAAACATACATTTAAGTAACACGACATACTCAAATTCCATACGTATTTAATGAATATTTACTTACGTTCCTTAGTTAACACAAATAAGAGAGTTCTGAAATACACTCATTTGCAAAAAAACCGGCACCTGAGTAATGAACCATTTTAAATGTTACTATTGATTTGTTTGATAATTATAGGTTAAATTAATAAGCAAATAATCGTTTTCGTCAGTATCATCATAAAATTGATCGGTTTTAATGCTAAAGCTCACTAGTAGTGTATGTTCGCTAGTAGTACAAATGCTCGTGAAGTAAAAGTAAAAAATTCGAATTTAGAACGTTTTAAAACGTTTTAAATTAAAATCATGGTCGCCCATTTTTTGCAAATGAGTGTATATCACGAGCATCAATATACGTTAACCTCAATATATTTTAACTTCAATACACGTTAGTATTCATACACTTTAACGTCAATACACGGTAACATCAATACACTTTAAAGTCAATAAATGTTAATATTAAAGTAAATACACGTTAAAGTAAATACATGTTAACATCAATACACGTTAACGTCAATACACATTAACGTTAAAACACGTTAAAGTCAATACATGTTTTGGTCAATAAACGTTAATGTCAATACACGTTAACGTCAATACACATTAACGTCAGTACACATTAACATTAATACACGTAAACGTCAATAATTGTTAACGTCAATACACGATGACGTTGAAACACGTTAAAGTCGATACATGTTTTGGTCAATAAACGTTAATGTCAATACACGTTAACGTCAATACACATTAACGTCAATACACGTTGTCAACGGGCTACATTCTAGGGTTACGTGGACACGACTACGTTCTGTAGCACAATCATCAAACTAGTTACTCCAATCTGCTATTGGATAAACTAGTTTAGCTTAATTTGTACCGGCTTATTAGATGAATTAACTAGTTTAGTCTAAGTAAAAATCATTTGTCTTAAAAATAGGTTCAATCAGATATTCAGATCTCTGAAGGTATATGGACATCTGAAAAGATATGGATTCCTGAAAACTAGACTAGACTAGAATAGATCCCTGATAAAACTTCCATGTTTCACTCTTTAAGGCAGTCGAAGAAAATGCAGACACAATTTTTCGGCACATTATCTGTTGTTCAAAATCCCCCACGCAATCTTATAAAAAGCTGACGCCATAATTCTCATGATTTCCCATCCTTTTCTTGTCAATAACATTGTCTTAAAAATAAAGAGATATAGTTATTTTAACGTCACCTCCTCTAACTGTCTGCCGATAGTGCACTCAGTGATGTTCAGCTGTGTCAGGTTGTACTGGCTGATGGTGTGGAAATGCTCCTTGTAGTACTCCACTGTCGACTGCGGAGTGAACCCGTCAATGTGGTGGGCTGCCAGGATTTTTATTTGCCTGAAACAAATTTTAACGTCACAGTCTTATTATTATTCCTTACTCTTCCTTAAAGAACTGAGCGGTTACTGATATCAACAATAATCCTTTAAAGGGAAAGAATAATTTTTATCTTTGTACTTAGTACAACATCTTCAGCGAGTAACCTAGGCTAAACATTATATAATATAACTATGAATAATAATGTTTATTTTAATTTATTCATTTATTTATTAAATAACCAACACCGTTGACTACGAATTTTAATTCGATACAAATAAAGTACAGTCAATAATAAGTCTCCCTCATTTACCAAACAGTATTAATATAGGGACGTCAATGAAATAGAAAAGAAAATAATAAAGAAACAATACAAATAATAATTAAATTTATATGGCAGCTAACTAAAATTAAAAACAAAATAAAAAGGTATGGTTTTCCGTCAATATATAATTAATATATACGTAAACCATTCCTATAAACTAATTTATACATACATAAATATATAAATAGCTATATCTTAATATATATATATATATATATATATATATATATATATATATTTATATATTTATATATAAATTCATAAATTTTATGTAGTTTCCTTTATCTATCGACACCATTAAAAAATTCGCTGTATGTATGTGCAGTTAGAAAAGCTTCATTAATAACGAGTAAAAAAACTATATTATAATCCCGTCTTCTTAGGGGAATTACACGATGACTCAGGGACGCTCTGGTATTACTTTATCATGTCTATACTAGCGTTAGTTTCCCCAACTTTATTCAACTTTAGATTTTACCGCATCCCTCGGGAAATCATGTTTTCCCTGGAACCAAAGCAACATAAATCAATCCCTTGGGTTCCAGATACCAAATTCCACCAAAATCTGTACCATGGCTAGGCGTAATATTAAAGAAGACTTGTTCTTTCTACACATCAAACGACAACAAAAGTTTAGTTTACGGGAAGTGAAGCATTTTTTGTGTTTAGAAATGTATAAATATTGTCCTTCCAGATGTTTTGTGATCTGTTTTAAAGTAGACAAGGGTCTATTATATCTTTTATTACACAAGATGTATTGGCAAAGTAGGTTAGTATCTTTCTGTAACATATTGCGAGAGGCGATGGGGGTACAGTAACCGATGTGGCAGTAAGTGTGCATACTACCAGGTGCTGTAAGAGGATACTTATGTACCAGAACCGACGGATGGCATTATTCATCTAAAACAGCGCAGCTTTAATACTACAGGGTGGGGATAGACAGTAGCATCCTCATTGCGAGGTTGTGCTCTGCACTTCACTACACCAGCCCAGCTCGGCAATTATGGGCAAATATCCTCCTTTCATGGGAAGCTTTTATCGAAAAGCCTAGCCTTGAGGTACCAGCATAGCCGTGAGGTACCGGTAGAGTAGAATAGTACTTTCCCCTGTACCGGGTGTCGTAAGAGGCGACTAAGGTACCAGAACCGACAGATGGCGGTATATCCATTCGAAACAGTGCAGCCCAAATGCACAGGGCGGGGATAGGCAGCAGCATCCCCGTCGCGATTGCTGCGCTCTGCGATTGCCAGCACGCTCTCCCAGCGCGGCAATTATGAGCAAAATTTCCCTTTCCTTGAGGAGGCCTATGTCTAGTAGAGGCCTTCCAATGGCTGTTATGATGATGATGATGTCAAAAAGTGGAGTTTATGTGGCTGATATGATGATATGGTTGTAGTTCTGACTTTCACCAGAGTGACTAAAATGGGCAGAATACTCCCTAATGTTATGAATAATCTATATAATACAACTGTTATGATCACAAAATTCCATAGAAACTACAACAACAAAACCTTAAAGCTTCGAGGAACAATTTCGAACAAGGCTGTGGTAATAAACGTCAGAACCGCCATTAACGGAATCGATCGATTATTATTATAATTACACAATAACAACAGAAGTAAAGCTACTGAAAGCAGTAGAATAAATCTATTGATCAGGAAGTATTGATGTTTTTAGATAAGAAATTTTTCCATTCTGAATGATGTTTATAATTATATTTACCAGAAAAAAAATCATCTTCTCTTAGGTGTCAGGAGGGACAAGTCGATTTTTTTGTTCAATATCTTGCACATAATTTAATAATTTCTATGCATTAAGCCTTTCAAAGTTATAAAGTCACTATTTCTTCTTCATCGATTGTTTTAAACTTGTAAAAGCGTAACATTTGAGTGTTTGTAGGCATATTCTAAAAACATTAAATAAATAGCGCTGATTTCTTAGCACAAAAATAAAAAATAAATTTCGACATGTCTGTTAAGGTCTGGGCACTTGGGAAAGATGCAGGTTTGTATTCCACCTATTACTTGAGACTGGTTGTTTTTTTTTCTGGTAAATAAAGGATTGGAACTAAGGTTTGGCAATGCTTATATTTATTTCTCCAAGACAATAACATTCGTAAACGTACAAGTAAAGTAAAACACGCTCATACGCCGTACCAGGCACCGAACTAAATGTTATTTAATGTTAAACCTTATGGAACGTCTGTAACCTTGGATTGACCTTTAAAATTAAATATATGATTGACTAGTCACCCAAAACTTAGGGTCTACTTGAATAAACTAGAATATATGAATTAATATTTGAATATACTATAGGAGACCGCCGTGTGGTACCGGCAGAGTAGAATAATACCTCCCTCTGTACCAGGTGTCGTAAGAAGCGACTAAGGTATCAGAACTCACAGGTGGCGGTATATCCCTCCAAGACAGTGTGGGCAGCAGCACCCTCGTCGCGAAGCTGCGCTCTGCGATTGACACCAGGTCTGCCCAGCGTGGCAATTATAAGCAGAAATCCCACTACCTTAGGGAGAACTCTGTCCAGCAGTGGACTTTCTATAGCTCATATGATGATGATGATAAATATATAGACCTAACAAACGATGCCTTCTGTGTCACTTCAGCCGTCGCCCTTGACCATTGCAGTTGGCAAAAAGAAGAAAAGTATTAAGAAGAACAACAATATTTAACAACTTATCAATATAAAAAATACTCATAAATAAATACATAGTGATTTGATTAATGTCAAATCTATAACAATCGTAAAATCGGTCATACACGATTCGGACAGTAATCTAAATTGGCCTACAATCAGTCTCTATTGGTCAATACAGTCCACTTACTGCGACTGGGCGGGGAGGCCAGAGGCTATCAAAGATTAATGCAGTAGGGTTGCCGTTAGTGTTCCCAGATGACAACATGCGCGAGACGTCCCTACTTTATAAGTCCAACGACATATCTTTATTTAGCTTTGATCGGGTAGTTACAAGTATAGATTTTTAGTGTTTTAGTACTTCAAAAAGGAAAAAGAGTCATAAAAGAATAAATTTGTAGTCTGACTTTCTCAAGACACTTTATTTCAGGAACGTGTGTTACAGCTTATTGTTATGTCGCTTAAAGCTGAAAAAAATCAACGCATTCTAAGGATATTTTTTAAAAATTTTTGGTGGTAAAAAGATGGTTTTTCAGCAATAGTAAAGATAAAAATCATAAACGTTTGTTAAGTGTAATTTTCGTACTGACACCTCGGTACACGTGACGTTGGTGAGCTTTTTTCTATTAACCTCCCTGGTCTCCTTCATGTCTTCTGCTCTATTCTACAAAAGAAGGATTTTCTACAAAAATATTTTTTTATAAACATATAATATTTTTGTAAAAATGCCTTGAAACAAAACTTTAAACATTTAAAAATAGCACACGATCGAACACGTAGGTGTTAACAAAATGCAAGTGCATATCATTTCCAATTTGAGATTTAATATCTCGATTTTTACCTTTCGTCCTAATATTAAACCTGACAACACTATTTGTAGCTCAACGTAAATTTATTTATAAGTTCTTGCAACCTTAAACTGTGCCCTTCTCAACCGTCTACTTAAACTGCTTATATAAGCTATAGTCAGCCAAAGAGCAGTGAAAAACTAATTGACTGACTATAAATGGAGATCCTAACCGATATCCAACTCAACTTTGAGTGAATTGCTACTAATTGTTCGCCAACTAAATTGACTGAAACTGTGCAAACTGCGTTTAGTCAGTCCTGTCATACAATCCATTCTTACAAAGTTTTAAGTTCAAAATGTTCGGTGAACCGATTTAACAGAGATATATATTAGTATATAATATACACGCAACAGGACAATATAATCTCACTCCGAGGTCTCTTCAAAGCACTTGTATTACGAACATCAGGTCAACAAATATAATATTTAAATACATATTTTTAACAAACAGGCACAAAACAAGTACAAATATTATCATATAAATGTTTGTACTGTGTGGGGATTGAATTCACGATCGTTGGCGCATAAGGTGGTATCGGTCGCTTCAAGTATGTTTATAGTAAGTGAAACTGAGCAGGGCAAATAGCACATTAATACCGCGAGATTGCGCTGGATGGCAAGGACAGCGCACACACATCCGGTTCTTTTATAAATAAATTGGTTAGGCTTCAGTCCAGCTGTAGATTTACTTAGCCGAATATGATGATATTGATATAAAAACTTAAATTTTGCATTCAATCCCCCATAACTTTTAGTTATGAAATGTTATACTTTCATGTCAAAATTGGCTAGGCCAAGTCTAAAGTCTAGAGCTGGGGACAGGAGCTAGTTTAAAATATGTAGCTAGCAAACTAGGTCACGCTTGGCAGCCCTAGTCTTATGATGAATAATAAAATTATAAGCCGTAAACCAGCGAAGTGATATATATATGGCCACCATAATTTTATAGACTCTTCTATTTTCTAGCTGTAGCGGAAAGCGGCATTGTTTCATTGCAAATAAAATTAGTATTGTCTACAAGTTTCCAGTTTTACCAAAACAATAGCCTAAAATCGAATACTTTGATGAAACAAAACGCGAGCGTATACATATCCGCGATTGAAATGCAAAAAAAAATTTTTTTTTCAAATGGACTAATAACATTTGTAACCTGGCAACACCAATTACCACTAAACAATATCTTTAATTCTCCCACTCGAATACATGTTTCCAGATCATATATACAATAAGGAGAGATTCCAATATTTTCTGTTATAAGCTATAATCACACACACAAATAAAATAATTAATGTATCCCGCTGAAAACAACCGGTTATGAAAATTACTTGGGGTGGTGTACATCCAGCAACTGACGGCCTGGACAAGAATTTATATGATGAATATTTGTTCATTCTATTCTATTATATTCCAAATGATCCGTAATACAAGTGCCTCAAGCAAATTATCATGGAACTAACAGGTCAATATATAAGATGGGTGAATTTTCAAATTTTATAATAAAAGGCACTATTTACCAGAAAAAAATAAATCACTTTCCCCGGCAAGGAAAAGCATGCAGATTTGAGTCCTGCCTTTCTTCTAGGAAATATTATCTACGGTATTATTTTTTAATTTTCAATTCATAAACTCTTTTACCTACTTAAAGATTGTTTATAACATTCATATTTTAAATTTCATAATGCCGTGACGTGTGTGGAACACCTACACAGCCTTCCCAATATAGTGGACAGATATGCAGCGGTAAGCATAGAGTCCAGCGGAGCGGCTTAACGCGGTATGTATTCGTTAAACACTGCTGATGGCGACAATGCTTTGTAATTTCGCTAGCGCGTGCACTTTGTAGGCTTAAATTCATGAAATATGGCACACAGGATGGCCTTGTAGCCGAGTAGAATAGTGCCTCCCCTGTGCCAGGTGTCATGAGGGCGATTAAATTACCCGCGCCGACAAATGGCGGTATACTCGAAACAGTGTAGTATGTCGCTTACTATATAAAAATAAAATAGGAATATTCTACATTTGCAATAATGAAAGGAAAAATATTTCATTTATTATTCTATTACTTTATTATTCCAAACTGAAGTAAATATAATATACATGTAATGCATTAATGAAATCGAATCGACGTCAACGAATTCACGCAAACCAAGTCACAGGTAAAAACTATCACAAAAACCGGGCGTTGGCTGGAAAGACCCTATATTAATGGACTAGTTACAGAGATGTCTAAGATAAATACAAATAACTTAATCATCATAGCAGTCGCAAAACGTCCCCTGCAGGACATAAGCCTCCCCAAGAAAGAGGGAATCTGCCCATAATTGCCGCGCTAGGCAAGCAATGCAAGCAAAAAAAGTGGTGACAATCGCAGAGCGTAGTTTCGCGACGGGAATGTTGCTGCCTCATTTCGCCTTGTTGCTTTTGAGTTACTCTGCTTCGGATAGGTATACCGCCATCTATCGGTTCCGGTACCTCAGTCGCCTCTTCGACACCTAGTAGAGGTAGGTACTATTCTACCTTGCCAGTACCACACGGCCAATAACCTAGGAAAAATCATATATAAATCCAATAACAATACTCACTTGGCGATGCAGCCCTCCATCATAGTAAAAGCCTTGAAGCCCAGAATGCTGAAGATGACCACAGACGCGTATATAGCTGTTAAGGCGTTGCACACAGACACCAGGAGGACGTCTCTCACGCAGTTGTTGTTGGGCGGGTTGTAGGAACCGAACGCAATCAGCGAACCGAACGCGAGTCCAAAGGAGTAGAACACCTGGGTCGCTGCGTCCAACCAGACCGTTGGCATAAGGAGTTTTTCCAGCTGTTAAAAAATAGAAACATGAATTATATTGGTTGAGCTTAAAGTAGTCAATAACTTCTTCAATTTTATAGGGCTGATAACATATTTGGTAGTGTCTATGTATAATATATACGTTGATCGTGTGGTATACTGCATTAAACCCCCCGGGTTGTACCCTCTATTGACAGACAAAAGAGGTGGAGCCCTCTTTCAGCATCGTCACCTCCCTCCGGCTGGCCGGATTATTCAGCAACCTTCGCCATGGATGAGATGGCGAACACACTACTCATGAGATAGTTTAGTCTGTGTAAATGCGGGTGGCATCTACGCTATTTCAACCAGCATAACGCCTTCTCCTCCATCTAAGGCGTCTGCGGCAAAAATACTCTAGTTTAAGCATGAGTACGTAAATAGTACAGTAAATGTGCGATGAGATACCGGCAGAGCAGAATAGTACCCCCCTCTGTATTAGCATAGGACGGGGATGGGTGTCCCAAAAGCTGCGCTTTGCGATTGCCAACACTCTTGCTCAGCGTGGCAATTATAGGCAAAAATTTCCCTTCCTTGGGGAGGCAGCCAGCAGTAGACTTCCAATGGCTTTAATGATGACAGTATATAAGGTATAGTATTATTAAATAAGTTTTGTTAATAAGTATGTACATCGTTGTATCTCACTCAAGCCTCAAAAGCCTCTTTAATAAGCTAATGACAATAAAATCAAGAATAATACCTTAAAGATAAATATTAATAGTTATATTTAGATTATTGTTTTATTTTTTATTACATACATATATTTTTACTAAAGGTATATCTTATACAAAAGTCTTGGCCCCACTCCTACCTATTTCTACCACCAAACAGCTGTGTTCACATTGCTGTATTCCGGTTTGAAGGATGAGAGAGGCAGTCAATTTACTGGGTAGTGTGACATAATATCTTCAAGTCACAAGGTAGACAATGCCAGTGATTACCTTGTTATAATTCACGCGTGTATAGGTTGCGACGACGCTTACTATCACAGGGACCACGTGCTTGTTCGTCGACTAAGTCATAAAATAAGACACTTTTTCGCGGAAAGTGTTCAAAGTTACCTTCGGTTTGTACATATGAATGATGCCGTCAGCTGATCCTGGCAAAGTGATGCCTCTGATGAAGAAGATGGTCAACACCGCGTACGGGAAAAGCGAAGTGAAATACACCACCTGCGATCATATTAGTATTGTATTACGAGATCATTAATATTATATAATAACGTTGTAGAAGACTTAGGCGATATGAAATAATAACAGAATACAACAAGCTTTAACAAAAAGTTTTAGTACCCGCTTATATCTGAAACTGCAGAACGGATTTGCAGTTTTCACTAGATTAAGTTTTGTTCAAAGAAAACTTAATAATTTGTGCCAATTATTCGCTTTCACGCGGATTGAATTCGTTTTAATTGGGAAATGAAACGGATGGATTGCATAATCCATTGTAATAATTAGACGCATATATATCTAGTAAGATATATAAAACATTTAAAGTTCAACAAAAACAATATTCTCCAATAAGAATCAACGTGGGAATCTTAAACTGTCTCCTGAAATAGAATATGTTCCAATGTTTTAATAAATACAAACTTATTTATTAGTAAAATTGTATATTATTTTTTCTTTGTATTTGGTCACGGGGATCACACATGAACAGTTGGAAAGATTAAGCACACCTTTTTTTCTTGTGTTTATATAATGATGATACTTATCTGTTTACTAAAAAACAAAAACAGTTTTAGTGTAAAATACAAAATAAATCGAGCTGCATTTAAGATTAAAACTAGTTTGATTCTTAATAAAGACTTCGTTTAATGAATATTTTTGTGTAAAAAAATTAGTTGTTGCTCTAAAATACACATAAAAAATTAAGCCGTTTTATAAATATAAGGAAAATGAGGATTTAAATCTCCATGAGTTGACATGGAAATAACAAGTTCACCTGACTCTAGTATGAGGCCTACTTACGAATTTCTACATTGGTACCTTACTCTCGCCTATTTCTACCGACAAATACTAGTTAGTGTTCGCTTTGCTCTATTCCAGTTTGAATGGTAAGACAAGCAGTGAAATTAATGGGTAAATGTGACAAAGTTACCTTCATTTCATAGGGTTAGAGTGTCAACACGAGTGTCTATAGTGTTTACCATCAAGCGGACCTTATGCTTGTTTGCTTACTTCTTAATATTAAAAAAAGCACACAAATAGATGCTGGCAGATTACAGGGGACATCCTAACTCCTACTTTACGTCTTTGAATAGACTTCAACCACCAATCCTTACCTTGCCACTGCTCTGGATGCCCTTCATCACGATGAAAAACACGATGATCCATGCCAGCAGCAAGTAAAGCACGATCCACCAGCGCGGCACTCCTGGTTCTTCGATGCTGGGCGCTGCGTCCAGGGCCTCTCGGTACCAGAAGTAGACCGTGGCTGTAGCTTTTGTGCATTCTTCTTGAGCAGTGCCGTTGTCTTGAGGACAGTGCGACCAGGGCAACTGGTCAGCTGTTAGCTAAATAGGGTTTCGTTATCATAAGTAATATATAAAAAAGCATACATTTATTTGGACGGTGTGGTCAAACACATACATATTAAGTTTATTTTATCCTTGAGGTACCGGCAAGGTATAATAGTTAGTACCTCTCCCTGTATCAGGTGTCGTGCTCGTAAGCGATGATCGTAGTACCGGAAGCGATAGATGGCGGTATATTCACCTGAAATAGCGTAGCTCAAATGCATCAGAGTGGGGATGGTCTACAACATTCCAGATACGAAACTACGCTCTACTTTTGATACCACGCCTGCCTAACCCGGTAATTATTGGCAAAATTCCCCTCTTCTTACTACATTCGGCATGCAGCAGATGTTCTACGGCTGCAATGATGGTAATGAACTGATTTGAGATGACGATCCAAATAAGATTTAAGTCAGTTAATTTGCTGTTAATTTTAACTGTGCGATCACTAACATTTAGAAAAATCTTTCTGTAATACAAACTAATGAGCAATGTATTTCGATATAAATTAATAATATGGTATGTAAAAAATAAATTAACAAAAAATAGACAATGAAGATATTCAGCCAATCAATCCATACAACTCGGTAAGTTTAATACTATAGTAACTTGGATAAAGTTTTCACATACAGATGATGTTAAAAGCGTTTTATCTTGTAAACTCTGAACCGCGTAATTAACAATATTGTACTGTACACCCACGTATTCACAAGTATGTCCCAAACTTAGCCGTATTTGTTTCGTATAATTTATGTTCTAAAAATAGAGCCAAAACATGTTACAGATCTCTCACGAAGGGCTTTCATTTGAACATTATCCTTATCTCTTATTTCTCAGCACTAAAAGAATACAAGAAAAAACCTCGACATGTCTACTACGGTATCGGTAGTACACCGGTAGATCAGTTCCCCGGCAACGAAAATACGTAGGTTCGACTCCCACATAGAAGCCTAAGACTAGTAAAATTTTTATTTATTAAATACTTGGTCACCGTGGTTTTACCTGTACCAATTCAGAGGATAATTTAGATGACGAGTAGATTTTGAGTTTATCATCATATCAGCCATTGGAATTCCACTCTTGGAAGGTTTAGGTTAGTTGTTGTTAGGCCTCCCCAATAAAGGGGGAATTTTGTCCATAATTACTGTGCTGGGCAAGCCTATTGGCAATCGTAGGACACAGCTTTCGCAATGGGAATGTTTCTGGCCATCCCCTTCCAGTGCATTTGGATGGATATACCGCCATCTGTCGGTTCCAATACCTTAGTCGCATATTGAGGCACCTGTTACAGAGGAAGGTACTATTCTACTCTGCCGGTACCTAGCGGCTAAGCTTAGCTAGCTTTTGAGTTCATTCGTTACAAGCTCACAATAATATAAGTCATGCCTCGATACATTACATTTTAGGCGTCTATAGTCTAATTCTATGAAATATTATGGTAAATGATTTATTTAAATTGGTTAAGTAATTTTAAATCGTACAAAAAAACAAACAATCAAATGTTTCCTCTTTATAATATGAGTAAAGACAAGAATTGCAACTCACCCTGATGCTATTAAACAGGTAGAAGAACACCCAAGTGATGATGACATTGTAGTACAACGCGACGAACAGAGTGACTACACAGCTGGAAATGCCGATTCCGCCCAGCCAGGGATGGATGGTATTCCACACGCCAAGGGAGCCGAGCCGCATCTTTTGCCCAATGGCCATCTCGATCAAGAAGAGAGGGATTCCTTCGAGGATCAGCATGATCATGAACGGGATGAGGAAGGCTCCTGGTAACAGAAAGATACAGTTTAAAATCGGATTAACTCTTATCGGAAAAGTTCTTTAAGGCTGTTAAGGAGCAAAATTGATCTATATCGTAATTAAAGTTTTGAATGCGTCATTTAATTATCGTTTTACATTTATTTTATCTCATTTATAAAAAGTGTGAAAGTTCTATTAAAAAATACGATTTACCGTATATAATATTTTTATACATAAAAATGTTGTGTCACTTTGTTCGGATGAACTTCTAAACTACGAAACAAATTTGAATCAAACTTTGCACATCGTATACAGTGTGATCCAACTTAAGAGATACGATAGTTTATATCTCTCTTTTTTATTGCAAATAATTGATTAAATTTTATAGTTTTTTATTTGTGAGAGCCATAAAATTCTAATAGATGACGGTGTCTGGTATGGTTTAATACAGTAATGTAAGAACATCCTGGTAATTTTATCACGGCATTCGATTTGACTATATACTCGAACAAAGTTGGGGCGTGCAGCTGTAATATTATATATACAAAAGAGAACGAAAAAGAATGCTATTTGCGCAACCTTCTTTTGTTACATAAAAACATTGATTTTCCTGAAGTACTAAAAGGGTTCAAAAGTAGTCCATCTTCTCCAGTGTTTAATATATCCACATCCTAAATTACTTCGAGATCGTTTTACCTCCTAAGTCGCAAGGTTTTTACGACGTCATATACAAAGGTTATCTGTATTCTTCCTTACCTATTTTTACCGCCAGACAACGGTGTTCAAATTGCTGTGTTCCGGTTTGAAGAGTGAGAGAGGAAGTGAAATTACTGGCTATTGTGACTTAATATTTTCAAGTCATAAATCTGGCAACGCGTTGGTGACATCCTTGTGATAATGCTCGTCGGACCCGATGGCGCAGATGTGAGTGATCCTATCTTATGCACCTAAAGGTCGTGGGTTCGATCCTTACCACGCAAATATTTATATGATGAATATTTGTATTCTGTGTTTGGGTGTTATTCATATATATCTAAGTATTATATTTCTAATCTCTCTGTTGTCTGACATCCGTAACAGAAGTGATTCAAGCTTTTCTGAGTTCTTTTCTGAGACTCAAGATTTCTGAGTCAGGTCAATGTATGAGCATTACTATAATAGTAGAGTGAATATACTATTAAAGTAATGCTAGCGTCTAAAAGCTGAGATGACACTTACTCGGACCGTACGCTTGTTCCTCGACTTGGCAATATAAAAAAAAATTAATCTAAAAATAGTTAACTTAATAAACGTGTTAAAGTGTAAGCTGTACTAGATTAAACTATCAGCTTGTAAAATTTTCTCCATTTAAAGGTTACCTGCAAGAAATTACTGTTATAGATAAGACCAAACAATTCCGAACAATTCCGTATTATTGTGAAGTTCTTATGTTGTTTAATTAGCGTATCAGAAGTATCTTGTCATTATTACCCCAAAATAATGTTTGTATCAATCTGTAGTAAAGAACACACAAATTTAAAAAAATTACATTCTGAGTATTTATTGACTTGCCGAAATAAAAGTTGTTTTGAAGTCATAACAATGGTTTGTTATCATGAATATTATCATTGTTTATTAACAGTCGAAAAACTAATTAACATACTAGACGAAAGCAGTTTAAAGCGGATTCAATTACGCAATCAAAATCTATTTTTATGCCGGTGGATCGGATAGGAGCGTATTGATTTTCTACGGCGCTACGAGACTACACCGAAGCGTGGGCGCGCTACGGATTTGTCTACGGCTTGGCGTTTTATAGCTTTAGAGTTTTATTTATTTATTAGAACATCGCCCACAGTTTCTCTTGTGTCGAATACTTAATGATAGAATGAAGATAGAATTTCAAAAGAATATCATTTCCAGTCTGTTGGATTGCAGAGGCTAAATATAAGTAAATAAATAAACTGGAGAATAATCAAACTGCCAATTTATTTTTATTATTTGACTGATAAATGACTTTATATATGGCATATAACCAATTGACAGGTTGAGAATAACATTGCAAAAAAGAATTGAGAAAGAATTCATAACAAAAGAATTTATAACAATTTACACAACATCTCCTACATTGACCAGACTCTGAGATAAGTCGCATAACGCAATTGTTGTGTTACGGAAATCATACAACTCAGAAATCACAAAATAATACCTACAAGCATATTTTTTAGATAAATCCGTCATTATAAGGGATAATAAAAGTGGTAAACACGTGGCCTCTGGTAAGAGCTGAGGAGGCACATCGAGCCACGTTAGCAGCTTACGATATTTTAAAAACAATTGATAGTCTAATCAAAAGTAAATAAAATGTTGAGGTTGCAATGGAGTATAAACGAGATGGTAGACCGTTTATCAAAATTGGCCGCAATGGGGGCGGGATGTATAATTTTAACCAAAATTCAAAATTAAATGTTATAAGGAATGGAAACAACATTTATTTAAAAACGTAATTATTCCTTCAGGATAGCCTGTTCATAATATGTATGTTTTTACACGCTGGAAGGCCTGAAAAGATCTGAAAATTTGGCATGGACATTATGAATAGTCTGCAGTAACACACAGCCTTCTTATAAAGTTAGCCCAGAAAACGTGTTCCCGTGGGATTCATATGGCTTTTCAACATTCTTTATCGGTACATTTTTTACACAGATTTGCTGTAAAAATGAAGAAATGACGTCGATTTTTTGTCTAACTGGAAATAACTATGATTAGACCAGTTAAAATATGTTTACTAGAAACAATTAAAATTGTCTCAGGCTTCAGGCGGGACAAGTTGATTTAATCTAGTACCTAAATATTATTATTTATTTAACAATTCAGCATTTGTCAATGCACAAAACCTCTAGAGTAATACCAACAATTGTCAAAGACTTATAATAACTCTTGGAAACTTTCCATTATTTGTACAGGCTGAAGTGGATGTGACTTTATCAACAAGTCTGTTGGAAGTCTAACGAAATATCAACAAAGGGCTAGAAAACCACGGTCATGTCTTCCAGGTATGTTGTAGTATTTTCTAAGATTAATTCATTCGGTAACAACATTTTAGTATATTAGACCAGATCAAAAATCAAGCATATAGCCCGGCGATAGTCACCACAGCCTATACACGCTCATAATATCACAAAGATATCATCAAAGGCATCTTTGTTGTAAATTCACAAGAATTATAGTTATAATTGTTACATAACCTTGTAATTTCACGGCCTCTCTCATCCTTCAAACCGGAACACATCAATGCGCACACGCCTATTTCGCACTCAGAGCAAATATTTATATGATGATATTTGTGTTTGCTCTGTGTATGGGTGTAAAATATATGTATTTAAGTAGTATATTTATGATTCCTCTGTTGTCTGGCATTCGTAACACAAGTGCTTTAAGCGACTTACCACGGAGTCAGGTCAATATATGAGATGTTGTGGGAATTTATTATTATTATTATTATTATTATTTGCAATCGAGAGTTTTGGGGTACCAATAAGTTGGTATTTACTTATTTTTATACTGTAACATTTTTTAATATAAAGACATCCATATATAAAAATAAACCTTCGTTTTATCGGTTTGTCTTCACGATCTACTCAAGATCTACTATTTAACATTTAAAAGTGAAATATTTTTTTAATAACAAAAACTTATATTTTTTTCCAATGTTATACGTATATATACATGAGCTGACGAAAGATATTGTCCTGTCTTAACAATACTTACGTGTTTATTATGAAAAAAATATTTTGACTAAATATTACGATACAAACTATCCTATCTCTCAAGTTGAATCAAACTATATACAGCAAGCAAAAACTGTTTAAAATTAAAAAAATACTTTAATTTTCTGTCTCGTTAACTAGGAAATGTACAAAATTTAGATAACTATGTATATCATTATAAGTAACCTTACTTACAGTAAACAAGTTTATAAAAATGATTGAACGATTTAATTTCTAAATTAGAGGTCAATATTTGCGCAAATTATTTTTAGAATAACAAATAATTACAAAAACTAGGAGTATATATACCTGGTGTTATTGATAAGTATCTAATTTTATCTGATATAACTAACTTGCCGTGGAGTATCGGCAGTGTAGAACGGTACCTCCGGAACCGACAGATGGCGGTATGTCCACCTAACATAGCGTAACTCAATTTAAACAGGGTGGAGAAGGGCAGCAGCATTCCCATCGCACAAGCAATTGCAATTGTCACCACACCTGCCCAGTGTGGCAATTATTGCCAATATTGCCCTTTTTTGGGCAGGCCTATGTCCAGCTTTGGACGTTCTATGGTTGCTGTGATGGTGATATAACAAATACGATTAAGAATTATCCGTCGCAAATAGACTTTAATGGTGTTACTGGCTTACCGTCTCATGTCTCTTTAATGTTATATAATACTACTTTATTGCATACTAGAATAGTACCTCCCTCTGCTACTAAGTGTTGAAAATGGTACCTAAGGTACCGAAACCGATAGATACCGGTACATCCGTCAAAACAGTGCAGCTTAAACATTACTGGGTGAGGGTGGGCAGCAGCATCCTCCTCGTGAAGATATCCACTACGATTGCAGTCACGCTTACCCACGGCACTATGGGCATATGGTTAGCACGGCAATTATGGGCATAAATCTTATCGTTGTAGGGACACAATTTTGTATATTTATGAATTGTAATATTTATATATTTATATTCTACCAGAATTGCAAGTCTACATTAGAAGCGGACCTTTTACAAAGGTCGTCTGCATTGGTAGCTCAATCTCACCTATATCTACCGCAGCAATGCCCGCATTGCTGTGTTCCGGTTTGTAGAGTGCGAGAGGCAGTTAACTTACTGGGTGCCAGGGCACCATGATTTGAATATTTAATATTTGTGGCGAAAAAAAGGGCAATTTATGCAATCTAAAGGGCTATTTATGAAAAAGAGACACTGAAAAATAAAATTAAAGAAATAAATATGATTACTGCACACAATCAATATTTATATGAAAATACTGTGCAGTTTTAGTTGTAATTACTGTGCAGTGCATTGGGATATTCCTTGACCTTGCAAAAGCTTTTGATACCGTATCGATTCCTCTTTTGCTTCGGAGACTTGAGTCTATCGGCGTAAGGGGGCAACAACTCAATTTTTTCAAAAGTTATCTGAGCCATAGACAACAAACAGTTAAAATAAGTAGCTTTATTAGTAAACCCTGTGATGTAAAATATGGAGTACCTCAAGGTAGTGCGTTGGGACCTACGTTATTTATCATCTACATTAACGACATAATTCATACTATCCTGAAAAATGGTAGAATAATTGCATTTGCAGATGATACTGCTCTAGTGTTTAGTGGTAATGACTGGAAAGATAGCACTGCAAATGCCTAAATTGGCTTTACTGACATAAAACAAAAATGAATGGAAGCCTACTAACTTTAAATGCAGATAAAACAAAATTTTTAACTTTTTGATTACTAAAAAAACTCAACCACCTACAAATTCTTTGCATCTCTTCGCCCACCGGATAAATTGTAAATTGAAAAATACTACTTGTGATTGTCTAAAATTAGAAAATGTTTCAACATATAAATATATTGGTAGTACATTAGATTCCTTATTAACTTTTAACCCTCACATAAGTATTTTAACGCAAAAAATTCGGAAATTATCTGCAGTCTTTAGAAATATAAGACATATTGCTACAGAAAAAAATTTTAAAACATTATACGTAACTCTGTCAGTCTCTCTTATCGTACTGTATTACTATGGTAGGGGATGCTACTATAACGAATATGTTACCGCTAGAAAGGGCATAGAAATCTGTGCTCAAAGTTAAGTACATTCTTTCCTTTAAATACCCTACCTCAAAACTCTATATACATTGCATAGTTTTAACAGTGAGAGATAAACTAACAGTAAAAATAAACTAACTCATAGTAGACGAAGGTATGTGGATTTTCAAAATATACATCAGCCATGTCGTACACGTTTCGCACAACGATTTCTAAATTTTACAGGACCATTTATTTATAATAAAATTAACCATAAAAAAAAGATATTCATGGCATGAATAAATACACTTGCAAAACAACAGTAAGGGAATGGCTTTTGACACTGGTTACAACAAAACAGGAATTGCTAACAATATTATGCTAGACTGGACTATATTTATTGTTTGTGTATACTGTATATACTAGCTTGCTTACTCTGTGTATTTATGTAATGTGTGCGTAAATAATGTGTTGTATTAACAAACCTTGCATTACATTGGAACATATACACAAACATCCACACCTACATGCACACTCAGAGCATAGGTGCCTATATGAACAGGCTAGACCTAGTTTTGGTACCTAAGTATCAAAATGTATTTTAGTTTAAGTTTCTTTTTGTTGTTGAATTAAGTTTTAAAAAAGCTTCATAAGCTTTAAAATTAAAGTGTAAAAATTTAAATAACTACATACCTACGTGCAATAAGTTTAATATACTGTTTCACTCAACGTAAAATTTAAAAACTCTCAATTGTTTATAAATCATTTTTTTAAGTAATAAAAGTAGATCATTTATTTTTAATGATTCTGTAGAAAATGGAATAAGAACAATAGACGTAGCAAATTTAATTTTGCAAGGACATAAATAAATATATTATATAAAGTATCTCACCTCCTCCGTTCTGCTGGCACAAATACGGGAACCGCCAAATATTTCCCAGGCCGACAGAGTAGCCGATAATCGATAGGAAAAACTGGAGCTTCCCCGACCACGCAGCCCTATCCTCCTCCGGCGCATCCCTCTGCAAGGAACCCCGGGAGCCCTGCAGGACGATGGTGACACCATGGGGTCGCTCGCTACCATCCGCTCTGGTGTTCAAAGGCGCCAGCTCATGACCATTCCGCGGCCCGATGGGCTCTGCCTTGGACGCCATCTTTTTTGTAACAACTTTTTATTTGACTAACTTTTTTATCTATGGTATCTTCCGGCGCTTTTTTCTAACGTGCTTACTATAGCGAGCTACTCGATTAAGTATTGATTAATAATTACTTAAAACCCAGTTATTGTCGAATCAAACGTTGCTTTTCAGTTTAACGAGATTTTTCGAATGATAATCGTTACCTATAAATATGTTCATAATACTGTATATTATGATTGATGTATTTCGTAATCATACGTAAAATATCGTATCGCGTCCTTTTTGACGAACTCTACCACTTTAAAGTATGTTGTCGTCCTCTGAAGTAGTTTTTGCCGTAGTTTTAAGGAATCTCTGAATACGTGGGATGCGTCTCTGTGCATATGAGTTAATTTTTGTCGCCTTCTCAATAAGCAAATGACATGGCTCTTTGGGGCTCTCTTTTAGTATAGGCTATGTATCTTCTGTAGCTCCCATGATATCCTGAAACAAGAAAATAATAATAAATATATACCCAACATCTCATGCCTTGAGCTAACTCGGTGATGAGTCGCTTAAAGCACTTATGTTACGGATATCAGGCGACAGACGAATCATCGAATGTATACAAAAATACACATAATGAATCCAGAACAAACAAATATAATACGGGGGTACCGGCGGAGTAGAATAGTACCTCCCTCAGTAGTACCAGGTGCCGTAAGAGGTGACGGAGGTATCGAGATCGACAGATGGCGGTATAACCATCCAAACCAGCGCAACTCAACTACAGGGTGGGGATGGACAGCAGTATCTCCATCGCGAAAGTTTCACTCTGCGATTGCCAACACGCTTGCCCAGTGCGGCAATTATGAGTGACATTACCCCTATATTGGAGAGGCCTATGTCCAACAGTGGACTTTCTAAGGCTGATATGATGATGATGATAATGAAACAAATATATATTAACAAATGATTGTTCGGGTAGTTTTGTGGTGGGTATCATACATACGACCCGTGGCGTACAAGACCATCAACCCATTAATGAATGCGTGATCGGGCTTCTAAAAATGTAGATTAAACAAATTGTTATCACTTTTAAGAATCGTTGTAAAAATAATGATGTACAAAGAATTACATTATCCTATTCCGAGTTTTAATACCGGCTAAATTCCATAGTATTGTCACGTATAACTGTCATTTAAAATCTATACATGAATGGTTTCATTCCGATACGCCTATTAGAAATAGAATAACAATGATTTACAACTCAATGACAGCAAATTGAGCCTGTGAAGCGAGCAAAAATTTTTTTTTCAAACATTTAAAAATATCTATATTGTTGAACTTCAAGGCCACCTTGTCAATTGGCCTATTTTAATGCCTAAATATTTGCTACGGCGGCGTCATTGTAACAACTGTGAAAATATTAGTTGGATTAAGGAGTCTTGGACAATTTACAGTTATTGCCATTAAATAGCTATTATACATAAAGACTGAATTATGCCAAGGCAATGTAATAAATAATTCAAATTGTATTATATAAAAATGCTAGTTCATGTAATTAACTCTGTGTCACAAATGACCATTTAAGAAAAAACTTTAAAAAACTAATTAACACAACTAATTAATTTAGCAAACATATTACTTCGAAAATAAATATTTGACACAGTATAGTATTAGCAAATGTTTTAATTATGAAGTATTTTAACTATTTATATAAATGACTTCCGTCTTCTAAACAGCACTATTTTGTAAAATAATGTTTTGAAGTTAATCATAATAATTAATTCTGCCATTTATCACTAATTTATTTATTAATTTATTTGTCTAAATTAACATGTTATTAGTCTTTAAACAGTATTAATAATGTCCTAGTTAAATCGTTGACTGTAAAATATACAAGATTCTCTGGGATATTTTGCTCATAATTGCCAAGCTTGCCAGGCGTGGTAACATTCGGAGAGTGTAAACTCGTGACGGGAATCCGACTGGCATCCCTCTCCGGTTGTATTTTAACTAAGCTCTTACTGATGGGTTTACAAGATACCTCAGTCGGCTCTCACCACTTCCCGTATACAAGGAGATCCAAATCTACTCTGCTTCTAACAAACCCAAACTCATATATATATTTATTAAATATAATAGCTTATAAGGTCTATCTATAGCCTAGAAATAGGCCATATTAGCAAAATCAATGATACCCAACGAATTATGGAGAGGGCAATGCTCGGAGTCTTAGCGCAATTAAATCACAATAAGAAACCGTAAAAGAGCCGAACCAATGTTACCGGCGTGACCAGCAGATTAACAAGTTGAAGTGGCAATGGACCGGGCTCTCAGCATTCAGAACCAACGAAGGTTCAGTAATGTAGACCTTACACCGACGAGCGCAGCGTATGACATTCATATAGTAGATTGCGATCTGACTAAAACCGCAGATCGTACTGGACGCAAGCCGCATACTACCGGCCCTTAATAAAAATGTCCGATGTTCCTGATGGATTTGCAGAGTTAAAAGACTTATTTGAACAAATGGATCATACAGTGACTTACTTTAATTAAAAGAACCGGCACCATGTGAATCTTTAAACTCAAGTTTACATCAGGTATGTAGGCAAAAACTAGTGGTGATATGATATAGGATCGTAAGTTTTATTAATTTGGCCTCTCTTTGAAAAGCTTTAAGACGTCTGGTTTAATAAATCCATTCTCAATAAGTAGTGTTTTGAATTCGAAGTCTTTGTCCGTCTCAGTTGCTTTAAATAAGCTAAGAAGATTAGGCTCACAGATGTAGAATAAAATTCGGAGCCGTTCGTTAAATTTGAATTTCAATAGCATTATTAAATAGACAAAACTTGTTTAGATTCACTAAGAAGCCTGAAACGAAATAAACATGCTTTTGACTCAGATTTGCATTACAAATTAAAACACAACTTCTGATATAGGTATATTATAATTTTAACATATAAATTTAAAATTGGTCAATAAAACCTATTGTGAATTAGATATAAGTCTTCTTTATTAGTAATTCCACGTTTAAAAAAATGCAGTGCTTCCAAAATTCTAATTCTTCAATTCAAAGAAAAAAAACGAATTCTTAAATTACGCAAAATAACTAAGTTCAAATCTTTAAATATTTATTTACTTTTTGAATCATATCTATCAGTTCTATGCAAAAAAAACTATATACTTAACTATAAACAATGCTCAAGTCCAACTATCATTTATTACTTAGAAAAAACATCGGTATTAGTTTTCTTTAAAAAAATGTAAGCGAAAGAAATAAAAACATTCAGCCGAACAGCTCCCTGCACTGAACCGAAGGTATTATTTTTGGTCGAATGCCAAACCTCTTCCGCGATATTACTTGGCGAAGCATTCTCAATACTATCTTTTAATGTACCTAAACGAAACTGCATGTTCCATCCAAAATTGCGACCTAGTATGCAAACTACTGGAAATGCAAACCACAGATATAATTAATCATCTTCATATCAGCCATTTAAAGTCCACTTTTGGACCACATTCTCACCTATAGTATATAAGTGACGGTATGTCATCATCATCTTCATTACAGCTATTAGAAGTCCACTGCTGGACACATACCTCGCCAAGAGGGGGGAGCCATAATTGCCACGTTGGGCAAGCGTGTTGGCAATCGCAGAACGCAACTTTCGTGGTAGGGATGCTGCTGCCTATTATTTAAGCTACACTATCTCGGATAGATATACCGCCATCTGTTGGTTCTGGTACCTTAGTCGCGTCTTACGACACCTTGGTACAGAGGTAGGTACTATTCTACGCGGCCGGTAACTCACACGATTCAATTTAAAATATATGTTTTCAATAACGAGAAGTGAAACGTATTTTGTTTATATATTAAATGACAAGAACAAATTTTACCAGAAAATATCCACCAGAAAGTTCAACAAAGCTGCGCATTGCGATTGCCAACACGTTAACCCAGTGCGGCAATTGTGGGCCAAATTCCCCTTTCTTGGGGAGGCCTATTTCCAACAGTGGACTTCCAATGGCTGATATGATGATTATAAAAGTGTGAAAAAAAAAAAAAAAAGTCTTGGAGGACCAGAGATGTCTTAAAATATTTGCGCTTCTAATGTGACTTGCTATAAGAACATTGAGTCCTATAACCTAGTCAACAGTCTATATGATAAGTAGGTATATATATCCGTGTATATATTCGCAAAAAGGTGAACAAGATCAAACACCCCTGGTTAAACTTCCCTCGTTGCGTAATTCTTAAAGAGTAAAAAGGCTTTCTTTCAAACAAGAATTGGGCACCCCTCATCTCTGTGCGAGGGGACTCACAAAGGCGTCGCGGCCTTGACACCGATCCGGGACCGTGGACGAACACGGATTGTACCCATTTTCGCAAAAGTAAACGGACTCCTCTGTATTATCGAAGAATTTTTATGACGCTGCCGCATCGCCAAAACGGACATTTGGAAGGAACTCTAAGTAATTAAAAAAAAATAAACAATAGATTGTATTTTTTCAACTGAAATAGTAAACGATATTTCTGAGTTATTGCAAAAAAATTAAAAACTGGGATGCAAAGGAATAATGTATACGCGCATTTATTGATATCGGTGTGCGGCATAGGTCTTAGGTTCGATCCCCATCCATAGCAAATATTATAAATGTTATATTTGTAATGTTGATATCCGTAAGACAAATGCTTTTATATAGGAGTTTGATCATAAAAATAAATTCTAGTTTCTATTTTCTAGTTCTATTTTCAAGTCAAGTGGTTAGATAGACAGGTTATCTGGAATCATTGAGGATATGGTGAAAAATAAACAGATAAACATCTTGAAGAAAAGCGGCTGAAGATAAAGAAAAAATAAATAAATGAAGATAAAAGAAGGAAAGCAAGGAAGAAGAGACAGAAAATTTAGAAGTAGAAGACATTATAAAGCGGCCAAGTACAGGAAAATTAATTTTTTTTTTTATTTATTTATTTAACTTTATTGCACAAAATGTTACAAAATGTACAAATGGCGGACTTAATGCCAGATGGCATTATCTCCCAGTCAACCATTACACAAAACTGAAAAAAATATATATATATAGTGGTGCAGGCAATATATATACAAAATAAATAAACGTGGCATACATATTTGTATAAATAAACTCGAAAATCGAAGAAGGTGAGAGAAGGAAGTCAAGAAAGAAGAGTAAGATAAATAAAATAAATATCGACAAAATATCGACAATAACAGATGATACTGGCTGGTTATATAACAGATGGGTATCGGAAGCAACAGGGCGCTACTCGGTTAGTGGGTCGATCGATAATCGGGTGATCCACAAACTTGCCTCTCGATACCATCTAAGGCACGGAACGCTGGGAACGAAGAAAACCGAAACTTCGAGGGAGAAAAACAATAGCACTATGAGGTACAAACACAGTGTGAGAGGACTAGGCGAAAAAGCATACAATGAGGCAGACTTTATATAAATGTCGTCTGCATTAATACTCTCGCCTATTTCTGCCACCAAATAGCAATGTTCGCTTTGCTGTTCCGGGTTGATGGATGAGAGAGGCAGTGAAATTACTGGGGAATGTAACGTAATATACTCAAGTCACAAGATTGCCAACGAGCTAGTTTTATCCTTGTGATATTACGAGCGTCTATAGGCTGCAGCGACGCTGAGTATCACGCGGACAGTATGTTTGTTTGTCGACTTGGTATAATAAAAAAAACACAAGTTTCGTTTATCGTACACTGATCGAGTAAATTTGGAAGTGAGACGGGTTAAAGTTTCTCTGCATGATAGAAGCAAAAATGATTAGAATCAAAAGGACCATAGTTACCGACAAATGCCAGCGGATTGGTAAGTTGTAGAGGCAGTGGGCACAAACCTCATTCAATTAATTCATCTAGTCTGAATGGAGATCGTGTATCTTACCACGCATAAAGTGGGCAAGATATCTAACAAAAAGTGCATGATCCCGATGGATACAGTATCGCTTGCCTCGACTATGTAAAATTCTTGCGATCGCCTTATACGGAAAGTTCTAGCGGTCTTTTTGACAATACCTCGAGAAGGCCTATAACCAACAGCAGATGTTTTATCCGATATGCAGATAAATATGTTTTAATTTTATAATATAAGAGGATAAATATGGAAATATTAGCGGATTTTGAAATATAAAGATTATTTTATTGATTTTATGCCATGAAAAATGTAGAATTTTATACTTTTATTTAGTTGATGTTTCTTTTAAGTTGTTCTTGGAATAATTATTCCATAGCTACTTAATTAAGTAGCTACTTATTTTTTACGATTGCTTAATTACTTACTTGCTTTTTTTTCATAATTGTTAAAGTATGACATCTAAGTGTTTGTACCTACAATATTGAAGAGATGGCGCTGATTTATTAGCACAAAAGGAACAAAAAATTCGAAAAGTATGACGTCTTCGAAGTGCAGCGAAAAAGGAAAGATTATAGGTTCGATTCTGGCCTAAAACCAGAAACATGCTTGATTATTTTCTAGTATAATATGATTTTTACGATTAAGATTATTTTTTAAATTGATACCTATCTCATATATTCTTACGTTTCATTGCACTGGCAATGTGGCTAAACTTTTCCATCGTTGCGGTCGGCTGATCGGAAAATGCAATTTCGATAATGTATGATGTAAAATTTGAAATGCTTCTCGAATAAAATTGTGGAATATATATATTACAAGGTAAAAAAACATGCTCTACTGGTTAACAGAAAACATGTTTTGGTAACCCATTTAGTTAAATTCCAGTATGTACTAAAATTATTAAAGAGTTTATTTTTATAATTTTTATACTCATAGTTATATTTAAATTTTGTCTTTTAAATGTAAAAATAAATAATATAAAAATAAAAGATTTTGAGACATTAGTGACAACATATTCACAGTTTTATTAACTTTGTTGTCTATTTAGTTTTATGTATCTTTGCCTATCTGCAGTCAACAATTTTTTTTTCTTTTTTTCTAGTGTCGTCAAAATCTAAATTTTAATTTTTATTTAATCTAATTAATTAGCTCTGTTGGAACATGCTAAGACCCACCCTAGCCGCATTGCGGAAAAAGGCTTAGGCCTTCTCTACTAAGGTATTAATATCTTCTTACAAGAGTATCTGGTATTACATATTGCTAACTCTTAAAGCGGTGAATTCCCATAAAAGAACACTAGTAACATAAAAGACAATAATTAAATTTTTGATTATTGTCTTTTTTGTCACTTATTTCTCTTTTTTCGTGCGCTTGAAGTGTGTGTTACGTAAATGTACTGAAAATTCTACTTTTGCGCGGTAAATATGTTATACATTTACTTATTGATTAAGCAGATTTAATTCCGATGAAATCGCGTTAATAATGGAAAATAACTGGTATTTAATTAAACCACTTTAATAATAATATATTAACATGTGCTTCCTAGAAAAGAAAAACTCGTTTCAAGTGTCAGGCAGATCTCGAACTTATAATGAACTCACATATAATTCAGCATTTTCTTTGTATATTTATGATATCTTTGACATTTTATTATCTACATATTTGTTCTTCAATTATTGCATCAAATTAATGTTTGTATTAATGATAAATGCAAAAACAAGTTTTGTTGACATGTTTATATTATGATAAATTTATCGTTTAAACTTTTGTGTGGCTGTGTGGTACCGGCCGAGTAGAATAGTATGTACCTCTCTCTGTACCAGGTGTCGTAAGAGGTGACTAAGGTACCAGAACCGACAGATGGCGGTATATTCATCCGGAACTGTGTAGCTAAAATGCACAGGGTGGGGATGGGCAGCAGTATTCTCGTCGCGAAAGCTGCGCTCTGCGATTACAAACACGCTTGCACAGGCATTAATTATAGGCAAAATTCCCCATTTCTTGGTGAGGCCAGTGTCCAGCAGTGGACTACCAATGGCTGTAATGATGATGATGATAACTTTGGTGTAAGATTTATTTTAATATTAAGCTTATAACCGACTAGACCTACAATTAAGCTACAATTATTTTCGATAAATAAATATATAAATAAACGGAAAGCGCATTAGAATTCCAAAACTATATAAATAAAACATTTATTAAGAATAAATAATTTTAATTCCATAGTTACTATCTGTTCATGCTGGTCACTTTAAGTGTGTTGGTACTAAAATGACTACACACACGTATAAAAGATATCGCAAATATTTTAAAATAACCTTGGCAGTTTTAAAAAAGGTCTTTATTATCATTTCAATTGAGGCAATTGTACAAACAAATTCTACACTGAAATATCAGAAAGACGTCATTCTCGTACTCCGTTATATACATTCAGTTTCTTTGAAAATGAGACCGAGTGTCAATTATAGGCAATGACCTGAGCAAATTCGAGGAAAATAAATATGTAGACATACCAAATTAGCTGTGCGGTACCGGCTGAGTAGAATAATACCTCCCTCTCTACCAGGTGTCGTAAGTGGCGACTTATGTACCAAAACCGACAGATGGTGGTATACCCATCTAAGCCAGTGTGGCTCAAATGCACAGGATGGGGATGGGCAGCAGCATCCCCGTCTCAAGCTACGCTCTGTGATTGCCAACACGCTTGCCCAGCGCGGCAATTATAGGCAAAACGCCCCCTTTCTTGGGGATGCCTATGTCCACCAGAGGACTTCCATTGGCTGTAGTGATAATGATGATGAACAAATAAAATTAAAACCTTTCACACCGTTTTCAAAATTTAACTCATGGATACAAAACTGTATAATCAGCAAGTAACGTTTAAAAGTTACATTTTATCTTGGTCTGTTAACAAAAATAAAAAATACGCTTTCTTGTGATTATTTGAGAATGTATGAACCAAGTGGACATTCATTAAATTGTGAAGTAAATACGATGCGTACTTCACAATCAACTACAGTTCTCTGATCAAAGATCATTTAGTCAATACTAATTAGAACGGACAGTCGCCGCTTGTTCGTGGGGGCATATTGCAGTGATAAATCAAATGCGGTTGTTGTCCCGTATGTAGCGAAAGCAATACAGCACTTAGTATGGAATGAAACACTTAAAAATAAATATTTCTTAAATGCTGTTGTCTAAAAACTAATTGAATAAATATCTGTTTAATGATTAAAGATAATATTTGTAAGACAAAATTCAACATGTCTCACGCTTCAGGGACTCGAACCTGCATCTTTCCCATGCCGGGTATACACTGCACTACCATTGTGCTACCCTGCTGATTTCTCTATTAAAAACGAATATCATAATTTAATACGATGTTTTCAATACATTGAACCTCTAAAAAGATCAGTTTCATGGTGATAAATAATAAAATCTTGAAAAAGAATAATATGATGTTTCAGTTGGTACTGACACTATCGTATGTACCAAAGGTCGTGGGTGTAATTGTTCTATGTCTATATTATAGGTTGGTTTCATACTCGTATTTACTATGTTGTCTGACATCCATAACAGCTTTAAGCTACTTATCTACCGCCATCTGTAGGTCTGGGTATCTCAGTCTGAACGACAACTGGTACAGAAGGAGGTACTATTCTACTTTGACGGTACCACATGACAATGCCGGTCCCACAACCAATGTTTTTATATCCAAGGGTATTTATTAAAAAAGCGCGCGCCGTCGTATGTTTTAGTTTTGGGCAAAACAAGCAAGTAAGAATATAAGGATTATTTGTTTTTTTTTTGCATAAAAATTTCCCGATACCGCACAAATCTTGTCTTGACAAATACAAGCATAAGAGAAAGAAGAGTTATTCAATTTGGTGCTGTTGTTCTAGAGCAGCGGCTTCCAAACTTTTACTGACCAGGGACCACCATGATTAATTTTTGTCTAACCATCTTACCTTGAACAGGACCGATCGTATGCGACGTGCATCCAGTGCAATCCTACGGTTTTAGTAAGATCGGCTGTCCACTTTATCGGTGGACGTTCTACGCTGCTTGCCGGTACGTAGTCTCCATTCCAGAACCTTAAGATTCTGTCGTTTATCGGTTCTGCGTGTTAAGCCCTGCCCACTGCTACTTCAATTTGTTAACCCGCTGGGCTATGTCGGTAGCTTTGGTATAATCATCATATCAGCCATAAAAAGTCCACTGTTGGACTCCTCAAGATAAGTGGATTTTTGCTCATAATTGCCGCGTTGGGCAAGCGTGGTGGCAACTTGTGACGAGGATGCTGCTGCCAATCTAATATAATATAATATAAGATATAATGCTATCTGACGGTTTCAGTACCTTAGTCACTTCTCATGATACCTAGTTCAGCGGGTGGTAAAATAGTATCTACTCCACCGGTACCTCATGGCTTACTTTCTATAAATTCAAATAAATGCATCTTTATTTTACCTTTACCGTCGATTTTGCACTGCAATGCACGTAATTACTAGTTCATGGAAAAAAAATATTTCTAAATAAAATCATTACAAATGCATATCGCTTACTCGGGCAATTACTAACTTATGACGTAACGCGGAAAGCTTCGGCGAACCGCTTTCACAAAAAGTCAAGGTTAATGGAATACGTTAAATAAATGTATAGCAAAATTACAACGTGACATTTGCAATTCACACGCTTATTTAGAAAAAAGAGTGCGTCTTTATGTAGTTATGTGCGGCTTCAAACTTCGGTAGCTCCTGGAACTTTACAGCGGTACCTCTCTGATTACAAGAGGTAGTGGATTGCAATTCACGCGGTACTAGTCGTCACATAGTAAACAATCTTAATTCATCCGTTCGACCTGCAATATCTGATGACTGCATTCATATTGGCTTCCGAAAATGCCGCAACGTATCCTAGTACTTGTACATAGCAAATCCCTTCTTTCCTTCAGGATATTCATTGGATCAATGTTTGCTATTTCTAATTGAGAAAATACGCTACTTTGTGCCATAGTTAGAATCGCTCATACATCGTTAGAGACTGCGGTGCCAGAACCTAATCAACGCAGCCTAAATGGAAGACGGCGGGAGATATAGCATCGCTACGATGGCAATTATGTACGAAAATTTATCTTTTGGGCGAAGGAGAAAATTTAATAGTGGACGTTCTACAGATACTCTCAGTATTACGATGATGACCACTCAATGCGGTGCGGTGATAGTCACCAGATATTACCAATTTAAATACACAATCTAAAAATAATATTCAAATGTTATTTTATAGTCTGTGGTGTCGAATAATATCTGTACAAAATTTAGATATATTAAAATACTTATAACCAATAAAAATTTTAATCGTTTCTGTCAGCTATATCCGAAATAGCTGTATCAATATTACATTATTTTCACGGGTACATATTATAATGAAAATTAACATAAGCCGCTTTTATTCTAAAAGGAAACTTAATTAAAATCCATGTATTGAAGAACGAAATGCAATTTAAAAAATAAAATGTCTATAATACAAACTTTCACCATGATAGCTGGATATCTTAATTTAAGGACATGTACCTTTAATTTTCCATACTATTAAGTCTAAGTAATTATTGTATCTATATTTACTAAATAAATTATTGTTACAAACCCTAAATTACCCCCACCTACCCCCTAACCCCAACCCTTATTCCCGCAAACTTTGAAAGAGAAAAGAACATATGAGAGATTTTGTTCGTTCTATTATATCATATATTCATTTTAGTAGCATTTCTAAATTATACAATGATATATTGTAAATTACATAAAAACGCGAATATATCGGGTATGAGATAACATGAATGAGATATCAACTTTTTTCGTAAATAATGTACTAATAACCAACTGTCTAAAAACGAAATAATATACAGAGAAAGAAAGAAAGAGAGAGATATTTTTATTGTATGTTGTAAATGCAAACGCTTTTTAATAAACAATTGAATTTGATAGACAACGGTTCATAAACTTTTTGCGAAACGGCCTTATTTTCTTATCGATTATTTTCAAATTTAGAACAAGTCAGAGGCAGACATCACATGCAGCCAGGCACGTGGCCCGACCGGTCCTGACCTTCCTCATACAGCGCATCATCTGCACTGCCCCATACCAGAGCTGCGCATAATCAATAATACACGGGACAGACCAACCTGTGTTCACCTCGTGTCTAACCTCCTATGAACTTACGATTTATCAACAAACCTCTTTGTTAAAACAAAGTGTGTTTAACCATCGATTATTAATTAAGTAAGCAGTAGCGTTGTCTTTTTAGATTTTAAAATGGTATCACTAACTTGTTACCTATTATGGAGTTATTTCTTTTGATAATTTTAATAACTGAATAGCAGTAAATAAATAACGTAACTAAACAAATCTATTAGATCGACTAAAAATAATTGTCTAGAAAAATTAGCAAGCAGCAAATTAATGAATGTTGAAAGACTTACGGAAATAAAAAAGAAACTGGAAATGCTAAAGGTCCATAAAACTCGCGTTTTCTCGAAATCACTGGCCGCTTCCGTGGGATATTAAACAATCACGGTATTTATTCGATTTTGACATTCGAAATTCAAAAATGCGGACACGGTACACGAACATCCGCCGCGGGCGCGCTGTTCTGACTACGGACATCGACACGAGAATAGAGATGTGAGCATATTATATCGATATAAATGTCTTTGCATAAAAAACTGTTTTTCATACAAGATAATACAAGTATATCATTATATTTGGGTCAACAAAGATTTAATATTTAAAGAAGATACAATTTTTACATTTTTTGCTGTCTTTTTTAATGAATACACAAATATTGTATTAATAATGATACCTTATTTTTCTCTTTTAATTGTTTTAGTAGATTATGTAAGATTAATTTGAAGCGATACATACAGAATTCTCACAAAAAAGAAAAGTAATTTCCGATGTAATATTAAAATATATTATTTTATAGACTTATTATTTGCAAACATTCCAGAAATAATTTTTTAATATAATTTCAATCAAATCACCTGACTATATATTAAAACAAACATATCTTGAAATTTTCAATTCTAATGACAACTTCTAACATTATAAAATTGTATTGTATGTAATTGTATGTAATAACATTATTTCTTAAATAACTAGAAATTATTAGATACAAACTGAAAAAAAACAATGTACTTTGCGTTTACAACGGGATCGTTAAATTAACTTTTAGATTCTCATTTTATAAGATTATTAGAAAAACTTTCATCTAAGGATACGGTTGAAGTCTCAGGCGTAATCAGTTTGAAACCTCTCGAGCAAGAACCTCTTGTCAAAAGAGATACCATAAAACATTATCTTTAAATTATGCCTGTGACATGAGTAATTGCTTATCAAGGTAATTATTCTGAGCAGTAATAAATTGTAACTGTTATCGGATCATTAATGAACAATAATTACACTTGATTATAAACTTTATTAACAGTGCGGTCTAATAAATAAGCTTCATAGAAAGTAAATAAATGTAAGAAAAGATTAATTAAAAATTTTGTGTGACAAACAAAACTATTCCATGTATCTTAAAAATGTTATAACACTTTTCAAAACATGCAAAATATTTTTCTAGATTATATAACCTTTTCTTGTTGACGCTCTCGTCCATCAACGTCTAATTAATTACTAACGAGCATATTATCTCTATGGGTAAGGGCACCGTGCGCATGCTACGTAGGAAGAAACACCTTTCCTTGACACCTAATTAATTACATTAACAATTTTAGACGACACGTGACGAATTCAAGGTGAATTTAATATGACATTCTTAAAACCTAGTTTTTGCCTATGGCTTTTTGCTAATAGTTGCTGATATTTGTACTTATACTAGCTTACCCGACAGACGTTGTCTTAACTATATATGTTTAACATGAAAAAAAATTGTGACTATACATTTTAATATGTAAAAACTATCCTATATTTCAAGTAAGATCACACTGTACGCAGTAAACAAAAATGTGTTAAAATCAGTTCAGTACTTTCAAAGTGCATTTTGGACATACAACATGATTCGAGATTTTTATATATCTCCAAAATATTCATTTATCTTTTTATTTATAAAATACATATAAAAGCTTATCTTTGTCTTATATATTTGGACACAACACATATTTAGCTTTTTTTAAACTTTTCAATAATTTTGAATATGAAGTATCGATAATTTCATTAGACACATAAACTCACCCCTAAGTCCTGGTGACGTCACGTCTGGTTTAGGGGTGAGCATGCGCGGGAAACGTCCGCCATCTTGATTCCATTCGGAATTTCACGAGCCCTGTCGGATACCTCCGTAGCGTGACGCATGGTTACGGGCTATTGCAAAATATTTGCAAATGCTATCAAAATATATTTCCATTAATTTATGTGAACAATGCTGGATTTTGTTTAAATAATTTTCACTACTAAATTAATTAAGCGATATACTTTGTTTCCGGCACCTTTTATTAATGAAGTAATTATCGCTCGTATAGTGAAGTAATTATCAAATAATATAAATTACATTATTTTCCCTATCTTTGAAAATGTACTGCGTCATAATAATAAATGCGCACACTCCAAGGCTTTTACGATAAATCGTTTAACGTGCAAGCTTTACGATTGTGGGACGCGTTCTGTTTACGATTCTAGAGTGCTTATTTATGCGAATAAATGATCCATTATTCTTGATACATTCAAAAAACTGCAATCAACATCTGGTCTACAACACATATTATAAATATAATAATATAAACATATTAATAAGTCAAAAACAAGCATACAGTCCGGGATATAGTAATCTTTACTTTAACCCATAGACTCTAGTGTCATCTGTCGCCATCTTTGTGACCTGAAGATGATATGTCACATTTATCCAATGATTGCCTCTTCACTTTAAACCGGAATTCAGTAAAACCAAGAGAAAAAGATGAGAGTGAGGTGCCAATACAGGCGACCTTTGTAAGAATCTGCTTCTAGCATCCCTGTCGCGAAAGCTGCGCTCTGAGATTGCCAACACGCTAGCTCAGCGAGGCAATTATGGCCAAAATTCCCCCTTTCTTGGGTAGGCCTATGTCCAGCAGTGGACTTCCAATGCTTGTAAAAATTATGATTATGACCTCTAGTATTGTTATCATATTAAATTATAATTATGTAGGTCTATTTATATAATTAGCGACGTCTCTAACATCGGGCGGGTAGTAGAGCCTATTATGCATATCAAGTCCCGTCGTTGGTGTGAGAAACGCGCTTAATCTAATTTCGCACATATTTTTTTGCTAGAACTCCTTTGATATTAAGCAAAATTACAAAGTATTAATTATTAAAATAACTAACATGAAATCATCATTTTATCAGCCATTAGAAAGCCTTACCCAAGAAAGGGGGTATGTGGGCCATAATTGCCATTTATCCGTTCTACTACTAGGTACTATTCTACTCTGCTAGTATCTCACATATAGATATGAAATGCTTAAGGTAAATAATGTGTTTGTATTAATAAGAATTAAAACCTAGCTGTTGAAATGCTAGAATAAACGCATTTTACGAATTTGCTTTAAAGAAAGAATGAGCATAGCTTTTCTAATCTGCGTGGATAGTAAAACGAACATACAAAATTAAAAACCAAAAATAAAATTAAGTAGGTAGTAATTATTACTTTCAAATCGCGAACCCATCGAGGTGCCCGACACGCCGAACTAAAATAATTGAAAAAAAACTGAACCGTACTTTAAAGGTTTTATGCATAGTAAATACATAGAAATGAAATAGGATTGCATAAAAAACAACTTGTCTTAGGTGTCAGGCGGGACTTGAACCCACATCTTTCCCATAACGGGGGACTGCTCTACTGTCATGCTACCGAGACCTACTAAGCATAACGGTCGTGCAGTCCCCCAGTATGGAAAAAATGCAGGATCGAGTCTCTCCAGACACTTAACAAAAGTTCACATTGTTTTAGTAAATACCATTCTATATTAACCGTTTTTTAAAGTCGTTAAAAAAGAAGTTTTATTATAAGTAGTGAACGCACAAATATAATAATATATTATATAGCAAGCTATCTTTTAAAGATATGCCATTGCCATTGCTATATGCCATTAATAATTTTCTAGATCTACATACACTCATTTGCAAAAAAGGGGGGTTTTAAATTTAATTCTTCTTTAAAAAAATACGATATTTAATACTAAAATAATTTCATTCAATTGCACATGTTACTGGCCGGTTTTAAAAATGCCATGGTGTTTAAAACAGTACGTTCTAAATTCAAATTTTCGTTTGATACTCGTTTTTACAGAAAACCACTTTTTATCCTACATTTTTGGCGCGAACTTCCAAAAGATAATCTCGGTTTTTATAACTTGTAGTCATTTTTTATGAATTTATTTTATATTCTTAATTGTCAGACCTTCATTTATTGCTGTTTAGCTGTCTCAATAATGTTAGAGAAAGTGGTAAAAGCTACCAAAACTATTGCGCTGCTCGAAGATGGTTACAGCCAATGCTTCGTGGCTCAGAGGCTAGGTGTGAGTCGCTCGACGGTTCAAAGGACCTGGCAGCGGTATCAAGATACCGGTTCCGTCGAGAGAAGGCCTGGTTCTGGAAGAAAACTATGT
This sequence comes from Heortia vitessoides, assembly GCA_020976665.1. Classification (NCBI taxonomy): domain Eukaryota; kingdom Metazoa; phylum Arthropoda; class Insecta; order Lepidoptera; family Crambidae; genus Heortia; species Heortia vitessoides. The sequence continues at coordinate 4,075,426 of JACJUM010003223.1, read as the reverse complement.
AACCAACCACGGGATGATCGTTTTCTTGTGAGTCGCGCATTGAAAAATCGCCATTCTTCGTATGTGGACCTAAAGAACAACCTCGAAGAAGTAAAAAATTTGCATATTGGTCTATGGACGGTCAGGAGGAGACTTCTCGCGGCCAATATACACAGTCATCGCCCGGCCCGCGGCCCTAAGTTACTCCGTGAGCACAGAGTTGCCAGGCTTAGGTTTGCTCGAAATTGTAAGTCATGGACTCAAGAAGACTGGAATAGGGTATTGTTCTTCGATGAAGCCAGGATATCTCTGTTCGGTAAAGATCGACGTCGGTGAGTGCTACGAAGACGAGGAGGACGCTTTGCAGAGGCTTGTTTTGAAGAAATCACACCTTATGGTGGGGGCTCTGTTATGTTTTGGGCAGTAATAAATTCAATGGATCGTACAGAGTTAATCTTCATTGAAAACGTTTGACTGACTGGACATCGATACATAACGGAAGTTCTAATTCCTCATGCACAACATTGGCCGCTTTAGGCGATGACTCAATTTTTATGGACGACAACGCTCGCGCCCTTCGGTCTGGCGGTGTGGAAGCGTATGTGCAAGAGTTCGGCATTCGTCGTTTAGATTGGCCAGCTCGAAATCCCGACCTCAATCCTATAGAGCATGTCTGGAACGTTCTGAAACGACGCGTGAGATCAGTACAATCAGAGACCATCAGAGACCATCAGAGAGCTGAAGAATATGGTTACCGCGGAGTGGGAACGTATTCTGCAAGTAAGTGTCCGGGATGTTCTGGCTAGCATACCCAGACGAATTCAAGCTTCAGGTTTCAGCTAGAGGGGGTCACACTGGATACTAAACATTTATCTGCTTTTAACTTTATTACAGAAAAAACAAACAAATATCTTTGTTGTCTTTTACTTCACGAGCATATGCACTACCAGCGAGCATACACTACTGAGTAAACTTTAGCATTAAAACCCATAAATGTTATCAATATAAAATGATAATACTGATGAAAACGATTATTTGCTTATTAGTTTACAAAATTGTAAAAAGTAAAACTACCTATAATTATCAAACAAACCAATAGTAACATTTGAAATGGTTCATTGCTTAGGTCCCTGTTTTTTTGCATATTAGTGTGTATGAACGTTTAATATACAACATATATAACTTTATAAATTACAATCATATTTACTCAAAACTTATCTCCTAGAACTATAAATGAAGATTTCATAAAATAGTCTTAAAATCTAACCTTACACTTGAGGCTCGATTAAGTCCCGATATAAAACACTAAGGTGAGGCCTACACCTATTTACCAAAGTGTCAAAATTGGTCTAGTACTAAAAAACACGCACAACCATAAATCTATTAAGTATAGATTGTCCATTTAACAGCAAACCCATTTAACTAACTAATTTTCATATCTGACAAGTGATTTTAGCATGATTATTCAGTGGCAAGTGAACACAAAGTGCACCGTGAAATACTGGCGGAGTATAATAGTACTTGCCTCCGGGAACCGATAGATGGCGGTATATAGTGTCTCTATCAAAAACAGCGCAGTTTAAATACGCTATGGCGATGATGGGTAACAGCATCCGCATCGCAAAGCTAAGTTCTACGATTGCCACCACGTTTGCCCAACGCCGTATTTATGGGCAAAGAACTCACTGCTGGATATATCTAACAGTGGATTTTCTTTGGCTAATATGATGATGATGATGAAGTGAACACAAGCTGAAGCAATCAAAGCCTCTGTCAAAGTTCGCTGTCGGACATATGATCAAGAAAGGAGTATTTTCATTCATAACTGCTGCACTGGGCAATCGTTGTGGCAGAATGTTGCTACCAATCCCGAAGTTGTATATGAGCAGCGCTAGTTTAAATGTATATTTCGCTATCTGAACGTGAAAAATATAGTATATAGGATTTTTATAAAATGTATCGTATATACATTCTTGTTGTCATCAACTATCTAATGGTTTCTGAAATAGGTTGGCACAAACCAACATGCAAACATTTAAAAAATGGTTATATTTAGTGTATATTTTCATTTAGTTAATAACTTATTCTAACATTACAATCAGACTACTAAATTTCGTTGAATATAAACAAATTATCTTAGGATTTCCCCAAAATCTACACACAAACACTACGAAACCAGTGTTGCGTAAAGAGGTGAGCATCTGTGCCATTTACTTTGTGACACCAGACCTTCTAATAGAAAACTCCATGCAAAATAAAGGTGCGTCAACCTAAATTAGTATTTGATGAGGTTAGCTGCGAATGAGAATTTATTGTTAACTAGCTGTGCCCGCGACTTCATCCGCATGGAATAGTGACTTTGGACAAGATATTGTCTTACAAAAGACAAACTTCCACGCAGCGCATGCATGCTCTCAAAACGTATATTTTTTGTCCGTTAATACTCCGCTCTTATTAATCGTAACTTTAAGTAAAACTCCCATCAATAACGGACCAGCTGCTTTAGAGATTACCTCAAACAGACATACAGACAAAAGTAAAAAGAATGTTATTTTGTTATATGTACCCACACGGCAGGCAGTATGTGTATGCACTTAGTAAAAGGCAGATATTTTAATATTACAAACAGACAGCAGAGACTCGCGGTTTGAAACACAAACTATATGTTTAAAAAAATAGCATACATTCTTACTTATAAATAAATAATATTATAACAACAGCTATCTGCCAGTAAAAACCACGTAAAAAACGGAACAGCCGTGTTCATCGAGGTGAGGATGTAGTATACATCCAGGCAGTATATTAAACAATGCTTCATAACATTCCCCGTGGTGTAGAATACACAGAGATGCAAGATAAATAGACGAGAAGAAACAAAAATATCCCAATAATTAGTTTAAGGAACGCTAAAAACCTTATTTGGCCTTACCTTTTTGCGCTTATGCTAACTATAGCACCTCAAAAATGTTCTTTATCTATGTACCCTAGTATGACTAGCAGCGCACCGCGGTTTCACACGCGTTAAGATGTAGAACTAACTAACTTTGCACCCTCCTTTTACGCCATTAAGGGTGGTGAATGATTTTCAATATTTAACTATTAAGTATTTAACACGTATTTTATGACTTTCAACGAAGAATCTATATAGCTGTGTTGAAATATCAGTCAGCTCCTTACATATATATATATATATATAATGTACATGTAACCCAACAGAAATCAACCCATTTCTCATGTTTCTGCGACTTCTGCTTGAATGTTTGTACTATATAATGTTTTCTACTTACAGAAGGCTTACGAAACATCTACGAGAGTTGATACTCAAAGAGAACACGCTACGGAGCTGTGTTATAATCTCGTCACTGCTACGGTGGTGCTACGGGACTACGAGCACATTTTACATTTCGTAGCTCGCAACGTAGGTTCATGTTATTTATTCAACGACGTTTCCTTTATGTTTGCATCCACCTTTTTGTGAAGGTTGCGCCCTCTCCTTCGGGTAATATCCAGCAGAATAACTGATATTTCTGCTACAATAAAGTGTGTTAGGAAAAAGAAATTAAAATACACGTGGAAAGATTTTATTTGATCTTATCTAATCAAAATGAAATGAAATTAGCTTTTGCAATAAGAACTTCGATAAATAGAGAGAATCCCAATTGTACTTTTCTAGCGGGGTATTTTCTTGTAGATGATTTACAAGTGTCAATTAAATTTTAACCAAAAGTACTGTCGCCAAAGCTGCGCCCTGTGATTGCCAACGCGCTTGCCCAGAGCGGCAGTTATGGGCAAAGTATCCCCTTTTTTGGGGAGGCCTATGTCCACCAGTGGACATTCAAGTGGCTATTATGATGATGATGAGCACAAACTTCGCCAAACTTTTACTGAACTCTATTATTTGTTTTTTATATAGACCAGCCAACATCTATTCTCAATATAAGATAAATATAAGAAGAAACATCTATACAAAATCAGTGCACGCTAATTGCAACTGACACTTAAAGGTTAGCTTCGCATGCAATGAGAGCGTACAACCATAATAGATACAAATAATGACTATAATAATAATAATATAATAATAAATTCCCACAACATCTCATGCATTGGCCTGACTCCGTGGTAAGTCGCTTAAAGCACTTGTGTTACGGACGCCAGACAACAGAGGAAGCACAAATATACTACTTAAATACATATATTTTACACCCATACACAGAGCAAACACAAATATCATCATATAAATATTTGCTCTGGGTGGGAATCGAACCCACGACCCCTGGTGCACAAGACAGGATCACTACCATCTGCGCCATCGGGTCCGTCTCTATAACTCGTGCATAGATCAAGTTGACTGAAGTTGCATATTTTGTCCGCAGACAACTGAGTATTATAAGTGATATATTGATATTTAGTTTATAGTATATTTATCTGTAAAGTATGACACCAAAATTAACTTGTCCGTTCAGAGGTGAATAGTAGTAAACACTTAATATATTTTTTTCCTAGATAGATATATTTTTAAAGCCTATATTACATTGTCACTACATACCAGCCATTTTATCGCCGATCCACAATCTGCAACTCAGTTGTTTCACTCTCTCTTCGATTTTCAGTGTATCCACATCAATGGCGTCCTTGAACTGCGGCTGCCACCGCCAGTGCTGGCGGTGCGCCAGTCACGATCGATGCAATGCTATTGCAATCGTCCTATTTTAATTTCACCGTCTCTTCTTTGAATGAATATTACAACATTTATCTGAACACTTGGTAAACAATCGACACTGTAATTGGCGGACAGAAAGATGATTTTTGATTAAGCAGATTATTAGGAAAATGTTAGATTAGCAAGTAACAGAATTAGATAATTAAATTATATATTTATATTATATATTATTTATAATTATATATACTTTAAATTATATATATTAAATTATGTATCCAAAAGTACCAATAACCGATTTGAGTAAGCCACAATGGAGTTTTTGAATTCGGTAAAGTCTTAGCCTTGAGGTACCAGTAGAGTAAATAGTTCCTCTACTAGTATCAGGTGTCGTAAAAATCGACTAAAGTACCGAAACATGGTGGTACATCTATCCGATACAGCACAGCTCAAAAAATGTACAGGGCGGGGATAGCCACAGGGCTTGCCCGCTACGGTAATAAGGGACAAAATTCCCCCCTTTTGGGAAGGCAAGTCCAGCAATAAATATCCAATGGCTGATATGATCATGATGAAGGTATTGATGAAGGTCTGTTGTATTTTTATAAGAAGCGACTAAAGACCGACAGATGGCGGTATATCTACCCGAACCAGTTCAGCTCAAATGCACAGGGTGGAGATGGGCAGCAGCATCCCCGTCGCGAAAGCTGTATTATATTAGTACCATCACAATGCATTTGGCATTATCCAATCATACTAATATTATCAACCGTAGACGTTAGCGAGGATGCACATCAGTTCAGCCATTGGAAGTCCGCTGCTGGACGTAGCATCCCTAAAAAACGGTAAACTTTGCCCATAATTGCCGCGCCGGGCGAGCTTGTAAGCAATCGCAGAGCGCAGCTTTCGCGACAGGGATGCTGCTGCCCACCGCCGCCCTGTTGCATTTGAGCTACACCATTTCGGGCCACCTGTCGGTACCGGTACTTTAGCAGCCTCTTACGACACCTAGTAAATGGGGAGGTACTATTCTACTCTGCCGGTACCTCACGGCAGAAATGATTAAAAATATATAAATATAAATTATTTATATTTATATATTTTTAATCGCTAAATTATTTATCGTTCTCTTCAAGATATAAAATTTCGCAGTACATATACTTGAATAATCTCGTAAGGTTTAGGCAGACAAGCCAAAATACGTTTAGTAATTTTAAAGATTTAAGCGAAATGGCAGCGAAGGCTTTATTTTCTATTATGCAAAGATGAATCATATTATAGTTTATGACTATACCTACTGCCGAGACAACTCCCGAGTTTTAGAATAAACTGTACTTTCTACAGGAATGTACGCAGGAAATGCCAGTATTTATAAATACCGTGCCAGCGTAAACGATTTTAAATTTAAAACAAAATGGCAGGCGAAAAGAGAATTAACCGGCTATTTTTAGACTTCGGCTCAAGGGAAGCCGGCGCTGATTAAATTGCGTTGCTCGGCTAAAAGTTCAATTAGTGAAATGAAAACGAAGGCTCAGGGTGCCCTTGAAACACACGATCACACATTACCCCTGTCTTGGCGGCCTGCCAGTCGCTGACAATCGATACGTGCATAGGCCATGGCGTGCACCGAAATCAATAAATAAGATTTATATCTCTTGCGTGATTTCATATAAATATTTCTCCGTGAAATAATAAAGCCTTGAATGTCATGGGAATGTAATAAGGTAATCATTAAAGTACCAAGTGTTAGAATGCTTTGGAATTCCGTGGTGTAGCGTGGTGGAAAGGGACGCGAATTGCGATCACGTTTTGGACGAGGCAAGCGTGTATATGAAGATGACAAACGAGATCGTCTGGTCAACAATTAATATTAAAGTGAACGGTGATGATATCATTGTTTATATTCTACTCAAAGCTTTTAAATCATACTGCCAGTCGTTGTATGCCTGCAGTTCTTTGTATAAGACTACAACATGCATTCAGCCTGCGTGATAGTGAGTGTCATCTATAAACGAAAATATCATCTTTTAATTATTTATTGTATTAGGCACATACAACAGAATCGTAGCACAATAAAACAAATAAAAATCTGTAGGATCTTCGCTTCTAGTCTGTGGTCTAATTACATGCAGATAACATACAACGATCTTCCACCGAATGCAATAACGCAATCAGAGTTTTGTAGGGGCTACCGTGGCGGTATATTGTCTCTGGGAAGTTCGCAGAGACGAACACGGTTGCATTTTATGCTATTATAAGATAAGAAAACCCTACGCGTACATTTTGGCCCGCCTGCACGGCGCCACCAAGCGAGAACTGAATTTGGAAAACCCATTGATGTGCCAACAGATGAAGTTTCATCGGTACCTTGTTCTTTCAACTTAGTTTTAAAAATAAATATATAATGAAACCTAATATAGTAAATTCGGGTAACATTGAACTGTTAGGGTAACTTTGTAATATCCTTTTTTTTATTGGAGCCATAAACAAGTTTACAATTTTAACTTAATCTAAAGCTTGCGACTATTTTTGCGATATATTATATAAATCATTATAAAACCCAACATAGCTGGCCAAATATTATATTTAAGAGTAACATATGGCAATACTGTTGTGCAACAATGTAAAAAATATGAATGTATGCAATAATTAAAGAGGTAAGATTCAGCATACGTGTTAGTATGTGCATTTCTATACACGAAAAACAAGCAAAGTAGACTGACCTAGAGATTTTGCGTAAACCATAAAACGAATTTGGCTGAGATTAAAATCTAAACTGTCTTCATTGGAAAGTGGAAACCTTTTTTAAGATTAATATAATTATTCTTAGAAAAGAACAGGCCAAAGTTACCCGAATAGTTCAATGTTACCCGGATTGACTGTAATACTAACTTTTGAAGTTATAATAAATAAATTCACACGGCATCTCATACGCTGACCTAACTCTGAGCTTTAAGGACTTGGAACTGGAAATGTAACATCGGATCATTGTAAGTCAACAAAAAATCTTTTTTTTTCAGTTTGTTGTAAAATGTATATTTTCCGATTGTCTACATCTAAAAGTAACCAGAGGCTCCATTTATTGTAAATAAAGTTTACTTTTGTACATTTTCCAAAAAATAATGATTTTGACATATATTTTGGAGGAGCGAAGGGTTTATGACGCTAGAGACGGGATTGATTAAAAATTTAAAAGCCGGTCTCCTTTATAATGGCAATAAATTTCCATCTCTACCTCTGGCTCACTCTGTAATGCTCAAAGAAAATTATGAGAGCGTTAAAATGGTGCTTCAAACTTTAAAGTACGAAGAATATGCGTGGCCAGTGATAGAGGATTTCAAGATGGTAAGTTTTTGTTGGGAATGCAAGGTGGTAACATTAAATATCCATGCTATCTTTGCTTATGGGAAAGTAGAGCTGACGCACTTAACTACAACCAGCAGTCATGGCCTAAACAGGTCGAATTTCAGATAGAAAAACATAATGATAATAATGAACCGATTGTAAAGGACAATCATATTTTGATGCCTCCGTTGCGTATAAAATTGTCCTCATGAAGCAATCTGTGAAGGCTCTTGGTTGGTTGGATGTATCTTTAATATTATTTGTTAATAAAAGTGATTTACCTATTAATTTGTTTTTCTTGGTATTGTATTCTACTGAAACGAAAAGTTAAGGTTTACTTAAAATTTTAAATTTCGATCTGCTTACTACATAAGCAAACTTTATTTGATCAAGTTATTTTTTTCTTATTTAGTTAGACATTATAAATCCAATTTGGTACTACAGAACTCAGACTCAAAAATCGTGTTGACTTGTGTGTGTGTATGGGCACAAGAGTCTGAAATGTCATTGTTATTGTTATTTTACGATCGAATCTGGAATGTGATACGTAATCAGATACGTAAAGCAACGGAAGCTATCGATATCGCCCGGCGGGTTAGTAAGTTGAAGTCTACTGCGCAGGGCAATTAGTACGCAGAAACGATGGCCTATGGGCCGTTTTCAAAATCAATCCAACTGTTTTCGATATTAGTTGCTAAATACAAACAAAAAAATTAATTTCTTTCATAAGTTCCGACTATACTTTTAAATGCGTTTTATGACGTCTTTTATTTTAACAGTCTAAAAAGACACTTTATTTTATTTGTATAGAAATTTAGCTTTGAGATTCGTATTAAGAATAGTTTGATTCTATTTTGTTTTCTTGCCGTCTCTAGGACTAATTAATAATGGTTCTAAGTATAGAAGCGCCATATGTTTTGTTCACGGATGATTCCTCCTTGCTGGTCTCCTGCTTTCACACAAATGTATGAGATATCGTGTGAACATTTTATTATCCGCTTCAACATCACGAATTCCAACTTGTTTAGCCAACAAATGACGTCACGCAACGTCTACGACTTATCTTAGACGTTTCACACACGGTAACGGTGCAGTTGTTAACATTGACGATGTTCATAAAAGACGAAGGTAATGCTATTAATGTTTTTTCTATTACTTGTTTTATTTCAGATTATCAATCAAAAAAATTATAGATTTTAAATAATAAGAAATACATTTATTTTAATTGGATTGGAATAAAGACCCGTGAAATCTTTTTATACTATTAACATTATAAAAAAATATTCTGTTTTGAAATCCTAAAAATAAAATACAAACATCAAACTATATACTTTATTTCTCATTCGCAACCAGACTTATAAAATATAAAGAGAACAGAGGAAATTCCAAGTATTTCTACATTAATATTATTCACAATTGTTGTTTGGATGAATATCAACAACAATAAATATAAGAGATCAGAATATATTTTCTAATACGTAGCTGTGTGTACATCATACATATCGTAGAGGATATTCAAAACCTCGTGAGTAGAGGTTGTCAATAGAGTTCAAAGTTCAATTGCAATACGTGTAATTTGGACCTTATTCACTGATGCTACATTCGCGATATTGAACTACCCCAGACAATATGAAGCTTACACACTCATTGGATATGTCTCGTCCCAAAGTCACAGTATCCTTATTTAAGCATTGAGAAGATATTTTAAATCTACAGCTGATTAACCTCATGTTAATTCTTTAAATTTTACTTTATTTTTAAGTGTACACATAGCAGGTATGTTTTGATAGAACAATGTAGGTACACTAAACTTTTACTTGACTAAGAACAAACAGACGTGATATGTATTTAGTTTAGCCTACTCGTACATTTAACATTTTGAAAAACACTATAAAAATATCTTAATCAAATGGCAATGCTTTACGGCGCAACATCTCTTTACAATAATAAAGTTTGAACAAATCATTAAAATTAGATCATTAATCACTAGCAGAAGTCATTAGAAGCTAAAACCTTATTATGAACTGGGTTGCAATTAATATTCCGATAATTTGATAATCACACTACAACATTTTTTGTGGTGGAAAGTTGAATCTAGTATAATTGATTTTTAAATTATATATCCGTCATATCATCATCATATCAGACATTGGAAATCCACCGCTGGACATAGGCCTCCCCAAAAAAGGGGGTTATTTTGTCAAGGATGAAGCTGCCCACCACCGTCCTCAACATTTAATCTTCCGGATGGATCTACCGCCATCTATAGGTTTTGGTACCTTAGTCGCTTTTTCGACACCTGGTTCAGAGGAAGGTACTATTCCACTCTGCTGTTACCCCGCGGCTATTTCGTTATACATTCGTGTGTATAATAATCTCATTATTCAAGTTATTTAGTTTATAACAACTTAATTAATCTAGTCATCAAGAAATAAATATTTTTAATTAAAATAATTTTTCAATGAAATGATTCATTTAATAATAGTTACATGTGTGGTATATTTTAAAAAGCATTCATTATTTTTGTTATAATATAATAAATAAATTTATATGAGAGACACAGCTAGTTGACAATGGAATACCTTCATTATTTTACTTTCAAAAGTCAAATCTAGTTTTAATAAGGTTCTTGGGATTTGGAATACGACATTTCGATGCAATTAACACTGACGTATTAGGACTTCGTTACGTTTGATTATTAATTTGAATATTAGATAAGTGATAAGTTATTTGCCGACGATTAAGAGATAAGAGCCGCGAGGTACCGGCAGAGTAGAATAGTACCTCCCCCTGTACTAAGTGTCGTAAGAGACGACAAAGGTACCAGAACCGACCGATGGCGGTATATCGATCCAAAACATTGCAGCACAAATGCACAGTGCGGGGATGGGCAGCAGCATCCGCGTCGCAAAAGCTGCGCTCTGCAATTGCCAACACACTTGCCCAGCGCGGCAATTATAGGCAAAATTCCCCCTTTCTTGGGGAGGCCTATGTCCAGCAGTGGACTGTCTATAGCTGATATGATGATAAGTTATTCACGATCATTGCGTATTTTATTGTTAGAACATTTTAAAACATTCATATCCTATTTCAATATATTCGCAGACAAAGATTGACATATAAACATCACAACCTTATTTATGAAATTCGTTAAATAATTGTAATTAGTTTGGAACAAAAGTAGTAATTAAAAGTAACCCAGTCCAGTTTAGTAGTATATTAAGATATATTTAAACGTTTAAGAGACACTACATTTTTAATCTAGCAGGACTATGTTGCACTACAGGTCTCTACAGATAGATTTCGAATAGCAAAATAGGTACATACATCTATTTTTACATCTAATCTACGCCGTAATTAATTGACAAACTTTAGAAGCAAATTACATTTGGCTCAGCTTTTGATGGCATCCATTACATACATTAAAGCATATTTCTATTTAATAGGCGCATGTTTCATGTTATATATACCTATCTAACGGATATCTTAATATCTAACAGATAAATGGCTAGACTTATCTGTCAACTACTTTTATATTGAAATGCAAAAAAAAATTGTTGATATCCAGTATATTTTACTAAGGATACAGTTACTCAAATTTATTTCGCAATATTGATATAAGCCATGTTAATACTAACAAATAAATAATTTAAAGGTAATTTGAACGTTAACAATAATATAAAACCAGCACGAAACCAATTAATTAAATTAAACTTAGTTATAATTGCGGTATTTATTTGTAATAATTAAAACTACAGCAGCGGCATACCAGGCATGCTTTTTATTATATTTCCCAAAGAATCGGAATATAGCAAAATAAAAATAGAAATTTATACAAGATGATTTAAAACACCTTTTTTATTTAGACGTCTACTTTTAACGCGCATGAAGCTTGGACATACCTACTAGAGTAAAAATACAGTTGCTGCTTATAATTGTGATTGAAACATTGGATAGTGATTAGATAGCTTACTTAATTTATGATTATATAGTACCTATATTATAGATTGTAATGATCGCACATGTCTTTGGCACTCGATCAATCTTCACTGAATGACCATTATTCGTACAATTTTTAGAAATATTTAATACTAAATGCAGCTAAAGCCTCGTCAAATGTTAACTAGACAAATCACTAAATTCTCTACGATAACTTTTTCAATCGATATTGTACTCTATTCCTGAGAGATATAGATCAAATTTGGCTGACAGAAGAACTACTTTGTATTAAAAAAGAAAATAACTTCAAACACCAACTGTTCGATCTTACCATTCGTTAATGAAGATGTGAAAACAGTGAGCATGGTAGACCTAACACATGCCTTGATCTGAGTCATGCTTCATGTAACTACGACTTTGCACACTAAAAAAATTAGAAAATATATATATACTTATTAGAAATAATTAGATAAATAAAAAAATTTAAATAATGTTCTTCAAAATAGTAAAAAAAAGTTTAATTCTACTGAAATGTTTTAATATAGTTCGTTGGTTAGAAATAATTCAAATTTATTTTTTTTGGATATTTATTAAAAGTACCGTCTAGAAAATTCTTATAGGGTCGTATTTGAATATAAGGAAAACATGGGTAAAGGGTAATTAATGGAACATAGCAACCCTAGTCATTACAAAGTCGCTTTTCGCTGTCTGTCTGTTTGACCTTGTCTGCGTAAACTTTTTTAAAGATATAGTGATTCAAGAGGAAAGTTTATGTATAATACAGGCAAAATATATTAGAGACACTGATTATTTAAGAAGTTTCTAATGTGACGCCGTAAATAAACATAATTTAGGCTGAACCCGACGATAGAAATCAAAATAATGTATTATAGTATTGTACACCATAAAAGGTCTACAAAATAGTCCGCAATAACCATTTTTATACTCATTGCTCAATTACGAATCCGGAACTGGTTTGTACGGTCCGGGACGGGTTCTGATTACAATATGTCTTAATAAGTAAACCTTGAACTTTCTGCTTAGTTGTAAATAAGGTTCCGTTATACCGCAACACATTTATGACAGAAACAAGACAAAAGATGTATTGAACTACAGTCTCTTAAATAACTACACAATATTCTCTACCCACTCTCTGGCTGTCTATATAGGATTATATCTAATGAAATACCTAGAAATAAATAGGATCTAGATTTAGAAGGTAATATTTCAATAAAACAAAGATTTTACTAAAATAATTAAAATGCATTTTGAATATTTCCATAAACAATAAAACATTAATGAATAGGGTGTTTAAATATGCACATATATAACACAAATATATACATACATAAACAAAATAAAGAAAACAAAAAATAAAACAATATATGTATATTTATTATATTATCACATAACATGAAGTCTTCACAATCGGTCTTTATTTATTAAAAACAAAAAGAATGTCAAACAAAATATAAAAATGGATTCTGCTTGGTGTACGTATTTACGTAATAAATATTACGAGAAAATATTTGCAACTCAGAAATTAAAAACAAAACAATTAACATTCACACTACAACATATATTCTTCGAATTAAATTTGCAATTATTTTTGGCACAAAACATTAATATCAGTAATTATATTTTAATAATGAATGTTTAAAATTTTAAGTAATTAACACACACTTTTGAAATAAAAACAGCATAGTCAAACACCCTATTAAGCAATACAATGAAATATATATATAGTATCAGACAAAAGATTTCTCAATAAATAGACTAACATACAAACATACCACAATCACTGCGAGATATCACCGTCTTTGTACTAACAAAATAATATAACGAATACTTTACAGTATATTTCACACCTTACTCAATAACTGATACTTCATAATAAAATACAAGTTAAACATACATAAAGGAACAATCACCATCTTCTTTTGGTTAAAAAATCTCATAATATTAATTTGTTCAAGATTTTTAATTATTTATTAGCCATTATCAACTAGGCTAGAATTTTTTTTTTAAAGAATAGAAAGAGAAAACGAAATAACTACATTTATTTTTGAAAATAATGATATCTATGAATGTTTACATAAGTAAAATACATATAAATTTAAATTGCTTGAAATTTAAGATCAAATGCATTTAACTTTTTAAAGGGATATGTCCACATATGTCAAAGCAGTGGCCGAAATGTACCCCAAAGTTTAAGCATATACATCTAACAGAACCATATGAAATTATATGAAATTCAAAATTGGTCTTATTTAATATCATTGCCTATCCCTAAATAGCAATCATCTAAAGAAAATTGTAGCATCTATAGGCTTACCAGGAATTATCAAAAAAGAAATAATTGTCTAATTATTACAGTTGTGTTGGAATTCACTGGATATTTAACCCTAATGTTATTTGGTAAAACACGAGTGTCTACAAAAATTTAAAAACTATAATTAATACAAAGCACAGGTCACTAACCCCAAAGAGTGAGACCATCGGTTGAGTCTGACCACAGTGGAACATCCACTCATTAATTCATACAGTTTCACAAATCTTTTATTGACTAGGTGGTCTTTGTTGTATGCAAATATAAATTGTAACCACTGTACATTAAGATTGTATTTAACTTGGCACATTGTGAATGGGAATGTGATGCAAAATAACCAGATCCAATTAAAAAACAGCCAGAACATTGGCATATGTGGACTTCCCATTAAAAATATTTTTAACTTGTATCTCATTACACTACGAATATATACTATTCTCGCCCTTAACTTCACCATTAGATTGCAGTCATTATGGAATTACCGTCTCACTTAACTTATGAGAAACCTGAAAGGCGTGTGACAACATTCAATATTTTTTTTAATATATCCGAGGACCTTTTCGCAACTGGTAACATTATACATTGCCAAAGTTACTGTATTTAAATTAAAATTTGTTTTCATATGTATATCAATCACACTATTAAAACAATTATAGCACATTTTCATAATGGAAACATGACTCGCTTACGTACAATCACACTCAGTCAATTTTCCACTCTTGATTACAAGGTTTGGTAACATTTTTATGGATATAGATTTAATTCTGAATTCTAATGTCTCAAAGAACTTCCACCATGCATTTCACTGCTGACCTTAAATTGCACGCCGCGTTCATGACACCACAGAAACACTCAATTCACTGCGCACTCCTCTACCACAAGACGTTTTCAATTTTCATCACCTTCATAGAAGTTTCGTTTCACTCCAGCGCTTGCACTTGATTGCTTTGAATTTGAGTCCTAGGATTTCCACTGTATCTAAAAAGTGAATTATTGGTTATTCACTGTCGGTCTTAAAACACTTTCACACTTGGTCGCCATGCACTTCCAAAATCGGTTTGCGACCACTTCCGCTGTTATTAATCCACTCGTTTTATCCGCACTGTCTCTCTATTTGACGTCGCCCTTCAAGGCGCGGTCTAGTACCGCCTTAGAGGCGATCTCTACGGTAACAGTCTTGCTGATGGTGGACAGGCCGGCCTGGTCTCCGCCCTCGGGCAGAGGCTCTGTGAGGATGCGGAGCGAGGACACTTTGGCGCGCTGGTACGCCGTCACCGTATTCATGCCGAGGAATCTGGGGATCAGAAATGTAACTATTTAGATTTAGTGAAAGCACCGGCTATAAGAATTTGTCAAGTTTTCTGTTATTGTATGTCACAAGCCCCAGAATCCACAATCGGGCTAAGGTATATTGCGTGATATCCTCAAACTATCAGAAGCAGACAAATATTTGTACATAGATAAATATTGAGATAGATAGATAAATATAGTTTTGTATCGATTTGCCTAAAACTTTGACACGATACACAACTAGCTTTAAATTGATTTTACATATTTTTAGGTCATTAATACCACAATAAACAGCTTTCTCGACCATGATTACCTTATATATTGCTATATTTAACATATTTTTTTGTTGTAAAAAACAAAAGGACACGTCGCAGATTTGTATACAGTCCTGCTTAAAGATTTACAAAAATAAAAATTTTTGTCTCATTCAAGTTATTTATTATCTATATATTCAATAATGTAATACAATAGAAAACACAGAAAAAATGTATATTTACCCAAAAGTACTAAACTTTTTTTAAAACCATAATACCACAGCGAAGTATGGTAGGGTACAGATAGTTTTTTATCTACTCGCACAAATGACTCACCACGCTACATACGTCACGCTCCACGCACTGCCCACAGCCCACTGCTATCTGCCCACTGGCCACTCACCTGACGGCCACGTAGCACACGAGCAGCGCAGCGCCGGCGGCCAGCACGCGCACGACGGGCGACGCGAACATCTGCACCACGACCCAGGCCGCCGCGCCCGCGCCGCACATGCACGCCACCGCGCAGCCCGTGCGCACCCAGTGCGCGCACGTGAACCCGCGCTCCCACTCCACCCTGCGCGCACACGACACCCGATCACTGCTGGATCACGGCCGACCTCCGCCGACGGGGCAAGGTCGTCCGAGGATGCCCGGACTCGGCCGACGAGAGTTTCGTGGTCGAGTGGAGATAGAAAGTTGATAGACTTCAACGGATAAAGTCCGAAGAACTCGTTATGACTGATGCGGGCCAAACATATGCGTCCACACCGGCCGGTGGTGGGACCTCATCTGACATCCTTAAATCTTGGGAAATATTCCAAAATCCACACACATATTTAGACAGTCGTACGAAGACAGGTTACTGCCCTGAAGGTCCGGTCTTAGCGGAGAACCTAACATAACTACTCAACTAACTAATGTAAGTTTGTTTAGTTTATTCAGTTCCAATCGAATCAAACGTTTGGCCACTCTAGGTTTACGGAATAATGAAAACCGTTATTAGAATCCACTTGTCACACGTTTTAAAACTACCTTTTTCATTGGTATTTTTTTAAGCCCATTTTTTATTATGCTAAATAAGAGTATTAAATAATTTCCTTCAGAGCATTAGTACAATATTGACAATAAAATCAACCTTTTAAATGCCCAGACAGACTCACTGACGGCCTATTACTCTCTAAAATACAAAAGGCAAGACAATAAATAGGTGCAAAAGGAAGAACAACATATTCCCAATTCGTACAGAAAATACCCTAAAGCTACGTCTGATATCACAATTACCTGTTAGTTTCCTGCACGATGTAAGGGGTGTTGCACACCTTGCATTTTAGGCCGTCAGGTGTAGCTGCGCTCTGTAATCATAACATTTCAACAAATTAATTATCATCTATCAACTTCTGTACGAAGTACACCGAGGTCATCCCAACATTGAATCGCGACAAAATGATTGAAAAAGCCGGTTTTTTATATAAATTCGTTTAAAAACAGCTACCATACGTTCTCTGCTGAAAGTCACAGCAAGACTGGCTTCCTCCTCCACTGCACCCTGAGACGTATGCTCTCTATATGCCTGTAGTCGGGGATACGATCCCCACCTAGGACCAAATATTTATATAACGAATATTTTTGTTTGTTCTGTTCCTGGGTGTGTATTTAACAATTATATTTTTGATTCCTCTTTGAATATAGTGTTCATATTTCACCAGGTACCATCTCTTTGAAAATACACAAATAACACAAAATAACACAATAGAAAAATATAAGAATGTGTTTCCACAAAGGTACCTCGACGAGCCACCGGCGCAGGCAGTCGTGGTGCACGGCGGACACGTCGCCGGTGCAACGGCACGGCCGGATCAACGGCTCCGGCCGGCTGCCGTCGTAGCAGATCCAGCAGTCACGCGCCGAGCCCACGCTGCCGACCAGCGAATCCGTCTCCACATTCTAGCAATGACACGTACGATTGTCAGAATAACATTATTTTAACGTCATTAGGATTTTTAAAATACCTTGAACTACCCTACATCAATGTAAGAATATTTTAGATACAAAAAAGTGTTATTGAATACCTAAAGTTTAGGCCCGTGACCAAAGAAAGTGGCCGCATGGTACCGGCGGAGTAGAATAGTACTCCCCCCTGTACCAGGTGTAAGAGGCAACTGAGGTAACGGAACCGACAGATGCCGGTATGCTCAAATGCAACAGAGTGGGAATGGGCAGCAGCACTCCCGCCGCGAAGCTACACTCTGCGATTGCAACCTCGTCTGCCCAGCGCGGTAATTATGAACAAAATCCCCATTTTTGTTTTTGGAATACCTATGTCCAGCAGTGGATGTTTCACGGCTGCCATGATGATGAAAGTTTAAGAAATGAACAAGTATATTATGTATTAAATTTATAATTAAAACTGAAGGACGCAAACCATTGACCAAGGTCTCAATAACGTTACCAATGATTACGAGGGAACGTCTCTGAATCATACTCAAATCATCAACGGACTCAAATCATACTGTGTCCCTGTCGAGTCCTCAATGCAGACTAAAGTTTTTTGTGCGTGTTGTCGCTCCGTAGCCAAAAGAAGTTCGAAGTTCCTTATCACGCATTGCAGAAGGTGGCTAGATTGAAAAAATTAAGATCATATGTAACGACACTTTTTGCTATAGTTTTAGGCCGTGCGGCGTGCGCGTAATTCTGTCTGCCTCTTTCTCTCTCATAGAAAGCAAGCCAGGCATTATCGTTTCGTCTTTCTATTTAGAATTGAACAGTGTGGTGTCGCAACGACGTTTTTTGTACATAATAAATAATAGCTACTGATTAAGTATATATTACATTATATATGTTAAAAATAAAAATATATATTATTATTACCTAAAATAATAATAATAAAATTCCTTCAATAATTAATCGAAAGGAACTTTATCCATTTTCCGGATCTCCCCCGTGTTTTTGTCAAGTCTCTCGGTGCCTGCGGTAATTTGAGGGAGTTTTGTGCGGGGTACTTTCAGTTCTTTTTGTTCTCTTTGTGTGTGTATCTAATAGATACAACTTATGAGAGATCTATATCTATGGACAAAAAATTACCCGGGGGCAGGTCCTCGGCAAGCACTGGCTGAGTGACAGTAGTGAGTAAAATCACTATAACATACCTACTTGTTATATATGTGTACTTGCGATATGCCGGTTGCATAACAACATTAGCAGGTCAACCGCAGACAAAGATCGTAATCCAAAACAGCCAAAGAACTCACCGACTTCTGCCTGTCTACGTTCTCAATGTAGACCGGCGAAGTAAACGCAACCAAGACCACCCGCCAAACCAGGAGGTGCCAGTGCCGCACGAGATGCGCCACGAATAGAGCCCGTCCCCACCACGAGAGCTGACGGAAGACCAGGCCCTGGGGACACTTCTGACCTAGTACTGTTGCCGAATACACACTCTTTGGGGAGACTGTTAAAGCAGGTTTATAGGGGGGGAGGGGGCAGTATTTATAAGATTTTTTTGCCGAGAGATATTTTATTATACTAATAAAATAATTTCGAATTAAATATATATTGAACTACCTGAAAACTACCACAGATGCCAGCCTTCGAAAATTACTTCTTACTTGATTGTATTTTATATTCATAGTTTCTTTCATTCATTAATTGTCTATAACTTAGGTGTTGGAAGGAATATTAGGGAGAGAAATAAGAATTGATCATATAAACTTAGGAGATAATTTACTATTTTATAAGAAAATGTTCGGCAACAGTTTCAAAATAATCGGAATTAGTCTTGATAGTACAAGACATTGATGACACAACAACCCAAAATGTATGATATGATCATAAATAATTTCTAAAATCCAAAAATGGATAAAATATATCCGTTTAGAAATCACATCATACATTTTAACACCAGAAGCGTGACGACGATTACGACCAAAACCTGCCCCATTGCATAACCGGCGACCAAAAAATATATAAATGTTGAAGACACAAATATGGGTGTTATTCTGTAACGTGACATCGGTAACAAATGTTATTTGCAATCAAAACTTATTGTGACTGTAGAAAAAACTTGAGATCCCAATCTTTCGTTAAAATGTTGACGAGCCCGATAGCGTAGATAGTAGTGATCCTATCTATATGTGCCAAGGATCGTGGTTTTGATCCCCACCCAGGACAAATATTTACATGATGATATTTATGTTTCTTCTTTATATATTTGTAATTCCTTTATTTTTTTATGTCTGGAACACTAGTATTTTAAAGGACCATAGCTAATCGGATCCACTCCAACTTACTATGATCATTCACCACGTCTGATACTTTCGTACTTGTCTGATTAATACTAGAATGACATTTCGAAAGGAGAGGAGGGCAGAGTGAGAGTTGCAGAGGGGAAGCATGAATATTTTCTTTAAGTGTGTCGCTATTTTAGATAAATCACTATTAGACGACAAAATATACTATTTGATTTTCAGCTCTTTGCTCAGGTGGCAAGGTAAGTTAAAGTAAATTTTAGTAAAGTAATTCGCCACGGAGTACGTCAGAGTAGACCTCTTGCACCAGGTGTTGCAACCGAGGTACTGAGGTACTGGAGCTAACAGATGGCGGTGTAACTCCTCGAAATGGTACCACAAATGAAACATGGCGGGGATTGCATTATAGTCAAAAATCCATCTTTCTTGGGGTGGTCTATGCCCTGCAGTGGAATTTCTACGACTGTTATGATGATGGTGATGAAGTTACAGAATAACCCCCTAACTCCCCTATGACAAGGGTATATCGACCTTACAGCACATGGCCCAACAAGGATAGCAACACTGATTAAAGGCCGGGGACCTCGCTCATACCGCGAGTTTGGCCCGGCTACATGCGTGACAAATGATATAGTTTACAATGAAAGCTGTGCGATACTATAAATAAATTATACAATGACATAAATATACATTTTTAACAACTATACATGTAACGATATATCAGTGGTCCAGTGATATTCAGCACCACCTAGAATAATTAAAAAAATATATTTTTAACAAAATTACCTGACTTCGTTTGTGACAATTGGGAAATTACCACTACGACTAAAATAAATGCCTATAGATCTGATTTTTTTGCCTTATAGAACTTTCACTGAAATAAATATCATTCTGGACTCAAAACACTAAATCGTCTGCATCGGTACCACACTCTCACCCATTTCTACCGCCAAACGGCTGTGTTCGCATTGCTGTTCCGGATAGAAGGGTGAGAGAGACAGTGTAATTACCAGGTAAACGTAATATAGTGCAATAAGTTCACAAGGTTGGCGACACGCAAGTGATATCTTCGTGATGACACAGGCTGTGGTCATCGGACCGTATGTTTCCTGACTTCATATTATATGAAACTTTCAATTTGATCGTCTCAATAAAACCATTATTATAATAATACAGTATACAACGCTTGAACTTAAGACTACAATAGATAATGAACGTTATCGCCCGAGCACAAGGTCTGTTCGTAAATAGCATCAGACGACGACCGGCAACGATAACACGCGCCTCCGCCATTTTGATATCTCCGTAGCCACAGAGGTTATCGACCAAACGTTCTACTCCTTATAATAAGTGCATTAACATACACAAAGTGCTAAACTACTTGTAGACAAGCGTTTTGAGATTTAGCTGTATTTAAAGAATAATTAAAACAGAGTTTTACTTCGAGATCCAAGATCCCTCCCTAGTCTGGGATCTCATCATGTTTCTGTGGTCTAAACAAACATAACAATAGCCCTAACTCTTTTTTATCACCAGACCGTCGTATCCTTACCTTCAGATCAGCAACTCGCGCTGCTTCAAAGCGACAACGAATACCTGGTGGCTTTGTATACGCTATTTAGTTACGAATTAGGGGCCATCCATAAAATACGTCACACTTATAGGGGTAATGTGACATGATACGACAAGGGCTGAGAGGGGTCCTAAGTTTAATGACGTCACATTAAAAATGTAACATTGCTAGTTATAATCGTATATAGAAAGTAGTTGGACTGAAGATGAAAAAACTTCTTTTTTTTATTTTTTATTTGATTGCATGTAACTAAAACCAATTTCAGATCTAAAGTCACGAGGAAGGAGGAGTCTCACAAATGTGTCCAAAAAATCATGAAATAGGTGTAACGTATTTTATGGCTGTTCTCACCACCAGCTCTCAAAGTAGGGATGGATTATAGCGACACCTATCCTAAAATAGGACAGTCAAATATTGCCGGTAGAATAAGTAAGAATAAGGTGTCCCCGCAGACAATCACAGTTCGAGGTCTGGCTCAGGTCTACTGTACGGTCCCACCTTCTGATCGTGGGCGGCGACGAGCAGGTCTGCGAGGCGCGCGTCGTCCAGCTGACGCGCGAGCAGCCGCCGCGGGTTGAGCAACCACAGCCGCTCCGGCGCCATCGAGTTCCACAGCACGCAGGGGAACCATAGCGCGACGCCGATCTCCGCCAGGCGAAACACTAGGTCGTGCCAGTTGCGGGAAACCACAGGGACCCTGGGCACAATACAAATTGGAACATAAGTCAGTCTACATACGATGTGCGTGAATATTCGTGGTGGAAATCGCAGAGCGTAGCTTTACGATGGGAATGTGTTTGCCAATCCCCGCCCTGTTGCATTTGAGCTTAACTATCTTATTTAATCTGAATTTATTTTGGAAGTGTTTATCTATTGCTCGTATGTATTTGTCGTGATATACTTGCAAAGTAGAGTGGTACCTTTTACCATGTGTTGTAAGAGGCAACTGAGGTACCGCAACCGATAGACGTCAACCCGAAACAGTCCAGCAGAAATACATCAGGGCGAAGCAGGGCTTTTAAGGCAGCTGATCCCGCTTAGAACTGATCCCGCGATAAATAATTTTATTAATATTGTTGAACCGTGAGATACCGACAGAGTAGAATAATACCTCCCCCTGTAACTGTACCGGAACCGACAGATGGCGGTATATCCAACTGGAGCGGTGTAGCTGAAATGTAACAAGCTGGTATGGGCAGCAGCATTCCCGTCTCGTAGCTATGTTACGTTACGTACGATTCCCCTTTTCTTGGGTGGACCTATGCCCAGCAGTTGTTGTTTTATGGCTGGTATGATGATGATGAATTTTCTTTTGTCAACTGAACCGATTGCAGGCATTTAGAGTTAAAAGTTAATAACATGACAAACATCTCTTGAGATTTATATCCAGCAGTCATACAGTAGATATGACAAATTATGTATGGTATAAATAGGCTAAGGCAATATTTAACGCGGTGTTGTTCTAAAATAATATTGAAAAGGCCAGCTGAAATAAATGAATATATTTTTTTAAATGTTTATTGCACAATACCTTTACACATATCAATAAAAAACGAAGTAATGATTAAAATGATTAATGACTATAAATACTGCAACCAAATACGCAATACGAATTATTACTACATAGTTTTAACTAATAAAACTAGTGCAAAATATACTAGTGTTGTATATATTCACAAGAGAATGTATAAATACCACAGGTTAAAATATCTTGGAAAAATGCAATTGTACTCCAAGCATCACTATAAAGAATCATCATTCGAGTCATATATCGCCGGAACGACCACTATCGGATGTTGGTACCCAAGATTGAGAGAGATTGCTATGAAGATCATTTGGATCATTTGAATGGAACACTACCGTTTAATCTAGGGGTTTATTTTCGCATTATAAAAAAATTCACAAACAACATTTTAAAAATTTAACACCTAGACACAGAACAAACACAAATATTCATTAAACGCTATCTCAGACACTACCGAATGAGCCATCGGGCCCTTAAATACACAATACACTTACTTGAACTTCCAGAACTCGCTGAGGGTCTCTGATGCGAGGAATCCGGCGATAAGTATTAGCATCAGCGCCTGGCTGACCAGCCCCACCCGCGACTGGTGCAGCTGCGAGATGTTCACCGAGCGGGGGTCCACCGTGCCGTCGCCATCGGCCAGGTCTGTCTGGATACCCTGGCAGAAGAATATTTGGATCTAACAAATGCCCTAATCGAAGGAAAACTCAAATCGCATTTATAAAATAGCTTATCCAAAAAGATCCAGTAGTGAACCAACATGATGCAATAAAAATCTGTTATTTCCTCCTTTCTTGGGGAGGCCTATGCCCAGCAGAGGAAATTCAATGACACTAACCTGCTTTGTGACAAGGGTGTCTTGGGCGTCATCGCCTTCGGCGGCGGTGGAAGGTCCAGGGCGCGGTGATATGATAGTGCACACTTTTGTCTCCTTCAGGAATTCTCCACGAAGCTGGAACAGAACATATGCATATAAACCTGGAAGACCGAAATACTAGAGATATTACAACAATGGCCAATCAACAAGCAAGTAAACTCAAGGACGTCGGCGGTAACTCAAGGACGCCTACAAGGTAAGGTCATCAATTTTGACGACAGCTATCATCGACAGTATTGGATGAATACCTCCCTACAATAGTTGTTGGAAGATATGTGTTGCGACTAAGGTACCAAAACTGAACGATGGCGGTATATACCAAACAGTGTAAGTCAAATGTACAGGGCGGAGATGGACAACATCAGTTGCTAGGACTATATACATTCTGCGATATAATACACTCTGTGATTGCTAATACGCTTGCATAGAGCGGAAATGATGGGCAGAATTCCCCCTGTCTTGGGGAGGGCTATATCCAACAGTGGGCTTCCAATGGCGGATACTATGATGTTGCCAATTATTCTAACGCTATGCAGGCAATATCGCAAATATAACACTTAAATATATATTCTACATGCAATACACGCAGAAAAATCCCTACTAATATAGTATTATAAATGTGAAAGTAAGTCTGTCTGTCTGTCTGTTACGCTTTTCCGCCTAAACCTCTCAACCGATTTTGATTAAATTTGGCACAGACAATCTTTAGACCGTGAGAAAGGACATAGCTTATTTTTAATTCGAAATAAGGGTTTTAAGGGGTCGAAAAGAGGGATAAAAAGTTGTATGGAAGTATCGCTATTTTTAGAGCTAGAAACTTGAAACTTATTTTTCAGGCCATTTATTCGATATAAATAAACATGACATTCAAAGTTTACATAAGTTAAGGTAAAGAGGTATGATACCCAAACAAAACTATTCCTCGCGGACCAAGTCGCGGGCACAGCTTGTTTATCATAAAATTTTAGTTCTAAGTGCTACAATAGGGCCCGACGAATATATACTATCATTTACACAGACAGGCTGTCCAATGTCCTGAACTCGATCCCTTTCCAGGGCAAACATATATATAATAAATATTTGTGTTCGTTATGTGTCTGGGTTTTATAAAATATAATATGTATGATTCCGCTGATCTGATGTCCGTAACAGAAGTGCTATTAGCGACTTCACTCGGAGTAATGTATGAGATGTTGTGTGAATTTATTTATTTATTTATTCATTTATTATTTTTAGTCACTTCGTACAAACGGAGGTAATGTTACTCTACCGGTACCGCACATCCTATTAAAAGCACTTTATATGCAACTGAAATAACCGAGCTATGAATCTAATGGAAGTAATTACTTTTATGCAATTATTTACATAAAATTTCCATTTCTATTCAAATGACATGTGTAGTAGATGCATATCTCTACTTGACTCAATCAACAAATGGCAGAATTACTGTCGGAACCGCAGCTTCACATTAATTGCACCTTAATGTAGCAAATAAATAATGATCGACCATTGTTTTTCACATTCGAGGTAAAGATATAAAGATTGGCTAAAACTGATTATAGTATTAAAAATCTTGTACCCACAATCCAACCCACCTCGCAGAACATGCAATGAAAGTCATTTTATTAACTGACTTCAAAAAAGGAGATTCTCAATGCGACTGAATTTTCATCCTCAAAATTAGAGATAACCTTACAAAAACAACGGCATACTTGGAGTGCCGTCAAAAAACTTAACATAAGTCAATATTATTTATTACAATGAACTAATACAACAAAAAATTATATTTAAATATAAATGATGATATTTTCAACTAAAATTTTTGTGATGCCATTGTTGTCGCCTGACGAGTGAGCTGACCCACCTGAGACTTCATATAAACTGGCGTCATCTAACAACACGCTTCCAAAGTATTTTATAACGAAATTTCAAGATGTCTTAAAAATGTTTATATTAGATCTAACCAACAAACAAATCAAAAGATACGTATACGCTTCGTCGCTTTGTGTCCCACCTGCTGTTGCTAATGCTGTTTCATAGCCTGTTTATTATTTCCTTATAAGATTTACGCTTTCTTTATAAGATCTACATTGGAAGAAGCTGGGGCAATCGCTCCAAGCGGAATAGGGTCCAATTAGGGATTGCTTACAAGCACTAATCCCTATTTGGACTCTATTAATGACGCATTAGTTTCACCCGTTGAAATCATCACGAAATCGATGCTCTAAGTAGTCACCTCACCATCGCCATCAGTGGTGCGTCTAAACAGATCCCGGCGACGGACAAGCGTTGCTTAGACTTGGAGAATGAAGCCATTCACTTATATTTAAACGATCGCCCTAACGTTGACGCATGCCTTTAAGTTGCACACGGTGGACAGTGTGACAGACAGTTACTCACAGTATGCTAGCCCTCCAACGCCCCAATAGTTCCGCCTCCAACTCATTCCTAGACGAGTTGGAAATAGACTAGTAATCCCAGTGATTCTAGGCAGAATCACCCGTAGATCCCATTCATGTCCAAACGGTGTACGAGTACACCGAGGACGAACGGTTAATGTCTCATCTGACGGCGACTCCGCCGCTAGATTCTAACACTGACGGGCCCGATGACGCAGGTGGTAGTGATCCTATCTTACATGCCAAGGGTCGTGGGTTCGATCCCCATCCAGGATAAATATTTATACGATGATATTAATGTTTGTTCTGTGTCTGAGTATAAAAATATGTATGTATGTAAGTATCATATTTGTAATTCCTCTATTGTCTGATGTCCGTAACACAGAGTTTTAAGCTTACCACGGGGTCAAATCAATGTATAAGATGAATAAATTTACGGTGAGGTCCAAACGATCGTCATGTCCCTCAGACCAGTCTTCCAGACTCTCTCGTAACTACTATTATATTTGCGTCTGCTCACTCTAAGCGGTAGGCAAGAAAAGTTATTATTAATATAATAGTCAATTTCTACTAGTTACGAAGTAACTTTTTTCTATTTTCTCTCCGGACTAAATTTCTGGCTGACTCTGATGTCATTTTCAGTGTCACCGGGTAAACAGGGCTTAGCTGCTCATTTTTGAGCGCCCCTGTGCCTGCTGATAATACGTCACGCCTCTGCATCTCAGAAAATAATTAAATTATTTAACTTTGTTTTGTTAACTGAATTAAATAAATTTGAAATAAAATCTTATCAACGTAATTTATTAAGTTTAGAATAGTTTATTTATATATCCTACAGTTGTATTTAGCAATTATTACTTATTTCATTTAGCACAAATCGAAGATATTATCATTTGAGGCTTAAAATTCAAATTTAACTTGACAGCACCAGGATTCGATCTTGTCAATTGTGTGATTCGTTACCCAAACATTGACACATTGTACCACATTGTATTCATAATATGTGAATGAAATAACACAGAACAAGTCTATGATTAGAATCCTCATCGCATGTGTGCGTGATTCATTGCTTTATGAATGCGGTTGTATGATGACAAAATAGTTGAGAAGCGGTATTGTTAGATGTCGCTAAGTTATATTAATTCTCAGGGGGATCAGCTAACTCCTCAAGCTAACTACGTGAAAAATAATGCGTATTATTTTACATATAAAAATTACAATTAAAAAATGCATAAAAAATTGTATACCAGCATCACATTTCTACATATATCTCGAACGTGTATTTCGGGATCGAGAGTGGCGTGGACCCACCGCGGAGAGCAACGGTAGACTTACGGACCGAGAATAGCGCACATGCGAAAAATCTACAAGCTTAAAAAATAAAATTTCTCTTAAAAACATATGCTTTAACAACTTTGTAAGACTAAGTCACGGGCGACCTTCGAGGGCACCGTATCGAAACGGAAAATATGGTCTATTAAGGTCCAAAGACTTACACTAATAGACCTCACATTATTCAACAATAGACAGTTACGTTGTAGTCGGCTCTCGCGCCTTAAAAGGACCATTTAATGAGACAAAGTGTCGCACCATTCATCGTATTGTGTTTTTGCGTATTGTGAATTGGATAAGGAAGACAGGAGGTTTTGAACGCGATCTTTTGTACGGCCACTTTTGATTTAGTTATCGTGTTGCGGAAGTCATCGCCGCTGACGTCTGTCTGAACGGGAAGAATGAAAAGACCACCACGGAAAAACGAAGATCGCACGAGGAAAGATTAACACTAGCTGTTGGCAGTAATTTCGACACGTAGAAAGTAGTGACATTATTGGCAGGCCCGATGGCGCAGATGGTAGTGATCCAGTCAGGGTTCAATCTCCAACCATGACAAATATTTATAAGATGTTATTTATGTTTGTTTTGTGTCTGGGTGTTAAATATGTGTATTAAATAGTATATTTGTATTTTCTCTATAATCTGGTGTCCGTAACACAAGAGCTTTAAGCGACTTATCACGGAATCAGGTCAATGTAAAAGATTTTGTGGAAACTTATTTATTTTATTATTAAAGGTCTTTAAGTATTAAGTAAATTAAATATTATTGTTTCAATAATATTTAATTTACTTGATATAATGTATGTCTTACCTTGAAGTAGACTTCGACTCCGTAGATCAGGAAGAAGATGACCACGATGAACAGCAGCACAGCGTAGCATCCGTTGAACACGTGCTGGTAGAAACTCTGTTGACAAAAAAAATACATCAGTTACTATATCTATATACCAGCAGCACCCAGCGGTTCCCCTCCCCCTCGATAAAGGTTGTAGAAATGTCATATTATCTTTGCAAATAATATGTCACATTACCTAGTAATTTTATTTCCTTTTTCACTCTTCAAACCGGAAACACTACTTATACTTCACAGAACGCGAACACTACTTATTGCTAGTAGTAAAATAGGTAAGAGTAATGTACTAATGCAGACGGCGTTTGCAGGAGGTCTACCTTTGCATAAGTACCAAATCGGAATAAAATACATGTCTATTATTCGTGATATACTACAACTACCAGCAGATGATTGAGTGGCCATAATTTTTTGTTTATGTATGTAACTATTTTTCTGGTATATTGAGTCAGCGATTGCGCAATAGAAGCATATCCTAATAAGCGAATACACAATTTTTAATTATACATACCTCTCGTGTAAACAACAAAAAATAATAAGTCAGTGTTATTGCGCCACCAGTATTTGCAAATATAAAAGATTTTTTTATATAACATTGGTGGCTGCGTATCGTTAACTGGATCAACTCCCCAATATTAACAAAATATAATAGCAACAATTCACGCACAACATCTCATGCATTAATCTGACTTCGTGACAAGACTAACAGTGCACCAAGGGTCGTGGGTTCGGTCCCTACCTACAAATACAAATATTGATTATGTTTGTTTTGTGTGTTAAATATGTACATATTACATATGCTATTTTTTGTTGTCTGATATCCGTAGCAACAAGTGCTTAAAACGGCTTATCTCGGAGTCAGATCAATGTATGAGATGTTGTGTGAATTTATTATATTATTGTTAATTAACATTTTTCCGGGAAAACATTGACAGACAGTCTTTCTGTCAATACTGATCTTGACAACAATGCTTGCATTATTCCTTACTAGGAATTTCATGCCTTAAACCTTAAAACTAGTGAGCACATACAAGCTGATACATCGGTGAAGGGCAAAGCGAATCTCTCTGCCATCGATTTTATCTGCGGGAGAGTCATTAGGCCTTATATGATTACAATAGAAGGAATGCGTGTGCGCTTCTCGTCTTTTGTCTGCGGACGTGTGCAGGCTGACAATCGACCGAGACCATAAACAAACGTGAAAATTACATAAACATAGCTATTCTTGCTATTCATCGCTTTTGTCAACATCAAATAATTTCTAATAAACTCGATTCTTGTTTATATAAACGCATTATCAATATCATGAATACATTGTATATATATATATGTACATCGTCCAGCCGTTCCAGAGATTAGCCGAAACAAACCGACAGACAGACAGACAAATATACATTTATATGCATGTAGTAAAAAGCGGTTATTTCAATATTACAAACAGACACTCAAATTTGATTCATAGTTTCCTACCTTCTTCTCAGCAGAGGTGTCGGCTACGTTGGTCGTGAGCACCTCAGCAGCTAATAGTGAGTAGCTGATCACGTTGAACGTCACGAACGCTAGAAACGACTTGGAGAGGAACCGGGGTCGCTCCCACCGGATGTCGCGTAGATGAAATACCTGTGAACAACACATTTGTTAATTTATATATTAATATACATAAGTGTGGGTAATAATAACAAGCCTCATCACACCAGCCATTGGAAATCCATTGTTGGACTTAGGCTTATCTCCAAGTAAAGGGAATTTTGACATTACCGCCTGTCGATTCTGGTACCTTAGTCGCCTTATACGACATCTGGTACAGGAGCAGGTGCTATTCTAATTTGTCGGTACCTCACGGCTTTTATAATATCAATCAAGACTAAATGGTAACAATTTTAGATAATAAAAATAATTACTGTGGTACTAAGCAATAGAACAAATATCAACTAACTTAAATGTATATTTAGGCAACGGATCAAAAATACGGCCAACATCAGACATTGCATGACGGGGCGAATATTGCAGATAGTATATTTATAGTATATTGATCCTATCTTGTGCGCCGAGGGTTCGATACCCACCCAGGACGAATATTTATTTGATGATAATTGTGTTTGTTCTATGTCTGGGTCTTTGAATTTATGTATTTAAGTATTTTATTTGTTTCTCCTCTGTTGTTTGATGTCCATAACACAAGTGCTTTATGAGACTAACCACGGATTCAGATCAAGGCATGAGATGTTGTATTAATGTTATAAATTTATATTATATCATTATTTAAAGATTAATACATATATATATATATGTATTAATCTATAAATAAAAATAACGAATAATCTAAAAGTATGTACGTTGGTTCTGAATTTCTGAAGATTCAGAAATTCAATCAGTTTGGTGACTAACAAATCACCAGGACCGGGGAGTATTTACAGAACACAATATTTTACCTAATGTTTGTAAAGGCATCTAGGTTAGAGACCTAAGAATAGGATTAATAATCGCACGAAGACGGGGCGAGCCCCTAGATAGTAAGTAATAAATACCGCGTTCCTACAACAAACATCACAAAAGTAAAAAAACCAAAGTTGTTCGCATTCGTAAGACATCGTTATCAGTTACAATTTGCGATCAATAAATACATCATGATTATGCAATCAATTACTCGCTTCAGTATCCATAATACTGCAGTCCAATTTTATGGCGTTGTTGACACTGATATTTTCTTGCAAACATTTAAAATCAGCCTTTATTTTTGGATTACCTAATAGGACTTTAATATTTGCCTATTGAAGTAATGATTCTTTATTCACACATACACGAGCCCGATGGCGCAGATGGTCCTATATTGTTTGCCAAAGTCTGTGGGTTCGATCCCCACCCAGAACAAATATTTATATGATGATATTTGAAATTGTTCTAAGTTTGGGTGATGGATTTTTTTTATTTAAATATCGTATTTGTGATTTCTCTGATGTCCGTAACATCAGTGCTTTAAGAGTCTTATTTCGGAGTCGGGTCAATATATGAGATGTTATATGAGTTTATCATTATTATTATCTTGAGAGAACCATCTTAGTAGTGTCCACTGCTATTAACACACACACATACATTAGCGCGTTGCCAACCTTGTGACTTAAGGCAGTATGTTACTTTACCCGGTTATTTCTCATCAAAGCGACCAATGCTGTTTGGCGGTAAGGTGAGAGTGAGGAAACCAATGCAGACTACCTTTGTATATCTTCCCTATAGTAAAAATGATTTTTAAAAGGAAAATTATGCACGTTCTTGTAAGAAGATGATTTTAAAATACATATGTTGAAATAAAGACCCGACTCGGATTCGTCGTAATTATCCCGTTAGCGTACTTCGTTAACACATTTGATACCATACAAACCTAGTACCTAAAGGATCAAGGTCCAGACAATTACAAATTTTTTCAGTCGTATCTTATTACAATTCTTTAAATTATTCGAATTCTTTACCGAGATTTTACATAGAGTGTACATTGACATACACGAGGTAGACCTCATACAAAGATTGGTTGCATTGGTACCTACCTCACTCTCACCTATTTCTACCGCCAATATTCTGGTTTGAAGGGTAAGGGAGGCAGTGAAATTTTTGGGTAGTGTGACATAATATCTTCAAGTCAACAAGGTTGCAAAGCGCTAGTGGTATGTGGTTTGTGGTATTACTAGCGTCTATAGGCTGCAGTGACGCTTACTATCACGCAAATTGTATGCTTGTTTGACGATCTGGTCAAATAGTCGATCTTGAAATGCCATAATGTGGTATCTTTTATGTAAATTAAAAAAATTATATCCACGGGCCCAATGACGTAGATGGTATATAACTACTGAGAATAACACCCAGACACAGAACAACAGACATTTGGGAGTGGAAGATATACTGTCTGATAGTTGGGTTGCCGAGTCTTCCCGCCAGCGGTTAACCAGAAATGCCATACACATCCAAACAGTGCAAATCAAGAAGCAATACTGCTGACCTTGATTGCATCCGCAGTTTCTCTCGCAACAAATCAGTCCTAATCAGACGATCATTACAAGTTTTTACAAATCCAACCGCCTGAATAATTAAACATGCCTAGTTGATTTCATTTGATGTAGTTAAACCACATGCTTTAAAAGAAACGGTTGGCTGGTTCTATCGCCCATATTTTTTTTATACAAAACATCTAGGTTAAAAGATTGGATTGTTGCCGTGTGGTACCGGCAGAGTAGAATGGTATCGTAAGAGGCGGGGGAGGAGGGGATGCTGCTGTTCATCAGCGCCCTGTTTGAGCTGCACTATCTCTGATGGATATACCACAATCTGTCGACTTTGGTACCTCAGTCGCCTCTTTCTACACCTGGTACAGGGGGAGGTACTATTCTACTCTGCCGGTACCTCACGGCACGCCAAACATACAAAAACACAACGTTTTCTCCTTACAACATTAGTAAAGATGAGTAAAATGAATTCAGCTACTATTATAATAATATAACATATAATATAATATAATAATAATATAACATACACTGAATAATATCATTACAGCCATAGAATTCCACTGCTGGACATAGGCCTGTCTAAGAAAGAGGGAATTTTGCCCACAATTGCCACGCTAGGCAAGAGTGTTGGCAATCGCAGAGCGCAGCTTTCGCAGTAGGAATGCTGCTGCCCATCCCCACCCTATGCATTTGAGCTACACAGTCTCGGATGGAATACAGCCATCTGTCGGTTCTAATACCTTAGTCGCCTCTTACGACACCTGGTAAAGAGGGAGGTACTTAATTCGATTAGATAATTAATTCTCTATATTTAACGTGCACAATAAATCTATAATTATTGTTAACGTTTCTAGAACGTGCGAATGCCCGAATGCTTATCGATCGTCATATTTAATATACAAAACAATAGCGATTTATTGCTCCGGTAACAATAAATCGCTACGTGGTCGTTAAATAGCAATTGCAAATCCAATGCAATCGCACCTGCGTTTTCTACAAATCGTGCCGTTGCATTTTATAAGCCTACCGCTACGCAACACAATGAAGCCCAGACTAGATAATCGTCGGGACAGTATGCCTCCCCAACTAGACACTAATTCTGCGCGTCCCTTGACATTTAGACATAGGTACTCCTGTCAGCTTAGGACTGTACTGCGGTAAATCTGAATCATTGGTACCTATTTCGACCGCCAAATAGCAGTACTCGCATTGCTGTATTTCGGTTTGGAGGGTGCGAGAGGTAGTGAAATTACTTGGTAATAACACAGAATATCTTCAAGTCACAAGGTTGGCAACGCGCTAGTCAAATCCTTGTCAAATACTTCTACTACTATCACGCGGACTACTATTTCTCGAAATAGTCTTATAAAAATTAGAATAATTTATATAATAAAATAACAAAAACTTTCCAGTAATATAAGTGACTGGAATGATTCTTGGAGGGTTATGAATTAATCCCCCACCCCCTTTTTTAACATGCACCATAAGTATGTAGTTCTCAACCTTACTAAGTCTAATATAAAATTCAAGTGAATATAGAAAAAAAAATTACATAAAATTAAACGAACCTAATGGAGAATCTTTCAGTATACGACAGTATACTCATTATAATTTTTTTAAAAAATAGGAAGACCAATGCAAGCGAAACCGCAGGTAAACTACATATACAAAACAAAAGCCTCATTAAAATTTACGAAATACGTCAAGTAGTTAAACGACCGTCCTATAATGCAAAATTTGTTTACACAATCTGTAGTTTAATTAAAAATTATGAGAAATAAACTAAGGTTCATTAATACTTCCTTTCTCATTTTTTATGGGAGTTAAATTTGTTTTTATTTTTTACTTGTCTGTTGTCTGATACCCGTGATAAAAGTACTTTAAGCAACAGAGGAATCACAAATATAATACTTCAGTTCATTAGATTCACAGAACGGACACAAATATCATCACATAAATATCTTGGGTGGGGGGTTAGGTTTCCTTTACGACCGTCATATGCGGCTATACGGCCTGCATGAAGCGCGGTCCAACCGTTCTAGTCAGGTCATCGGTTCACCTTGCAGAATAACGACCTACGCAAAGTTTAAATGTGCTATATTTCTTCACTATCATCTCTATAAACTACAACTTTAACCATTGTACTGTCAACCACCTGTAGGCTACAAAAAATGAAACTTCATCATCACAGCAGCCGCAAAACATCCACTGCTGAACATATGGCTCCCTAAGAAAGGGGAAATTTGCCATTAATTGCCGCGCTGGCCAAACGCAGTGGCAATTGCAGAGCGTAGCGTCGCGACGGGAATGTTCCCGCCCACCCCCGAGCTGTTGGATTTGATCTACACTACTTCGAGTGGATATACCGCCATCTATCGGCGCCGACACCTCAGTCGCCTCTTACGACATCTGACACGACACACGGCACATAAAACCGTACACAATTAAAACTTACCCCGTGAATAAATTAAAAGTGTCGAGTATAATTATTTTGTGCAATAATATTCGAGTGAATTTGTGCAAAGAACGCCATAAGTATCAACATTGATATATTTGGACTTCAATTAAAAATCTTTTAATTTTTACTGAATGTTGATACTGTTATGTTATTGATTAACCTTTATTTTAGGTACCATTCTGACAAAAAAATATATGAATCCTAACCAATTAAAGGTTGGAAACCACTGATCTACACGGTAATCTATTACCCTGTGACACGTTACGACCACGCTGTCAACAAAAATAAACATTCAAGAAGTTCATTACCATACTGGTCAGAGATATCGAAGGCCGCTCGTGTTTAAAAATGTAATGAAATATAATTCGCCATTTTACACATGCGAGTTTCGTAACTAAGTGACAACGACCTTAGAAGACACGTATACCCAAGATCAATAGACCTTGGGCACTGGCATACCCAATATGGGTCGTTCAGATCGTTCTAATATAAAGATGAACTAAATTTTAACTTAATAGCACCCTAATTGGGTTTATTTTTTATCAGTCAAGGTCGACAAACAAGCAAACAATCCGCGTGATAACAAGCGTCAAGCAGCTTATAGACGCTCATCATATCTTAAGGATATCACTAGCGGGTCGCAAACTTTGTGACTTGAAGATATTATGTTACATTACCCAGTTATTTCACTGCATTTCCCTTTAAATCGGAACACGGCAATACACACTGCTATTTGGCGGTCGAAATAGGCGAGAGTGAGGTACTAATGCAGACGATCTTTATATAAGGTCTGATTCATCAAAAATTATTTATTTACTTCATTTATTAAATATATACTTTCTACCAGATGTCAAGAGACTGAGATACCGGAACCGACCGCGGTATTCATCCTTATCGGCGTAGTTATAATGCAGGCAAAACAACCTACGCTCTGCGATTGCCATCATGCCTGCCCAGTGCGGCAATTATTGGGCAAAAAACTGTATTAATTAGTAATCACTTCCGTTTGTGAATGTTTTTTTCGAATCTGTTCAGTAACTTAAGACTTTATATGTTACAAACGCACAAAGATGCGTCATTTCATCTTTACACTCAATAAATAATAAGTGGGTATCTCTATTCTTTGAAAATATAATATGGCCTAAGTTACTATGTAAATTGAAGCTTAATAATGGTGGTAAAATTTTAAAAACGTCGTTTTCAAGTCAAATTAAGTATACCAAATCCACACCCAACGGCGCATTTGGCGCGCCAAGGGTCACAAGTTCGATACTCAAGGACAAACTTATTTAGTTACTAAAATAGACTTACTTAAATAATTTATGTTAAATTTATACAGTTAAGAGTTATATATGTAATCCCTCTGCTGTCTGATATTAATAATACAAGTTCTTTAACGATTTATCTGAGTCAGGTCAATGTATGAGATGATGAATTAATTTATTATTAATCTTTGCTCTTTATAACATTAGTACAGACAAAATAATATTCGAGGTGGCAGCAGGTGTGCACACATAAATCATATAATTGGCTGAATATATTATATCTAGAATCAATGATATCATACATTTAAATAAAGACGGGTATTGAGGAGTCGATATAAGTAAATTTCGAAAGTAGTTTCATTGTATTTTCGTGTAGTTAAATGATATTTGCTATAATATTAAAAGAGCGTGATAAATAAAACATTTATTTGTATTTTTAGAGAAACCACTGGTGGTTTATTTTGAAAATGTTCAATAAAGAATCTTCATCATAAGCCATTGGAAGTCCACAGCTGGATATAGGCCTCCCAAGACGGGGGACTTTTGTCCATAATTTCCGTGTTGGGCAAGCGTGTTGGCAATCGCGGAGCGCAGCTATCGCGACGTGGATGCTGCTGCCTATCTCTGCCCTGTGCATTTGAGCTACACTGTTTCGGATGGATATACCGCCACCTGTCGATTCTGGTACCTAATGCGCCTGTTACGACACCTGGAACAGGGGGAGGGTTCTACTCTACCGGTACATCACGGCTTTGTCTGGGAGTTTTT
The DNA here is from genome assembly GCA_020976665.1 of Heortia vitessoides. Classification (NCBI taxonomy): domain Eukaryota; kingdom Metazoa; phylum Arthropoda; class Insecta; order Lepidoptera; family Crambidae; genus Heortia; species Heortia vitessoides. Next base: position 4,038,338 of record JACJUM010003223.1, on the reverse strand, counting down.
ATATGAAATGAATTATACTAATACAAGCGCTTCAATCTACTTTTTCCTAAGTCAGGTCAACGTATGAGATATCGTGTGAATTTATTGATTTTGTATATATGTATGCTTACAAAATGAACACAGTATCTGACAAAGAGATGAACAAAATTAATATTGGGTGACAATCTAGTCACGGATAAAACATGTTGGTACATCCAACGAGGAACATACACACTGCCGCAGCGACAACACTGTGCGACACCATTGTTTAGCGAGGTAGCGAACAATTACAGTAAACTATGCGATAATGACACCACGGACTTGTTGGAACACGTATGACTATGCTCGTTTCGAATAACAACTACGAATATTTTACCATACAATTGTTTTATCTAAAATGGCGCAGTTGTTAACACGGAACTTACTTTCATCCATGAAACGCACCTTCCCGGTGCCGGCCGTATTTTTTAAGGATGCACCTAAAATCCTACACTACCACCTCAAATCATCCACCACAGTGCTGGTGTTCACCTGCGCGACCCTCGGGATCGGTTAGCCGGTTATCGACTGCACGCGATAACCGGCGAACGCGGAATATTGCTCGCCGTGGGGTAAATGGGCGCATTTGGTTTAATCCTGTCTTATGCGCCAACAGTCGTGGTTTCAAACTCACACAGAACAAACATTTATAATGATGATGGGTATTAAATATGTATTTAAGTATTACATTTGTGATCCCACTGCTTTATTTAAGTGACTTATTTTAGAGTCTGGTCAATGTTTGAGACGTGTGACTTTAAGCTATCACATAATATCTTAATTGATATTAATTGTAGTAATTATATGCTTATAATAATTCCTCCACTCTGTACCAGGTGTCGTAAGAGGTGAATGATATATTCACCCCAAAAATCCCAAATAGATTGTTCCCGTTGCGAAGCTACGCTCTGGGATTGCCACCACGCTTGCCCGGCGCGGCTTTCGCGACTGGAATGCTGCTGCCCATTCCCACCGTATGCATTTGAGCTACACTGTCTCGGTTGGATATACTACCTGGTACAAAGGGAGATATTACCCATTCTTCCCTGCCGGTACCTCACGGCATTATTATTTGAATTCCTTGTCCTTGGGAGGCCAGTGTCCAGTGGTCAACATCCAGGCAATCGTCAATAATATAACATTTTAAAAGGCATTTCCCGA
>JACJUM010003223.1:3983420-4037149 GCA_020976665.1 Heortia vitessoides | reverse complement strand
TTATGCCTTCCTACATGATAAGAAACGACGATAGATGTAGTATGTATTGTGGGTTTAGACGCAAAGGTCGAAGGTTCGACTTCCGCAATAACATGATTCATGTTACAACTGGGTGTTTATGACACCATCATTATATAGCTTAAGTAAAACAAGGGATATCTTTCAATTAGTGTCACTAGAATAAATGTCTTACATTTATTGATTAAGCGGTCTCGATGGGGCATTCAGTAGCGTCTAAGTTGAGCGGCAAGGGCCAAGGGTCATGAGATCGATCCCCACAAAGAACAAACATGGATTTTACGACAACCATAATATTAGTGCCGATTACATACAGAAAAAAAAAGCTAGGTCTATCCCACGGATACATGGATGAAATTCCACTGGATAAAATTATTTGTTTCCTATGCCAAATATAATCCGATCTGTAGAGCCATTTCGGCGTGTAATAGTAAGAAACAAATGTACATACTAACACACTTTCTAGTTCATAATATTAGTAAGGATATGGATAATTATTTGTTCACATTTCAATTAAACAACCTACATTCAATATAGCCTAGCTATTCGGTAGTTTATTGAACTTTGAACCGTTTTAATATTCACACAACATCTCATACCTTGATACCGACGTAGCACTTGTGTTACGGACATCTAACAACAAACAAACCACAAATATAAATATTATCAACACGCAGACACAGGACAAACACAATCATCATCAAATAAATATTTGTCCTGGGTGTCGATGGAACCTACGACCACCGATAGGATCACTACCTAATGCGCCACCGGGCCTATCAAAAATATTTAATATAAGTATAAATATTTATTACAACTTTGCGTTCATTCAGTGACACTAATTAATCCCTTGTTTCACAGAAGCTAGAGACAAAAATCTTAGCGCGTAACGTATCGTTCGCTACACTATTTCCAACGATATTGCAATTTACAAACAGAAGATTAAATATATTAATCTATTATTGCATATATATATATATATATATACACATTTACATCCAGACACACATATTCATACACACATTAAACAATACAAATCATTAGCGAAAGGGTAGAAAAATATAAACACTAGGCTAAAGCTCGTACCGACAGTGAATAAAATTTATGTGCACACAGCAAAAAATCAAACTACCCAAAACTGTCAGGATTTTGCAATCGATATTAATCTGTAAGAGCAGGATATTAAGTTCAAAATTGACTGTGTACCACCGTACGTATAGTTCAACAATCCGAAAACTCACATCGCAGTAGAAAACTCATTCATCACTACCTAAAAACACCATGCAAACAATAAAAATGGACGAACAAATCAATTTCATAACATTTCGGCCATCACGTTAACGAACGCCAAATATTTAAACGATTATAAAATGTTAGCGACACAGGCTAAGGCCCCGGCCGACAGTGGCCTCAACTCTAAGGACGCCTGTTAATAGACGAAATAAAAAACGTTAGTTAATTAAAATAGATAAGACATACTAATAGTTCTCTAGAGCTAGACCTCATACAAAGTCGTCTGCATCTGTACCTCACTCTCACCTTTGAAGGGTGAGAGTGGCTATGAAATTACAGGGTAATGGCACATAACATCTTCAAGTCATAATGTTGGCAACGCGCTAGTGATAATACAAGCGTCTACCGGCTGCGGTGACTGCGGTTTGTTGACTTGGTCTAATAAATTAAAAATATAGTTAAAAAAAACTAAAAGCACGCTTTTAAAATACATCAAACTAAAAAGTAAAAAATATTTTATGCAACAATATGAAAATAATGATAAACAAAATTACTAGTAGCTTTTTTCAGAATACTGTTAGTATTTTGTGTTCATCATGATGACTTTCACTTTTCACATTTTTTATGCTTTTACTTTTCAGTTTGAAATCTTTTCAGAGCGTAGTTTTTTTAATTATATAAAATTTTTCGCTTTTTAATTCGATTTATTGTTAAATAAGATTAACTAGATGAGTAATTAAGCTGTAAATTACGTAGACTGCATGGTTTCACTAGCTCTTACAGAGAGGAAATTCTGCTAGTATTTTCTGTTCACCATTATTTTAACTTAGTAAAATTTTCTTTTTACTTTTTAGTTTGATATCTTGTCAAAGTTTTCTAATTTGTAATTTTTCTCTTTTTAATTCGATTTATTGTTAAATAAGATTAACAATTTGTTTCACTTGCTCTTACACAGGTGAATTTCATTCATGCTAAGGATCCTGTTCAGGATATTGAGATAATCTTATCGAAATATTGTGTTGGCACCCATTCTAGGTATGTGTACAAAGTTTCAATTAAATCTGCCCGTCTAAAGTGGGTCAAAATCGACTTCGAATTAGTGGGTTACAAAGGTACACACGCACATACAACTGAATCTAATATAAAGCGTGTCAAAGATAGCTCAAACATATACACATGTAAACAAAGCTGTGATGTAACATACATTACGTTTGACAAATACAATTGTATCTATCTGTATTGTATCGTTACAGTTTTTCTGAACACTAAATGAAGACTTCCTTTGTTTTATGTACATTTTAAACAACTAAGATATTCTATTTCTACATCATTTGTTTGTACAAACCTATAATTTTTGTATTATAGCGAGAGTTTAAGTTTTTGAGTTTCATTCAGTAACCGTAACCATTATATACGGATGGTACTATTAAGCTACTTTTTAATTATTTGATTCATTAGTTACTGAATAATATAAGTAGCAAGAAAATAGTTTAATCTGCTAAACGACATTCTTTTCTTTACTCTCTTAAAATTGAAAGACATTGAATATATTATATATTTATATAAACACGTGGTAGCGCAAGACTTCACTTTGTAACTTTATATCCTGTTCCGCGAGAGAATATTCTACCTACATGCCAAATTACATTAAAACTTGTTTAGCAGGTATACTGTAAAAAAGCAAAAAAAAAATAGACAAACAGACACACCCACATTTATAATATTAGTATAGATGAACAGACACTAATTTAGAATTTAAAATATGGTCGTTGACCTCTGCATTGACATAAATATTATGCACAATCTTTGGCCTTAATATCTGGCGGAGCAAGGCCTTGTCGGAATGGCATTAGATCAGATATGTTACTGAAAGTATTCATCTAACTTAGTCAATAGAACACACGGACAGATACGTATTTTATGATCAAGACTGGACCGGGATTGGTTGATGATTTTCTAGCAAAAATTACTAAAAAAGCCAATCCCGGTAAACCCGTAAATACGTAAGCACCAGGCTGCGCACAAACACAATACGCGTTTTCCATTCCAACAATACGTTTTATTTCCACTACATATCCGAATACTTTTACGTCAACGGGATAAAACTTTACTGTTCAATCCCCACCCAGGCCCAATATTTATATGATGATATTTATATTTACTTTGTGTCTGGGTGTAAAATATATAAAACAAGTTTCATATTTGTGATTCCTATGTTGTCTGATGTACATAACACAAGTGCTTTAAGCGACTTATTACATAATCAGGTCATTTTATGAGATATTGTGGGAAGGTGAAGTCTGGTCCCTAGTTTTATAATCACCGTCATCATCATGATAACAGCCATTGAAAGTTCACTGCTGGACATAGGCCACCTCAAGAAAGGGGGCATTTTGCCTATAATTGCCACCCTCTGCAATTGAGCTACACTGTCACGGATGGATATACCGCCTCTATATCTTTCTGTTGTCTTAGTCGCCTTTTATGACACCTGGTGCAGGTGGTCCGCCGGTCTAGATATATTATAATATAGCTCCAGATATATTATAATAAAAATATATATTTAAAACTATAAATATTTTATTCGATGAAACAATAAGGAAAAACTTATGTTTTTATAACAAACATTAACACAAGATATGGTGCCGCTTATTTGAACACATAGGAACAAAAGGTTTCGCGTAAAAGCCGCTCATATCTGGGCAGTTTCTCAGAAGTTCAAGAGCTAAAAAAGGACAATCCTTCCTCACAACTTAATAAGACTAAGACAGGTCCGATAAATATATATATATATATACATATATATAATTAGTAGCTGACGACTAGCTAACGTATCAGCGCACGGCCTAAACTATAAGGGATAGAAACTTGAAATGTTGCATAGGGCTTTATAAAACTTAGGGCAGCACTACGAAAGGATTTTTGAAAATTCACCCCCTAAGAGGGTAAAACAGGGGTACAAAGTTAGTATGAGCTTTGCTTTTCTTGAAGTTATTACGATTAAATGATGTATGAAAGTTTTACGTTGAAAGTTAGAAACACGTATAAAATATTTATCGATAATCAACCAACCCTCAAAGGGGTAAAATAGCGGTGCAAAGTTAGTAAAAAAGTTCTACAATTCAACGCGGGTAAAACTGTGAGGCAAAGTGTTTCATAAAATTAATTTACATAACATCTCATACATTAACCTGACTACAAAATAAGAAGCTTAAAGCACTTGTGTTACGGATATCAGACAACAGAGTAACAAATATAATACTCAGATACATATAAACAACACCGAGACACAGAACAAATAAAACATTCATCTTATCAATATTTGCTCTGGGTGGGAATCAAAGCCACGACTTTTGGCGCTCAAGATAGGATCACCACCATCTGCGCCATCGGGCTAGTCAACTCTATCTTTGCAAACAAGTTTTACTCAGAATTAATCACATTAGGATGTGATTAATTCTCAAATGAGCTTGAAAACGATATTATTTAAGAGAAGATTTATTGAAAATTACTAAATATTAAACGTTTTGTATGCTGCCAGTGCTTAATATTTCAACATATTTTAGCGCGATAGTCCCGCTCGAGTGCGCACATTTCGTGAGAGTATACAAAATCTCCTTGGCATTAAATCTTGATTCTAATAATCGACCTCGAGTATCCATTTATATTAGATTGTAGTATTATATTATATTACTTAGAACCGAAAAAGTTTATAAAGAAACACATTTTTTCCTCTGAACACTAAGTCCAATAACAAAAAAATTTAATCGCGAAAATAATGTTGCTGCCCATCTCTTTAATCTACTGTATTGGAACTAGGGTTGATATGCCGCCATCTGCCGGTTGTGCAACTCAGTCGCCTCCAAAGAAACCCGAAACAAATGGAGAAGAGTTTTACATCATGCATAGAAAAGTATGTCTGTATGTTACTCTTTCACGTCTTAGTTAGGTAACGCACTTTGGTGAAATTTAACAGTTGATTTGACCCCTAGTATTTATGCCACTTTTGTTGGTGGAAAGGTCCCCGAGGGACGCATGCCCACGCGGACGAAGTCAAACAAACAAATAAAGCAAACCAAGACACTATAGCGAAACATTAACTTAAGACGAACCGAATTCTTTTTTTCGCAAAAACCCAGACCACATCAATGGACACCAATTATGGTGCTTCAATGGAGTCACTAGATATTATAAAACAAAGTTGCCTTCCGCTGTCTGTCCATACGTATGCTTAGATCTTTAAAACTACGCAACGGATTTTGATGAGGTTAATTTTTTAATAAATAGTGATTCATGAGTTTATATGTATAATATATTAGAGAATCGCTATCAAATTTAGTTTCTAATGTGATGGCGTAAATAAATATTATTTTTTGCGATTACATTGCAAACACTGACTGAAGACAAGACAAATTAATGCACTACTATATTCCAAGGTGGTATATGTCCATCTTTTAACCATGTCTATAACCCACAATAAACATTTTTTATCGTCATTGCACTCGTGCGAAGCCAGGGCGGGTCGCTAGTGATATACATAACTAGCTGTGCCCGTGACTTTATCCGCGTTCTAACATTAATTTTGCGTAACTTCAACCGTTTTAAAGCTCAAAGCTCTTAAAACGTATATTTTTGCCACAATATTGATTTACGCTATACGCTCCTTTTAGTCGTAACGTGATGTTATACAGCCAAGTTACGCTTTATTAGATCAGCTATCTGCTAGTGACAGCCCCATCAAAATGGGTTCAGACGTTTCAGAGATTACCTCAAACGAACAGGCAGACAAACAAAAATTTTAAAAATGCACATTTTTTTTACCATATGTGGTAGTAATTGTCACCTTCAAACCCTAACACAACATCTTTTGAGATCGGTCGCCGTAAGGTAACCGAAACTTTGAACTAAAAACTTAGTTTTACGAATAATTAAATGAGTATTAAAAGTCAGAATTTTATATTTAAGATAATATTTTCTAGACAAAATCTACTAAAGCCTCAGAAGCATATCGATAATGCAGCACTATCGGCAAGGGGAGGGACGCGTAAATATAAAATATTAACAAAACAATATTTACTAGAAAATTCAAATACTTGTCTAAGGCTTGAGTCGCAACTCGAACCAGCATCCTTCCCATGCCGGAGGTACTGAACTATTGATATGTTACCGTGACCTTAGTAGATTATACCTAGAAAATATTATCTTTAATAAAATAATCAGACTATTTTAATGCTCATCTAAATACTCAACATATAAATATTTGTCCTGGGTGGGGATCGAATCCACGTGCATACATAGAAAAATGGATATTATATTAGTAGGATGACGGATACTAACATAAAAAATAATGCCCCACGAGTCACCAGCTCCACGCTACTCGATGCGGCTGATGCGTAGAGGATGACAACAATTTTGCGAGCCGCTACACTAGTATTATAAGTTTAATTGTCATAATAAGACATGCAGTGGGACAACGTGTTGGGTAGAATTAGTTTAATTGTCACGCAAACGTGTGGCAAAAACGTGACGTGTAAGTGCAAGTACAATAGTGTATACGCGTTCTGTGGGTAAAATTATTTGGTCGCTGTATTGAATTCTAGTGATACCCATAGACGGTAGCGCCGCGCTCCGGTAACGCGGAGGGGCAATAAACTTACGTATATGGTTGAACTTGAATGATTAAATACATGAATCGATGAAAAGTGAAATTTTCCACTGAAGTGAGATGGCTGAAACTTTTTTGATCCAGAGTCCCCAATTCTCACTATTCATTATTTCGATTAATTTATACCTTTTATTTGGAAATTTGCTATAATTATTTTATTTTAATTTGATATCATTTTTTATTATTCAGTTTAAAATTATTACTACTCAAATCTCAACTGTAAGTGTATTTATTAAAATATTTAGTTCAGTGCTAACACAAAAACGGAGTTAAAATGAATAATGACCCTTTACAGTGCAAGAATGTTTTGTTATTTATTTTACTGAAAATAGGTCGAGTTTAGGGTTCTATTAATGAGAAAAATAATTTTAAAAATCTCAATTAAAAAATATATGTATTTTTGAGAAAAATCAAACCGTTGCAGATCTGCATCATAGTGTTAACACATATGAAAAATTACATGTTGTGGCAGGAACGGAAGCAATTGTTATGCTTGTTAAAACAGAGGGCTACGCCACATTTTTGACATTCTGTTTGGGCTGTTCCAGTGCATCCTGGGTATTTGCATCGAAGCCTTTTTGTAGTCCGAATGGGACAGCGCCCAGACTGATCCAGTCTGACCTCCTTTGGGGACACATGCTGACATTAACCTTTTTTCTTTTTGTCCTGGATGGTCGCTGGCTTCAAACGGTCATAATTTTTCAGTACCGCCATCTATTGAAAACTGGCGTAACTTCTTCGTTAAAACACATTGAGGCATGCCTTCATTGTTGCGTTAAAAGGTGTTTTATCAATTTAATAGAGGAATAGGCTTCTTCAAACGGTACGTTGCGGATCTGCGCTTCAGGGCCGTAAAGGGTTAAGTAATATAAAAAAGGCCTATGAAGAAGCTGAGTAATTAAATATAATCAGGGACCGAATAATATGAATATGTTTTTATTTCTCTAAAACTTTGAAATAATAACCCTACTGTAATTAAGTATGGGTCATTCGACATTTCGCTTGTCAAAAAAAACCAAATTATATACCTAGGAAAATTAGCGACATCTAGCGGAAAATGTAAAAATATATTGATGTGTCAGATTTATCGTACTGACGTTTTGTCAGTTCGTGAACATACAAATTATTACACTATATTCGAACTAGATGGCGCTGCTACAAACATTAAAAAATTAACCATCAGTTGATACTGGAAAAATATATCTTATATGTATGTAATAATAAAAAGTTTCAGCTTCACTCACCTCTGCCCAGAAGCAGACAATCAGCGAGGATCCCGACATGAGGAGTGGATAGTACGCTGATAAGAGACTGGTCGCCCATCCCTCTTGGAACGCTGACTGTGACTAGGCAGAAAAAAATGAAATTAATAATTAACTTGCAAATTGTATTGTAGGAATATATAATTTGCTAATGGTATATCTATAGATATAAAAGGAGAACTTGACTGACTGCCTGTCATAGACAGGAAACATTTAGAAAAATCAGTATTACATAGTCCACTTAGAGAAATGGAAAAAGAAAGGTTATAACACCACGCTAGGACCAATAACAGCGGAGCATAAATGATACTAGATTTGTTCTACAACTTAACGCAAGTGAAACCGCGTTGTGCTGCTAATTGTTGAACAGCGAAGAAGTAAAATCAGAATATCTTCATTGCAAAATAGATATTTTGTCATTCATTAGAAAAAGTACTCGTATTTAGTTAGCTGACCATAATATTTAATGAAAAACTTATTTCATATTTAAAGATTTCATTTTGGTTACTGCTTGTTTCCTCCTGATGTCCCTAATGTCAGTTAACATTATACATAAGGTAAAAAAAACGTCCATCCCCGCCCTGTGAACTTAAACTGCACTGATTCATCATGGTATCCATCAAACAAGACATTTTCTAGACAATGCATATGATGTTAACCCATAGTCAAAGATACTTGATGAAACATTTTCGATTTCATTAACGACGAAAACAGAACGAAGGCATAAGAATAACCATACCGGCGAAACGAAGTAGGCGCCACGGATAAGGGAAGCCAGGAACGCGACCAGGTACAGCATCTTCTGAGTAGTGACCTTGCAGGCGCGCAGGAACGTGGGCGCCTTCAGCCGCCGGTACTCGGTCACCACGCAGATGGTCAGTTGCACCGCGCACACAAACGCCACGAGCAGGAACACGCCTCCAATGCCTGGGGAAGACGAACAAACACTCAGAAACGGGTGCTAAAGAGACAGTGGAGTCTACCGCTGGCTATCACCATGTCTACTAGCTGGTTGTCCACTGGCGGTACTCACACGCATGGTACGGCAGGTTCGGCGCATTGCACACGTCGCCCGCGTACCGGATCTCGCAGAGGCAGGTGCCGTTGAGGCAGTCCCCGCGGCCGCTGCAGCCGCGAGCGCAGCCGGCCCCCCGCGCCGCCGCCGACATTACGGCTTCGGCGTAGTACGCTAGGAGGGAGCGCATTTTACGCCCAGCGACGGTAGCCGCCGCTTCTTAATCCTGCAAAAGATAAATTATTTTGGTTATGACTTTAAACTTTTTATTCTATTGTATTTGTTGGCATGGTTGTACATGGAAGAAATCGCTTTAAGCGATATGGCAAGCAATTCTCCACAAATGTTTAAGTTCTCTAATTTATGTTGTATAAAATTATTATCACTTAAACCTCAAAAGTATTTTTAACTTTTATACTCTATATTTTACTTTATATTAACTTCAGTTGTATGTATGTATGTGTGTATTAACCGACTCATTCGAAGTCAATGTTGACTTGCTTTAGACAGATTTAATTGAAACTTAGTACACATATCAAGAACCGGTGCCAATACATTATTATTTTGATTAGATTATCTCATTTTCTTGATCATGATCCTTAGGATGAACGAAATTAATCTTTGTATTTAGGTCTACCTAATTTCAAGCTAAAGCACTCATCTAGTTAATATAATTTAACAACAAATGGAACAGAACAATTAAAACTAAAATAAAAAAACACACTTTTAAAATACATCAAAATAAAAAATATTTTTTAAAAAAAGGTCGCAGCCTAACACAAGTCTAATATAACACTGGCAAGTTCATCAATGCCAAGATGCCCGCCGTCCACCCAGACACGGTCAAACAATGAGATAGAAAGTAGTTCTCATCTCGCGCACGCAATTACTAAATCACGGGGCACGTAATCGGCAACGCAACGCTATCATTACTCCGCTTATGATACACACCCGGGGCTGAGTTTCACTTACATTCAAGCCCGGGCTAGGTTCGTAATATAGACAAATCGATTGCTTCCTACGATCTTCTACAAATAAAATACCTGACCTTACAAACTTATATAATAAAAAAGAGGAGTTTCTGTATTCTGTATTCTGTTTGTAGCGAATAAATTTAAATTGTTTTGGAAATTATTTCCATAACAGAAAGCTACATTCCGTTGGAGTTACATAGGCAATATCATATTTACAAAGAAATATATAACTGAGATTGATATATTTGTACGCTTATAAGAAATAAACTCAAAACTGACGCTTTACTTTCAAATGGCAGTTTTCTAAAACGTATACATAGCAACTAGTATAAAACCATCTCAGTTTTACCGAAGTAATTAATAATCGAAAGTACTTACAGTCAATTCAGGCAACATGTACTATCCGGATAACTTTAGTCAGTAGAAAAACAGTTTTTAAAGGCTTTTAAAACTTTTAATCTCCAGTGAATCATACCTATAGTCTTCGAAAACGGATAATTTTAAAGTTACCCAAATAGTTCATGTTATCGGAATTGTCCTTGGTGAACACGTCAGCGTCGACAATAGATAAAATATAGACAGATCAGTCGCTAACGCCCCGGTGCACTAATTTACCATCTTTGACTTTATATCGAAAGTCAGAAATTCAATCGGCGTATTATATTTCTTTTTTGTTAATAGTTTCAAATTAAAGAGGATTTAATTACAATAATATTTTTTGAAAACAGCTTAAACATAATTAAAAATAGCTTTTCAAATAATAAAGATAGAACAATTGAATTTTCTTTTTTGATCTTCCTGTAAACCTGCACATTGTCCCTTACGATATGATGATACGATTGAATTTATGACCGTCGATATATGACGGGATGAACTTCTAAATTACCGAACCAACAAACTTTTGCTTACTGTGTACAATTTTAATTTCACACATTGAGATCTCACTGTATCCAGTTCAGGACATATTATATTGTAGTCAATGCCTTTAACACACACGTGACCACACTGTGAATACCCAAAACATATATTTTCTTCAGAATAAATCAATGTAGCAACTAAAAATCCAGATAACATCTATTAGGCAATGATCCTCCACCCACTCGCCTCTCAACTTAACCGAAGCACACCAACAGCTAAAAGCTTTACGCAATAACCTGGGTCGATGCACCGCCGCTCAAAAATAGACCCAACCTTCTGCGACAGACAGATGTGCGTGCCACAAAAATGGCGCCGATGAAGGGCCACCACGTGTAAGGTGTTCGTAATGGCTGCCAATTACTCGGGGCTTTGGGACTGAGCGCCAAGGATTTGAAGATTGCGATGTTAGGCAAGAATAAGGGTTGTAACGTACACTAGTGAGTTAGGTAGGATAAGTCTCATTTTGATCATGATAGTTATTAAAATTATCCATACAGTAATTCACTATTATTAATAACTAGCTGTGCCCGCAACTTCGTCCACGTGGCATAGTATTTTTGGGTGCCATACCTCTTTACCTCAACTTATATAAACTTTGAATGTCATGTTTATTTATATCGAATCAATGGCCTGAAAAATAAGTTTTAAGTTTCTAGCTCTAAAAATAGCGATACTTCCATACAACCATTCATCCCCACCTTTCGACCCCTTACAACCCTTATTTCGAATTATAAACTAGCCTCCGTCCTTTCTCAGGGTCTAAAGATTGTCTGTGCCAAATTTCACCAAAATCGGTAGAGGTTTAGCGGGAAAGCGTATCAGACAGACAGACACACAGACAGAGTTACTTTCGTATTTATAATATTAGTAGGGATGATCATTATTACAGCCATTAGATGTCCACTGCTGGACATAATCCTCCCCAAGTAAGGGGGAATTATGCCTATAATTGCAGCGCATGCTGCTGCTCATCTCCACCTTGTGCGACACAGTATGGGATGGATATATCGCCTGGTATAGAGAGAGGTACAAAAATTATCAAAAAGATGAAAACACACTGTCTTAAATGCATTATCTAACGTAATCGTAACTAATATACCAATTTTGGATACCAATACGAAAATGTGCAGATAAATGGCTTGAAGCCTAGAAAAAGACTTGAATTGCTTTTGGTAAGATTCAGTTGAACTCCGACGAAGTTCTATTATTATACTAGTTCATTCATAAACTTTAGTAATATTTTTTTAATTAGACAAATTATTTAATCAAAAGAAAGGTAAGTTACATAAGTGTTTAGCATTATAATTGCACATCAAGCCAGCATGATAATCCTTGCATAAAATACCGATTTCTATAGTCATTCCTTTGTATATTCAGTTACCGAAGGGAACGATTTATAGAGAGGTCCAGGAACAAATTCGAGGGCTGACATTAATTTGTTTAACCAGTTAATTTGCAAAACAGATTTGCCGCAAGAATTAGGAAATTGCGCAAACAGGAAGCTAGAGAAATCTTAATTAATGTCGAATAACGGAGGCACCAAATTACCTCGTGACCTCACGACCTTGGCCCACGAAGTAATTGGCAACCCGCTGCCGCCAAACGCAACGTCACCGTTCGTGTATTTGTCTCTTGACTGATTCAGCACCCATCCCGTATGCCATATTGTGCTACTGTATATATATACTGTATTATATACTCTATATATTCTTGTAAGTAATTACAATTTCAAAGTCAATTTATTATTAATTTCGTCACAAGGCATACGCTCTTAAGAACATCGACATAACACAAAAATAACTGAAATTGTAACGTTTAGTGATTATAGATTCTATTTTTAAGGGGCCCAATGGCGCAGATGGTGATGGAATGATCCTATCTTCTGAGACCAGGGTCATGGGTTTGATCTCCACCTATGACAAATATTTACATAATGATAATTGTGTTTGTTCTGGGTTGTGATTAAACACAAGTGCTTTAAGCGACCGACCACGTAGTCAGATCAATGCATGAGATGTTGCATGAATTTATTATTAAAATGTATTATTTTAGAATTTTAATTGACTTAGTGTTGTATCGTTATTCTTGCAAATTGTAGATATCGAGCCAAAATAATAAATTGTTAAAGAAATTTGAGCGTATAATACCAAGCGTATAAAACATATCAACGCAGGGCCTAATAGGGTTAGAAACTTGAAACTTTACAGAAGGGTTCCTTTTATAACGTAGGAAAGCACTAAGAAAGCCTTCCTTAAAGGGGTAAAATGGGGGTGCAAAGTTAGTATAGAAATATAAATAGTAGTAGTAGAAACTTTACTGTTTTTGAAGTTATTACAATATTATTCAGTATTCAGCGGATAAAGCCGCGAGGAGCTGCTAGTATTTCATAAATGAGTTTATAAACGAGGTTTAAAAATTGGTCAGTCACAGGGAACCAATGCAAAAAATATAAACAACGAGGTATGCAACCTGCTTTTTTAGGAAAAAGTCAATAATGATTAGTTTAAGAAAAAAATATTCCATAAACCAAATCCCCGTTTACTTACAAGCCCACCCGGTCACCGGCGATTAATTAATTCAATTTTATTCTCCATTTAATATCAGCTAATCGCCTAACATCCGTATGACTCACCGTGATAGACTAAACAGCGGAGCTATCATAATTTCTCAAGCGAGACCAATTACATTCGCTGGAATTCCACTCTGCCCCGAGTCGTCACATAGCAATGCACGCGTCACGTGCGTTATATAATTCACTTTTAAAACTGACAGATCCGTACGAACCGATGACGTCAGCGGACTGATACCGTGGCAAAAGAATTTGGAACGGAGCCAAGTTTTGTGGTGTATATAGTCGGGTCGACATACAAGGTGTTAAATGTTTATAGTCTTAAAAAACCAACCAAAGTTATTCAATTCAGCAAAGGCAGATGATTGAATGTGACAATAGAAACTTTATTTATCATCAACGACAACAACAACGAAAGCAAAAAAAATAGACGTTTTTGTGGGGTACCGGCAGAGTAGAATAGTGAGCGAGGGACTAAGGTACCGGAACCGACAGATGACGGTATACCCATCTGAAGCAGCACAACTTAACTACTACTGGGTGGGGATGGGCAGCAGCATTCTCGTCGCGAAACTACGCTCTACGATTACCAACGCGCTTGCCCAACAGCAATCTTTCTGTGGCTGATGATGATGAATTTATAAAGGCTTTTCTTCATCATAGCATCAGACAATAGTTCTTAAAAAACCGAGAAAAATACACCCACATCCTTTTTATCTATATCAAATTGTTGTAATTATGAAACTGATTAATTATTATTTAATTAATTCCTTTAGAGCAACACTACCATTAGTACATTTGCACTAAGTACGAATAATTTCAATGTAGAACTAGATTCCCATAAATACGGCTATATGAACTACAAATGAACATTTTGAGTGAAAGAGTGAACAAACACCCATATAAACGTTCGCGTTCTTGCTATAGGACGATACGATATAATACTAGGTACCTTTCTTGTACCCAAAGATCTTTAAACACCGCTTGCAATAAGGATAGGATACTATCTATAAATATGCATATAATTAGGCATACCAAATAGTATAGTACAAAATTTCATACCCATGTTTTGGAAAAAAAAGCCAAATAAACCCTACGGAAACATTGTCATACCAGCTATAGAAAGTCCACAGTTGGACATAGGCCGTTCTAAGATCGGATCAGATCTTACCCATAATTTCCGCGCTGCCAAGCGTGGTGGAAAACCCAAAGCGCGGCTTCGCGACGAAGATGATGCTGCCCATACCGCCTCTGTAGTATATAAACTGTGCTGTTTCGGATGGATATACCGTCACCTGTCGGTTCCGATATCTCAATCGCCTCTTATGACATCTGATATAGAGGGAGATATTATTTTAGTCTTCCGGTTTTTCACTGCTTGAGAGAACATGTTTCCAATAGTATAAAGTAGTATTTATTTATTATACAACTTATTGGTAGCGAATGGAATTGGTAGCCATTGGAATATATCAAGTATATAGCGGCCTGGAGCAACGCCAAAGGCTGTGAGATATCACGTAACACGGCAATATCAGAGCTGATTAATCTAATTCTGATGAAACACAATTTAGCAAGTAATGATTGGTGAGCAATCACCATAAAATTCCCAACATGAGCGATAATGGAAGGCAATGACAGGGTAGGATCTTCCTCTCAGTTAGGTGCAATAAGGTACCCGAGCCGACAGCGCTATATCCAGCTTAAGTCCAAGCTACGCACTGCGATTACCACCGTGGCTGCCAAGCGTGTCAGTTATGAAAATGATTGATTATTGAAAATTTCTTGGCATGACGTGTAGCCGGCAGTAGCGACTAAAAACGACAAAAATGTTTTGCAATTACGTATCCGCGTATTTATTATGTATTTTGACCACTATAGTATTGTTATTCTAATTTAAGTCTGTCTATGTACATTCGCAATTATTTTGGCTAGTATAATGTTCAACTTTTCTGTAATTATATAAGTTACACAGCATGTTAATTTTGATGCACAGCCGCGGCACGCATTAATTTATAAACAATAAAAGGACAGACAAATAAAATCTTAGAACTTATATTCAGAAGAGCCCGATGGCGCAGTTGGCAGTGTTCTTATCTTGTACGCCATAGGTTCGATCCCCACAAACAAATATTCATACGGTGATATGTCTGTCCTGGGTGTACCAAATATGTTTCTAAGTATTATATTTATGATTTATCTGTTGACTGATGTCCGTAACACAAGTACTTTCAGCAACTTATCTCTCAGTCAGTTCAATGTATGAGATGTTGTGTGAATATATTATTAAAATAAGTTAACGTAAATATAAATAAGTAGAATGCCCCCAGTCGCCCTCTCGCTGTCACTGCTCAATCATAAACATTATTTTCGTAGAGCAGTACTCGACCTTCAGGTGCGGAGGCTCTCAAGCGAATACCAACCATCGGTGCGGCTCGCTAACCTGAGACCTTTTTAATATATATGTGAATTCAAAAACTTAAAGGAATTAATAATTAGCCAGAGAGCACCGGCAGAGTAGAATAGTACCTCCCCTGCACTATGTGTCACAGGCGACTAAAATACCGGAGTCGACATTGGCAATATATATTCATATGTAACAGCATAGTTCAAATGCGCAGTTTCGTTCTGCAATTACCGCATGCTTGCGTAGCGCGACAATTGAGGGACCCAGAGCAAATATTTATGTTAAGAATATATATATATATATATTTGTTCTGTGTCTTAGTGTTATTTATAATTATGTAACAAAGTATTATACTTGTAATTCCTCTGTCGTCTGATATTCGTAACACAACTATAGTTATTATTATTATAGACATATTATTGGAAGTCCACTGTTGGACATAGGTCTCCGCAGAAAAGGGGGACTAGGCACATAATTGCCGCGCTGGACAAGCATGGTGACAATCGCAGATAAAACTTCGCGACGGGATGTATACGGGATAGATACCCGCCCTGTTGTATTTGAGCTACACTGTTTCGAGTGGATATACCGCCATCTGTCGGTTCTGGTACTTCAGTCGCCTTTTACGACACCTGGTATAGGGGGAGGTACTATTCTACTCTGTCTACGCCAATAATTATTATAGAAAAACAATATTAAATACACATTTAAATTTACCTTATTCATACACTGTGAACGTACTTTTACTAATTAACATGCATTCGATACAAAATTTTAAAACTTTTAACAAAATTATAACACTATAAAGGTCGATGCTACACTCAAATTGCGTCAGGTCAATTTCTTCCAATTGATATGCGTATAATATGTTTTCCCTGTCATGTTTTTGCCGAAGGTCGCCAGGACGTTCGCTCTATTGTTTATTTTCGCGTGGACTTTGTGCTGTTTTGAATATGTATATATATCTCCTTTGTGTTGTTTCGTATTCATACAACCTATACAATATTATGGCCTATACAATATAAAACAGGCCCTATGGCACATTCGGTGGTTACCTATCGTTAGCTTCAAAGGTCGTGAATTCGGCCGAAAACAAACAGACATATTCATCATTGGTAGGGAGGGACATATGATGCATTTTTTGTTTGTTCTGTGTCTGGGTGTTAACGTAACACAATCGCTTCCAGTTACTTATACCGTAGTCAGGTCAATTTCTTATATGTTAGGTGAATTATGTTAGTCATAAATTTGGTAAGCGATATTAAACTTTCAATGCGAATCAATAACATCTTAATTGGTTGTGAAATTATGACAGATCGGATAGGCTGTTGATTCTTCTCAGATCACGATTTCATGTATAAATAAATGTTCTATTGTTATTAAGCCGTATTTACTTATACAGTGATTGATAGTCATTTTAAAATTTACTTGATATAGAGGCCTTATTAATAATTGAAATAAATAAATAAATAAGTCAACTCACGATAACTTCAATCTCGTTAAATAATATTACGCGACTACATTAACGTGTTCGCTGCTCACAATAAACTACTTTTTATCGGCCTTAAAATTACAAAACATTTTACATATTATTTCCAAATTAGCAAAAAAAAACAAATAATAGCCTGGAGAAGATCCTGAAAATTTACTGCGGCATTCGACCGCAAGGCGATCAAATATAAATAATAAACTGCGTTCTAAACAATAATTTTATAAAAGAGACGAGAGATTAATATGTTTTTATAAAACCTGGTCCACTAAAACAGCATACAGTTCGCGTGATAGTAAACGTCACAGCAACCTATAGGCGCCCGTAATATCACAAGGATATCACTAGCGCGTTGCCAACCTTGTGACTTGAAGATATTATGTCATATTACCCAGTAATTTCACTGCCCCTCTCACGCTTCACAAGCGGAACATAGCACTGGGAACATTGCTATTTGGCGGTAGAAATACGTGAGTGAAGTACCAATACAGGCGACCCTTGTATAAAGAAATTATATATATATATATATATATGTATATATATATTATATATAATTTATTTATTAATTTATATATAAATATATTAGCATTTATTGTATGTATCCATCATTAAATGTTATATATGATAATGTTATTATTATAATTAATTTACAGTTAATATTGAAACACAGCCTACTTCACTCCGAGCATCGGGAAACCCCTATTTCTCATATTGTGTTAGACCCCGCGCTAATCACCACAAATCTCCACCCATTTCGAAGTTTGTTTACAGTTCTTTTCGTGAACTTTTCCGTTTTAATACGTTATAAGTTCCTACCGCTCGGAAATCGCTTTCTGCGGCCCTCAAACAATATCCGTCGCACATTTAACCCTAACACGTGGACATAAGGACTTCCGTACACAACAGATACGTTGACTGTACCCAAACTAGTCGACCTTCGAAGCGTGTAAATGTCATGACGGTATGGTATACATATTTAATTCACAACTACTTTTGGTTTTATGCATATAAAAATGCATAATTATATTTAGGAGAATATTCACATGAAAAAAAAATCAACTTCTCTCAGGCTTCAAAAAAATCAATTTGTCTCTGATTTCGTAGACACGTCGATTTTTTCTAGTATTCTTTTGTGCTAGTTGTTATTGATCTCTGCAGCACAACGGTAAGGAAACTGCATCGGAAAGATGCAGGTTTGAGTCCCGCCTAAACCTGTGACAAGTTGATTTTTTTACTTGTGAATGGTATCTCAATACTCAACTACCATGTTCTTTGTGTTATTTTATGAACATAAATTTGTTCTAGACATAAACTGCAAAAGGAAAGTGCACTTCGACTGTAAAGTAGATAGCAAGTGCTAATTGTAGTTACCCGGTCAATACACTCTAGGCTAGAGTGAATGCGAAATATAAGAGGAGTCATTACGTACTACTATCACAGTACATATTGGTTAGTTTGACACTGCGGGGACACTTTGAGCCGCATTCGTTACAGAGAAACCGATGGAGCTTTAAAATAGGTTGGCCCTCAAGTCATTAACCATAAGGAGTAAAGTAGCCTACTGAAACATATTATCGGTTATCGGAATGAAAAGAACTTAGGGTTAGACTATCAATAATTTCTGTTTAAACTTCGTCCAGAACGTCCAGATCTATTCACCTGATCTAAGGTGAAAAATTAAAATCTATCCATCCATATTTCGATTTTATAACATTAGCAAGACAATAATAATAATAAATGACCACATCTCATACTGACTCAGCTGACTCCTTGGCAAGTCGCTTAAGCACTTGTGTTACAGACGCCTGACAACAGAGGAATAACAAATATACTACTTAAATGCATACATTTAACACGCAGACACAGAACAAACACAAATAACATAATATAAATATTTGCTCCGGTTGGGAATCGAACTCCCCGACCACTGGCATACAAGATTGTATCACTACCATCTGTTCCATCGGGCCCGTCAATATATAAAATATATACCTTAATACCTACTTCCTCGTAAATCGCTTGATTATTGGAACAAACTGTATAAAAACGCATTCGTTATTTTTTTAGTTAAGCGCGTTGATACAGGCTAATGCGTTGCGGACTACATTTTATAGTGATATAGTCTTACCTAGACTGACATTAAGGCTATTCATATATTTTTATCATTACAGCTATTCGTAGTCCACTGCTTGCCATAAGCCTACCAATAAATGGCGAATTGTCCACAATTGCCTGTTGGGAAAGCGTGTTGGCAAATGTAGAACGCAGCTTTCGCGACAGGGATGCTGCTGGCAATCTTCACCCTGTGCATTTGAGCTACATTGTCTCGGTTGCATACACCGCCATCTATCGGTTCTGGTACCTTAGTCGCCTTTTACGACACCTGATACAGAGGGAGGTACTGTTCAACACTATATTCTTATGAAATATGCCGCCAACAAATAACCGTCCACACCACAGATCTATAAATAAAAATCAATATCTATAAATCGATAGTGAACTCTATTAATCGTTGAAAGAGTATAAAATTGCTTGATGACAGTACAAATAACCAACGTAAGCCACGAGGACAATTACAAGCCAGTAGCAACAGTTAAACACACAAATATTACAAACAAAACATGTCTACGTCGAAGGGCGTCACAATTTCCCGTACCAACAGCGCGATAAGGCATCTAGGTCGCCATATTGCCAGCTGTTGTTCGCTACCTCTTGTCTAGTCGGCTATCCAAAATAATGTCATATATACGAAGCAGTGTACTTTTTATTTATAGCAGTAATTTCTAATTTCCTTATTTTTTACCTTTTAATATTCACGTTATTGACGGTTGATGACAAAGTCAAAATAATTAAGATCGATGTAGAATAATTTAATTTTAGTTACAACTTCACAATGTATAATAAGGATAATTCGTATAATTATGTTAATAATTAAGAAATAAGTAAATGACCGCATTCACATACTTATTCGAGAAGAAAACTTTACTGGACATGTTTTATGTATTAAATTCAAGAACTAATGACGCTGTTTCTGTGCATTAAGCTTCTTATCTCGGAGTCAAGTCAACGTATGAGATGTCATGTGAATTTATTTTTATAATAAGAAACAAACAAAAAAAACAGCGAATATATCTACAAGGTTCACTGAAACTATCCTATCTAACAGTATACAACAGTATACTGCTACATCTCATAACTGATAGTTACGTATACCATGACTCGTTTAGAACGATACTTTCATCAGTGTCATATACGAGTTTATGACGACGACAAACAATCAAAGGGCGCCGACAAGTTACGGTGCTACCGGCCTGTAAACTAATTAACCTACTTCCTTTCTGTTTGTAAACATTGTTTCAATGGACTAGTTGGTTAGCGGACCAAGGCATTTTTTCTCGAACATATCAAATGCTAGACTAATCATACGTTAATACTTCCAGAGGGATGGATGGATGATTCACAGGATTGGAGTGAGGCCAACAGTGATCACTCAAGGGCGACTTTAAAGTCAAACCTTGGCTCGAGTGGCCGTCGTTAAGGTATTTTTTTATGAGACCAAGTTGACCTAAAAGCATATAGTCCGCGTGATAGCAAGCGTCACTGCAATCTATAGACGCTCGTAATATCACAAGGATATCACTAACGCGTAGCCAATCTTGTCACTTGAGAATATTATGCCACATTACCCAGTAAATTCACTGCCTCTCATACCCTTCAGACCGGAACACAGCAATGCTAACACTGCTATTTGGCGGTAGAAATAGGTGAGAGTGAGGTACCAATGCAGGCGACCTTCTGTATAATGACTTAACCTCATGTTTATTTAAATCGTTTTATGCAAAAGGGCAGGACTAGATAAGCCCGGCGGTACTAGTGCGAAAATAATGTGTGTGTATTGTTTGTCATTGTGGAGGTACAGTGAGAGGGCGACTAATGCCTGAGAGCGAGGTGAGTCTGACCGAGATAACAATTATATGTTTTAAAATTATAAAAGATATATTATTTATACCATGAGACTCACTATCAACATCATATCAAGACACAGGCCTCTCCAAGAAAGGGGGATTTAGTTCATAATTCTCATGCTAGTCAGGCGTAGCTTCGTGACGGGAATGCCCTATTTGCTATTTATTCTACTCTGCCTCTGAATTTGATAACTGGTTGTATTACTATTGCTTTAGGATGTCGCATCTGATATTTGCATTCTGCGAGATAACAAATAATGAAAGTGGTGGTCCTGACCGTTATTAAGGAAAATTGGTACTCGATAAATCAACAAGAAACAGGAAATATATAAATAATCCTGATCGGAAACACCAATATATAAATAGCCTCGCGCAA
Source organism: Heortia vitessoides (assembly GCA_020976665.1). Taxonomy (NCBI): domain Eukaryota; kingdom Metazoa; phylum Arthropoda; class Insecta; order Lepidoptera; family Crambidae; genus Heortia; species Heortia vitessoides. The sequence goes on along the minus strand of JACJUM010003223.1, from coordinate 4,015,261 downwards.
AACAATCACAACAGTTCACAGTGTATAACTCATACATTGGATATATTTTAAAGATTATAATCTTTAAAATATATCCAAAATTATTAAATTTAAAATAATCACAAACAATTTTTCTTATCCCTATTTTTATAGTGCTCGCTACGTCAAAATATCAATTTGTCATCAATGGATATGAATCCTGCCATTAACCTAGATATATTTATTTTAGGAACTAACGATAGACCGCAGTTCTGTTCGTATTCGGATAATCAAACTGGCATGAAAACTAATTTCGTTGATTATATGAAAATGTAAAGCAGGAATTAGAGGCTCAATAGAATCATTTTTGAAAAGTGTTTCCCAAAATTAAATTAAAACTACACCATTGTCCAGTAGGTTTGATATAATATAGCAATAGGTTTTTTAATCTTAGAGTGAGAAATCATATAATACACACACAAATAAAATAAAATTCACACAACATTTCATACAATGACCTGACTCCGAGATGAGTCGATTAAAGCACCTATGTTACATGAGACAACAGAGAAATCACAAATATAATTCTTAAATACATATTTAACACCTAGACACGGAACAAACACAAATATGCTAAATATAAATATTTGTCCTGTGGATCCACGACCAATAAATTCATTCATTCCGTTTGTTAATTTAATAGCTTGTTAATTTAATAGCTATCGATTTAAGTCGGGATATCTGACTGATCCTCACTTCGCGAACTATTCCGTCAATCGTATCGTAATCAGAAACTTGTTATTACGTTACTATAGTATCAGATTGACGCTAAAACGATAATATTTCCGAGAAAATACGCCTATTTGTACTATATTTTAAGGTTTTCAAAAACAAATTTAAATTATGCTCGAAAACACCTAAACTGTCATGGCATCGTGTCGTGTTGTGTTGTCACTCCTTGCGAAACTCCATGCTGTGACAAGTTGTGAATCGTGTTTTCCACTGATATAGATAGATATCAATTAAAAATGATTGAATTTGATGATAAATATCATGCAGGACAACGACTGTCGTGTCCGCTAGTTAAAATATAAAGTAGAACCGCACACAACAGCTGTTAAAGTAACTTTATTGCGTGCTAGAGAATTTTCATACACACCACCATTCCACAGTTAACCTGCTTTTGTTATATTTATAACCAGCCCCAGTAATCAATTTGTACAACCGCACGCGAAACACTATTTTTTGGCGATGATGATTATCACAAACACAGTTCTCAATTTTTTTATGAGTTCATAAACCTTCAAAGGAGAAAGACTACGGCTGACTTCAAATGGCCCAAATTAAAGCCTTTTAAAAATACACATAAAAACATGTTTTTGTACAAGCCGCGTGACAGGAAGCGTCACATCAGCCCATAGATGCTTCTAAAATCACAGGATATCACTAGCGCATTGCCAACCTTGACTAGAGAATATTGTGTCCCATCACCCAGTGTTTTTCTCACGCTTCAAACCGTAGATAGGATAAGGTGGTCTAGGCTCTCGCTCTTAACTCCCTCTCATCCCTCTAGTTTTTTGACAAACTCTTTTACAGTGACAGCTATACGACTGGATTGAGCTTCTGTTGAATATTAAGCAATCTCCAAACAAATTTATCCGGAAACGCTGTCTCCGTACTTTATATGTGTATATATATACATATATATGTTTAATATCATATGCATTTATTGCGTTTATTTATACAAATATGTATGTCTTGTTTATCTATTATGTATATATATTGTCTGCACCACTATATATATTTTTTCTGTTTCGTCTAATGGTTGACTGGGAGATAATGCCACCTGGCATTAAGTCCGCTATTTGTACATTTTGTAACATTTTGTGCAAAAAAGTTAAATAAAAAAAAATGCTTATAACAAATATAAGCTTGTTAAATTGTCTGTTTAGGGTAAATTCTGAAACGGCTGGCCATTTTGACGGGACTTTCACTGGCAGATAACTGATAAGGAGTAATTTAGACTATTTTATTATGTACTATTCTCACAGGAACGGAAACGACGCGAATGAAACCACGGGGCGCTGCTAGTCAATAATATAAAATATTCGAGTGACCTAGAATTATAAAGGTGTAAAGTTAGCTTCAACACGTTCTATTACAAAACATAAACAGGTCAAAGGGCGTGTGCTTAAACATGTGAATCAATTGACCTACTTTCAATGTGTTTACAAACAGCATTAGAAATAACTAGTAGCAATTGGTCACTAACCACTAATAGATACTTACATGTTCATATGTTTGATATATTTTTTAGCAAGTTTTGGCATTCACTATGTAAGATTACATTCTGTAATCTTGCATAGTGAATGCAAAAAGATAAACAATAAATATCATCGTTACAGCCATTGGAAGCCCACTGCTAGGAGTCGGGAATCGGGTCAATGTATGAATTGTCGTGTGCATTTATTAATGTGTTTGTTAAATTTATTATTACCTATTTATTATTTACTCCCTACTAGAAGTCGTAAGAGGCGACAAAGGTACCACAATCCGAAACAGTGCATCACAAATGCACAGGGCGGGGATGGGTAGCAGCATACCCGTCGAGTAAGCTGCGTTCTGCGATTGCCAACACGCTGGCTCGGCACGAAAATTATAGGCAAAATTCCTCCGTTCTTAGGGAGGCCTATGTCCAGCAGTGGACCAATGGCTGATATAATGATTATAATAAGAGGAATAAAAATATTGTAAATAACATCGCAAAATGGCGGAAACATTTATCGGTTTGGTCATTACAATCCGAGGTGGTGAATGTTATTAATATAATAACCATAATTATTCTGTATGTTTCCGCCTAACTTAATTTAGCAACATGTCTTCGTTCGCTCGCTTCAACATAACGTTCAGAATATAGATGTGTGAAATATTATAGATTTACATTAAGTTTTATTCTTGTTTTATTTACGTTTTATTTATTAGGACAACCAGCAAGTTCATATGCCTCAAATACAAGAAATATACAAAAAAGTGGTTTACAAATAATAAGTTGGCGTTAAAAATAATATTTACCATAAAAATATAAATTTGAAATATAAAATTCAGCATTCAGCATCATCATCATATCAGCCGCAAGACCTCCACTACTGAACATAGGCCTCTCCAAGTGATTTCCAATAGGACCGATTGTATGCGGCCTGCGGTTTTAGTCTTATCGTCTGTCCGGTACGTGGTCTCCATTCCAGAACCGTACGACTCCATTGTTCACCGGTTCTGCGTGCTAAGTGCCCACTGCCACTTCAACTTGCTAATCCACCGGGTCTATGCATACTTTAGTTCTTTTACGGATGTCCTCATTATTGATTCGATCACGATTTCGATCACATACAAAAAAAACATGTTTCTTGATATCTTTTATAATGACACTAGATTAGCTGGACGTCAAGGAGGAAAAGAGGTTAGGCCACTTATTAATGAATGACCCTATACCTGCGCGCGTCTCGATCGTCCTATGAGACATCGACGTGATCCGTCATGGGACCCAAACGAGCCTGAAGGTCCAAGCCATCCAAGGATGCTTCTAGGAAATGGATCTAATGTCAAATACTCATTTGAAGTCGTTGCGGAAACAATATATATATATTGTTTCCGCTGTTTAATATAGAGTTTATTATATATATATGTATATATATATATATATATATATATATATAATAAACTCTATATTTACTTCTCTTCCTTTATAGGTGAATTTATTTACTATATATCCACCAAAAGGTTGTCTGAATATAACACAAGACCGCTTTGTGTGCTACCACCTTTTTTTTGTATTTGTCTTTGTTCTTCTCGTACACAATAGAGTTATTATATTATGCAACTAGCGACCCGCCCCGGCTTCACACTAGTGCAATGGTAAATAATGGTTATAGTTATTCCTAAGAAATAGACATATACCACCACGGACTGTTAAGATCTAAAAAGCTTTTTATGATGTACAAAACTGTAGTACATTATTGTGGTCTATCTCTTCAGGTTCAGCCTACGTTTGCAATTTAATGGTTAGATATGAAATTTATTTACATTAGAAACTTCCAAAATTATCAGTGATTCTCTACTATATTATGCATGGAATAAAAACGTTGCGTACTTTTAAAGATCTAAGCATACATAGGGAAAGACAGCGGAAGGTGACTTTGTTTTGATACTTTGTCAATGTCATTCCGGAAGCAAATCAGAAGGACAATCATTTTCGGACCCGTTTGGGGTTATTTATATGACCATATTGTATATATTATACAATGAAATATAACTTATCAAATCGTAATACTATGTTTTCCACAAAATGTACATTGTTCTGTAATAAATTGAATTGAATATACCAGACACAAGGTTTTGACCTCGACCACATACAAACACTGAGAACACCATAGACAACGGTTTTAAATGCCAGCGCCACAACAATATTGCGCTCTTAGATCGGTAGCTATGTAGGTTTAACTTACGGTAGCTTAACGTATTTGAGAGTAGCAATGTTGATCCTTATTCCCCACAAATTTAACTGAGTAGCTGTTTTATATTCATCATATCAGCCGTTGAACATCCACTGTTAGACATCATCATTGTATTAGCCATTGAGAGTCCACTGTTGGACATAGGTCTGCCCAAGAAATAGGGAATTTTGCCCATAATTATTATCGCCCTGGGGAAAGCGTAATGCTTCTGCCGCCATCTGTCAGTTTTGGTACCTTGGTCACCTCGTTACGACACCTGATTAGCGGAAGGTATTATTCGTTTACTGCTTCTGCTGATACCGCATTTCGATTCAGGCCTCCCTAATAAAAGGGGTAATTTACCCTCAATTGCCTCACTTCGCAAGCATGCGGTAATCGCAGAACGAAGCATATGATACATATGGATATTCTGCCTATGTACTCCGGTACTTTAGTCGCCTGTGATACCTGCCGCAGTGGAGGTACTATTCACTGGCTTACTATTTGTTTCTTTAAGTTTTTGAATTCACATATATATATATATACATAAAACTCAAGCCAGTGAGCCACAACAATGGTTGGTATTCGCTCGAGAATTCGCACTTGAAGGTCGAAACTACGAAAATAATGTTTATGATTGAGGAGTGACAGCGAGAGGGCAACTGGGGGTATTTTACTTAAATACATTTACATTTACTTATTTTAATAATAATTTACACATCTGATACATAGACCTGACTGAAAGTTAAGTCGCTTAAAGCACTTGTGTTACGGACAGCAGATAACATATGAATCATAAATATAATACTTAGAAATATATTTATTACACCCAGACACAGAACAAACATACCACCATATAAATATTTGTTTGTCGGGATTGAGCCCACGACCTATGGCGCACAAGATTGGAACACCTAATGCGCCATCACCCGCAATTACATAATAATATATTAGAACTAACCACGAGGCGTATTAATTAAAACTCGTGACTAATAAATATTTACTCCCGCTCCACGTTACATAACAAGCCGCGGTACTCGGTGTATAATGTATTGTAATACGATATAGTATACTGTTCAATTCATTTTATTTGCTTTAAATGCACAGCGCAGTCTAAAGCAAAGATAAGAAACTTTCGAGCGATGCTCGCATATTCGGGATACGCAGTTTTTCTGATAATAATAATATAATAATAACATTTATATGTGTACATATATTTATTCGCATAAAATTGTTGGTTCATAATAATAATCAATGCTTATTGCGTTGGGCGAGGCGATAAAAGTAGCCAAAGAAACCCATTGCGTGCGGTACCAGTAGAATAGTACCCTCTATCTGTCGTAAGAGGCGACTGAGGTACCGGAACTGACAGATGGCAGTATATCCACCCCGAAACTGTGTAGCAGTATTGCAACAGATCTGGGATGGGCAGTAGCATTAATTTATTTTGTTATGTCATACAAACTTCAAATTTATAATTATGTAGAGACTAAGTAGATTCTTCAATTACTTGATAACGTTATCAAAGTATGGATAATCTTCCGGAACTGGACGTTAAAACTCAATTTTCGTGTTTCTTGGCATTTTAATTATTTATTTATTATTATCTTTATTATTATATGTTTTACCGTATGCCACAAAAAAAAATTTGGATATCCACATAGGCGTATATATAAAGGTATATAAAGGTATATAAAGGGGGGAAGCTAGGTTTACCGTGCCAGCCCCAGGATGGTTTAGTGCCTACCCCAGGTGGTTTAGTGACCAACCCCAGGTAGTTTAGTGCCCACCCCAGGTGCTTTAGTTTGGGCACTAATATACTGGGGTGGGCAGAGACCACCCTGGGGTGAGTCCCAGGATGGTCTGTGCCCACCCCAGTATGTTGGGCTGCCGACTCAAAAAGTTACACATTAAGTATCGAAAGCGTAAGCGATTGCGTCATGTCCAGGCCAGCCTAACCCTAAAAAAAAGTATTTGAGTGACGGTCCCTCTGGTAGTCTTGTCTTGTGCGCCAAGTTGTTGGGTTCGACCCTCGCCCAGGACAATTATTTATATGACGATATTTATGTTTGTTCTGTGCCTGGGTGTTAAAGATATGTATTTATGTAGTATATTTGTGATTTCTCTGTTGTCTGACATCTGTAACATAAGTGCATTCAACTTATCACGGAATCAAGTAAAATTAAAAGACGTCGGAGGAATAATAAAAAAAAAGAAAATAACTATATGGCATTATTCCAATAGTTAATTCTTGAATTCAACAGCATACTCTAACCGTTAGTATTCCGCACACTGCGCAATAATAAAATCATAATTCGATTATTATGTTCGACTGACGTGACTAAAATATGATAAATTACCTTTTCAAACATTAACCTATCAGTATCCTGTCACATAATATGGCACACGTGTCATTGTCTCTGACGTAATAACTTTTTTTTCTATTGATTAGTAATTGAGTTGTTTCATAGAGCAGCCAGACCGATCGCATGAACTAGACACCCTGAAAAAAAGGTATAATGAATATGTAGCATTGAGACGTGGAGGTAATAATTACTGCAATAAAGCGGAAAAAAAATTAAATTAAATCAGCTTACCCGCCGCGACTAAATTTCGTAAAAACGGGAACGTTTCCAAGTTCAAAAGTAGCCGGATTCTTTACCAGTATTTATGAGACCACTCGCCAAATGTTATCAAAATCGATTATCCGGTTAAGCCATGATAGCACGACAGCATAAGCCCAGTCGCCCAAACTTACTGGGCAGAATGGATTGAATGACAAAAAAGAATAAAAATAAGTGAACCGCGTTATGATATTTTAAAGACTTTCTCATGTATACATTTGGCATTTACGTAATCTACTGAAATAACGGTAAAGCATAAATTAATAAAGCAAATTTTTCACTCATAACAAACACTCCAGTATAGATAGTCTTGTTTACGTTTTTTTTACAACTGATAAACAATTTACGATCTACGCGCTTAAGGCGCGAGGTGTTTGAACGGAAGCGCGCCAAACCAAATATTACATACCGTTTGCAAGCAACTGTCAACATTTGCTTGGGACACGCTCAATTAGGTCTGAACTATCCATGGAGACTTGGCGTAAAAATGTTAATTTTATTGCGTAGATGAAAAACGGTCAATTTTATTTGCTAATTCAATGATTCATTGCCGTTTTCAATAGTGAGACGTAATTTTTTAGAGTTCTTTACTTCAAATAAAAAACTAGTCCCTTACAGGATCACAATATGGTCTGTATGTAAAGACTCTCGGAAACGAGTGGAGGTATCAAGTTGTCTGCGGTACCTTCTCAATCAACGCAGTCTTTAACTCCCGCCATTTGAGCCTTAATAACATTCGGGGGACTATTCAAAACCACTCTTAGACCTACCATCATCAAATTTGGTAAGGAGAATCTTGCAGCACACATGAAGGAATATGAAAGGGTTTCATAAAAGCAACCAGGGACAGTTTTCTGGTAATCTCATAACGATCCGAAGGGAGCCTTAATGAATGCTCAGATCACACGTGCTCGTGTCGTAACCGGCTGCACATGGTCGGATTCATGTTACAAATATAGCCGGCACGTGTCCGCGATTGCATAAAAGGTTTACCGCGACTTTTTAAAAGGTTGCTTATAATTTGTAAACCCCAGTATTAAATCAACAGTGTAGTTAGTACTGTACACCGGCTGCAAATTAATAGCAATGGAGTGCCAGCAGAGTAGAATAGTACCTCCCTCTGAACCAGGTGTCGTAATAGGTGACTAAGGTACCAAAACCGACAGATAGCGGTACATCATTCCGAAACGGCACAACTTAAATACTATAGGGTGGGGATAGGCACCACGCCGGCACAGCGCGCCAATTATGGGCAAAAACCCTCTCAACAAACACTCTCAGAGATGCCTATGTCCTTCAGTAGACTTTCTATGGCTGATATGATGATTAAACATGTTGAAGTGTGTAAGCAATAATAAAAAGAACTAACCGCGCTCCGCGGTTTTGCCCGCGTAGTTTCGTTTCCCATTAGATTGTGGAGATAAAATGTTACTCACTTATAATATAACGTCAATTAATTTATTTGTTATAATGGTTTTGTTCATTATAAATTTTATATTTATAGATTCTGTTCACATAATTCTATTTTAAGTTAAAAGTTCTAATAAATTTTTCTATTTACTATTAAAATGTTAAATGCTGTTTCTATGCGCTACAATTTAGTAGAGGGCACTACCTCTTTATTTATTATGATTATGCACATAAAATTCATTTTTTTTATATTATGAAGTCAGCAAATATGAGTATGGTAATCTGTAGTTAATTTTGTACCATACATTTTCAGTTCAGTAAGATTTTTAATTCCAAAAAGTAGTTTAATATATATTTTGCTATCCATGCATACTCTAGAAATAGACTACTCCAAGAAAAAGTTTTTGCCCATAATTGCCACACTGATCCATCAGAAAAAGCATCACTCCAATAAATAAGGGCAGGGATAGGCAGCAGCATTCTTCTGACTAGTCAACGCTCTACCACTCCACATCTTCACAGCGTTAAGTGTCCAACGGTGGACATCCAACAGGTGATATGATTAAGAAAAATGAACAAAATCCAAATTTAAAATGTCTCTATATTAAATGAAGCCAAACGAAGCACTCAATGTGGCGACTCTATTTAGTCGAATTATTTTGAATACACTTAAAGGATATATATAGATCCTTTGTCTGCTGGAGATAGTATTTATTATCATTTTGAAACAGAATATGATAAATTTACATTCATATTTATTCAACAGCGTGAACAGCTGTTAGGGCCGCTTTACCGCATTGCCTATCAATCAGCAGCATCCGATTTTATAAGTACTTATTTAAATCTGTTTTTTCCACCACAACCTTAATATATTTATATTTAAATCTAATTAACTTAAGTTACTCATCACAACATCAGCTATCTACCTGTCGAGGTCTCGTATGGATTGGTTCAGCCATTTCGGATATACCCCGACAGAAAAGAATACTCCCATTTTATACGTCTTTTTAGTAAATAAGAGTTACTTTATAATATAAAAACCAAACAAGTATATTTAATAACAAAACAAAATATATTCTTAAAAACTTATAAAGGAAGAATCAAATGACTACGTAAATCCTACATAAATATAAAGTTATTACAATTTGCAACTAATGCTGATTGATTTAACCAGTTAACAATTGGGATATAGATTCCAACAATAAAACATTTATAAATAAATGTATACCTGCACTGGCCAGGAACAAAGGGCACAATACAAAGTAGCCAACGTTAATACACATACGCAAATCTGTATTATCAATATTATCACAACTAATTCACAGATAAAACGTGACGTCACCACACGTACATGCGAGATAACGTTTCAATAAATATTCAAAACAAAAGAAAGACACATCGTAAAATATCAAAACATTCATCAACAAGATCACCTATAAAATAAAATAAAATACTCACGGAAACGCATTCCTTTAAAACTGGAAGCATTAGCCGACTGTAAAAATCCCGCCAAACGTACAAATATTTCCGGCGAGTATTAAAAAATTGTCCGAAAATAACAACAATCACATTACACGAATCCACACCACAGATAAACACAAATATTTAAACATTACCACTGGCACAGAACACTGGCTGAATACTAATATTTTTGAAATCGCGAGCTTTTTTTTATTCTGACAAAGGCAAAAAGGAAGGATTCACGGCACTACCGATTGAATAAGCTTTAATCGATTGCAAAACGCAATGTCCAATTGCGGCATAAATGTGTTGAGTTCGAAACGTTATCAGACGACTGCGGTACTCGGTCACTAGCCTCTGACTGCGCGATCACACTATCCATATGGGCAACAGTAACTCATTAATTTATTTATTCGAGTCGAGTGCACGGCCGTTTCTTTGTTCTTTTATTTTTGGAGCGTTGACATCTGACTCTTGCAAAACTGTCTATATTTTGGGGTTTGAAGACGACGAACGATAACGTGTAAAAAGCTTACATATAATTGTGATATGAAGATAGTATTTGCAATTTTGTAGGGAATCGCAGTATATTTTTAGTTTCAATAAAAGCAAATTAAATTAAACTTATGTTTCATTTCAATAAACATAACTTCTATATTGTCTGCAGTGGACGTATATGAAAGGGCACTGTACGAATTTCCTGTTCAACAACGTAAAAACTTATTACGCAGAAAAATGTATATTATTTATGAATCATGGTTTTTTAATCATTTAATGTTTTATTGTAGGTATTTGTAAGCTACAAAAACTTTTGTTTTTGTATAAGATGTTTCCGATTTTAAGATCCCGACTATCATAATACAGAAGTGTTGTAAAATAAAGTTTAAATCACCTGTACCTGCAGAGTGGAATAAAACCTCCCTGTATCAGGTGTGGCAAGAGGCGATTGCGGTAACGGACACGAAAGATTGCTGGGTATCCAAACAATGCAGTAGCAGTATCCGACGGAGATGGACAGCCAGAGAAACTACGTTCCGCGATTGCCACCACGCCTACTCAGCGCGAAAATTACAGGACAATAGGGAAACCTATAACCATCAATAGACGTTATACGGCTGCTATAATATTAATGAGGAAGCTTTTTAGTCTAAAGATAATAATCTGGTCTCGATATATATATATATATATATATAAGTAAATCTGTGAGACAATAAAGGACAGTGACAAAAGGCAATACTTGATGTTCTTGCTGACAGATATATTGGAGGGAGTAATAATAATTGTGCAATTGGAATAACCAGTACAATTACGTTATTAATAAATAAATAATTAACTAAAAATGTTCTTTTTCTATTTCACTCTTAAGAATCTAACCAAAATCCGATTAAATTATGGAAGTGTTAACGTTATAAAACTACATTATAAATAATCATTTTAAATAACGTTATAAATAAACCGCGTTTTAAAGTTGTTAAAAGAGCATTTATTTAAATGAAGGAGAAAAATTAAAAAATACATTATTATTGTTCCCTCCAATATATTCCGTTCCCTGTCAACAAGACTATCATGTATTGCTTTTTGTTTGATGTTTATCAGATCTTAAGATGACATTTGCTACTAGTGCAAACTGTAACGTACTCGTATAAGGCAAGTCGGCAAAATAAATAAGCGTATCAGACCTGACATTTGTGTCAGCGGGTCATCAGGCAACAGTCATTAGCTCGCTTGTTTGATCAACAAGCGAGTTTACTTATCAATTATAAATGCGTCTGGATGTGAAGCTTAAAGACCCAAGGTCGTGCGGTACGGTAAAATTAAGGCGTATGTATTTACTCGTGTCATCGTAATACGTAACGTTTCACTAAATTTGACGGGACCAATGGCGATGATCCTATCTTTGCGCCAAAGGTCGTGGGGTTGATTCCCACCCAGGACAAATAGGTATATGTGTTAAATATGTATTTGTATATTATATTTACGATTCTCTCACCCTACAAATACGGCAGTACACTGCACTGCTGGTTGGCGGTAGGAATATGTAACACTAAGGTACCTATGCAGACGACCATCGTAAGAGGTGATTTTAAGACCTACACCTAGTGAATTAATAGATATTAATTATTAAACTTGGATAAACGGCGACCATTTTTTAATTTATAACCTGATAGCAGAAGAATGCGCGTTCCCATGGGAATTTTGCAATTGCTTTCTTCATATTATTCTTGCTATATTTATGAATAAATAATCTACCATTCTTAACTACCTCACTAACATTATAATTATATATAAATAATATACTGTATACTGTTGCAATTATTATTGACCTTTGAAGGGTAGCATGTAGAAAAGACGAATAACAAATGTACAAATACATTTGAATATACGTTGACTTGGCTTGTATTACGGATATCAGACAACAGAGAAATTACAAATATAATACTTATATATAAATAAATAACACCCAAACAGAACAAATATAAATACAAATATTCACCATATAAATATTTGCTTTGGGTGGGGATCGAAACCACGACCTTGGCGCCCAAGATAGGGTCACTACCATCTCCGGCATCGGACCCGTCAAAGATACTAATCTACTCCACCGGTACCACACGGTTATTAAAGATATCTTTATGAAATTTAAACTATACATATCTAAACCACACTACATAGTACGAAACAAAATCTTTTTCCGCTGTCTATCCCTATGTATGTATGCATGTTTAGATCTTTAGAAGTACGCATCAAATTTTAAAGCGGTTTTTTTAAACAAATTTTGTGATTCAAGAGAAAGATTTATATGTATAAAACATGCATAATATAGTAGAGAAACACTTATAACTTGAAAAGCTATCATTTCCAATGTGATTTTGTAAATAAACACATTTTTTCGCAATTACATTGCAAACGCTGGCTGATCCCGACGAGATCGATCAAAATAATGTACTACAGTATTGTGCTCCTTAAAAAGGTCTACAATAAAGATCGCGATGGTATACGTCCACCTCCTAAGGATAACCTACAATAACCATCTATATCCTCATTGCATCCGTGCAGAGCCCTGGCAATAAGTTTATTATAATATTAACATTTTCTGTTTGTTTGCAATATTATTTAGATTCGGTTCTTAACATCCACTTTAGTTGTTAGTAGTATTATTATATATACTTGTAATGATAGGCAATGTTTGAAGAAAGATACTGAAACCAGGGTAAGAACCCATCACGTATATAGACGGTTTCCTTATTTGATCTCCAAAATCTCCATACCGTTCACGCTTCTCACGTACTAATTACAACATCTTCACGTGATCGGATATTTAAATATATTTATTTTTGCATAATGAAGATAAGGCATCCAGAAACAAACACTCTCGATTACTAGAGTAATTACTCTCGTTATCATGTGACAATAACATATTTGATGACATTCACTTGGTACCTACATCGATAAATAAATGCTGTAAAACAATAAAATTACAACGATTACACCGGTTCACAAACAATAAACAAATCATCCAAAATGATGCCCAATATATTATTACTTTCAAAATAAATTAAAAAGTGATAAACAGATATCTGCCAATTAAAAACACTTATCAGCTCCACTTTTTAAGTAATACATACCGGTGAGTTACAAAACATAGTGATTTTCCATATCTCATCATCATATCAGCCTTTGGAAGTCCCTTGCTTACACATACATATCCCTCCCCCTCCCTCCCCAAAAAGGAGGATTTTTGTCCATAATTGCATAGTTTCACGACAGGAATGCTGCTATCCATACTAGTACTGTGCATTTTTTTTTTGGATGGATATACCGCCATCTGACGGTTCTGGTACCTCAGTCGCCTCTTACGACACCTGGTACAAGGGGAGGTATAAATTATTTCTGCCGGTACTTCACAGCATATCATGTATTTATTCTACATTATACGTGACATGTGACCGAGTCGATCAGAGATGGCGATTCCTAGAGAAGGTTCCGGTTGAAGTCACTTTTTCCGGTAGAGGGAATTCCTTGGGGGATTAAGTGGGTATATTGGACTAGATAGTGTACTACAAATCTAAGCAATCACTGTGTTTTAATCTGGAGGTAAAGAGGTAATACAGGTAAAAAAGGTTAGCCACAAGAGGCATTCGCTTTGGTAGGACATAGAAAACTCGCAATAACAAGGTTATTGGTCACTGAAGACAAATCGGTTTTCTTATATCTTGGGACCGAAAGGGATCAAGGTTAACCTTCGACCCGGAGAAGTACAACCACGCGTTTTTCCACACAACGGTAAATTTAACCAAAAATAAGCCTTATCCTTCTGATTATAAAATACATGAAATCTGAAAGCCGATCGTTACCGCAGTGTAAAAGAAATACGTGAAACAATCGAAACACGACCATTACATATATCATCACACATGTATACAAATACATACATACACCTATACTAATACTATAAAGCTGAAGCGTTTGTTTGTTTGAACGCTATAAACGGACCGCGACAGCTGGACCAATTTGAAAAAATCTTTCCGTATTAGATAGTCATTTTATCGAGGTATGCTGTAGACAATATACCATCACGCTGGGGTCAAAAACATGTATATTTATTTAGATAATATACAAACTTACGTTTCTAAAATGTATCCAATCCTAACGGGTGCTCAGTTTCGCTATTTAGCTAAGTTTACCAAAGTCCGACCTTCGGTTCCCCGAGAAAAAATAAAGTTGAGTTAGTGTCTCTGTGTTATATACCAAGAGTCGATCCCAGGACATATGTCTGTGTATCAAATACATGTTTTTATGTATTTAAGTAATATATAAGCCGAGAGGTACCGGCAGAGTAGAATAGTACCCAATCCGTAACAGGTGTCGTAAGTGGCGACGAAGATATCACAACCAACAGATGGCGGTATATCAATCCGATACAGTGTAGCTCAAATGCAGAGGGTGGGGATGGACAGCAGCATTCCCGTCGCGAAAGCTGAGCTCTGCGATTGTCAACACGCTAGCCAAGCGCGGCAATTATGGGCAGAATTCCCCTTTTCTTGGGCCTCCCCAAGAAAGGGGGAATATGCCTATGTCCAGCAGTTGACTTCCAATGGCTGTAATGATGACGAAGTTTTATATTTGTAATTCCTCTGTTGTCGGAATCCGCCAATGTACGCGAAGTTGTGATATTTTTTTTTATTATTCGTTTTTTTTAACTCTTAAGAGAAAGATGATAAATATTAAACAGTAGCAAGCACTGTTATTCACTCTGTAACGTTTTGATTTCATGTACATAAATAGCGACACAAGCTTTATAATTTTTTTATTATATCCGTCTAAAGTGTTTTCATTAGCAACCCAGTATAAATAAAGAAGTACAAAGCAGACAAGAGCAAATAATGATAACTTCTCTAAATCACGATTAACCGGAAAGTACTGCGAAGCCACTACATTTGTGGGTTACATTGTTGGTGAGTAACACACACACCACACAATCTTAACAGAATTCGACGTTATTAACTCTCTAAGACACCAATTAATTCACACATTTCACACATCGACCTGTCTATACTAATATTACAAAGCCGAACGAAGAGTTTGTTTGTTTGAACGCGCTAATCTCAGGAACCGCGAGTCCGATTTGAAAAAATATTTCAGTGTTGGATAATCTATATATCAGGAATAGTTATAGGCTATATACCATTAAGGTAAGACTAACAACAGCGTAGCAAAAATAGTACTAGATTTGTTCTACAGCTCAACGCGGGTAAAACCGCGAGTAGGTACTAGTCCGTAATAAGTCGCTTAGAGCACTTACGTTACGGACAACAGACAAAAGAGGAATCTATTTAACACTCAGACACAGAAGATACAAATATTCATCACATAAATATGTGTCCGAGTATCCAGATCATTAGTCCCGTTGATATGATATCCAGATCATCGGAGATGATAGGTAGACCGTAAGCGAGATTTGACAATTTGTCTTCTGTAAGGATCTTTGCATTGTTTAGCTATCAGAGAGCGCCATAGACTTCTTTGACGGGCTTTCCAAAGCTATATATATATATATATATATAGAAATATATATATATATATATATATATATATATATTTCTATACATGTATATGTCATTAAACTCCTCCTAAACGGTAGGACCGATTTGAATATTAATTTTGTATGGGACCCTGAATGGTTTGCATTCACAAATGCACCCAGCAAGATGCCCCTGTAGTCGGTATCTAGGTTATTTATCAGGACAACGCTTTGTCGGGTCCACTAGTATATAGTCTATGTATAGCTAGGTATAGCTATATGTATTTCCTCTCTTTTTTGATATTCGTAGCTCAAGTGCACTAAGTTACTCACCCCAGAGTCACGTGAATAATGAGCAGCGTTGTAGCTGTGCCCGCGACTTCGCGTGAAATAGTTTTTTTGTGTACCATACCTCTTTGCCTTAACTTATATATTCTTTGAATGTCATGTATATTTATATCGAATGAATGGTCTGAAAAATAAGTTTCAAGTTTCTAGCTCTAAAAATAGTGATACTTCCATACAACTCTTCATTCCCCTTTTCGACCCCTTACAACTCTTATTTCGAATTAAGAAATAGGCTATGTCCTTTCTCAGGGTCTAAATATTGTCTGTGCCATATTTCATTAAAATCGGTTGAGAGGTTTAAGCGGGAAAGCGTAACAGACATACAGACAGACACAGTTACTTTCACATTTATAATATTAGTAAGGATTAGTAGGGATTTATTTCCGGAATAAAAAGATTTCATTAACTATAAGATATAAAAACTTTGCAGACAAAGTCGCAAACGGGAAGCTAGTTCAATAAAAAGCCAAAAAAGCAGGTTTATATTCACTACGAGTAAACGATAAATTCATCTCTGGGATAAAGAACAGATGCCTTTTGTTGCTTGCATAATGTAGACTAGTAAAACGCTTCAACATTATACTGTAAAACACAACGGCGCAAAACGTCTCAATCGAAAGGTCGAGTCCGGGTGGGGCTGACCCGTATTTGAAACCGAATAAAGGAAATTTGCATTATTAACTCCAGTTTCAGCGATGAAAGAAACTAATAATGAACATCAATATAGAGAAAGGAATAATAAATTCCCACAACATCTCATACATTGACCTGACTCCGTGGTAAGTCGCTTAAAGCACTTGTGTTACGGACGCCAGACAACAGAGGAATCACAAATATACTACTTAAATACATATATTTTACACCCATACACAGAGCAAACACAAATATCATCATATAAATATTTGCTCTGGGTGGGAATCGAACCCACGACCCCTGGTGCACAAGACAGGATCACTACCATCTGCGCCATCGGGCCCGTCAATGAGTTGAGATAGTTTTGACATGTAGAAAGGATGGATGAAAGTAGAATGACTGCACAAATATATAGAACGGAGATGAATAGAAGAGTTGGTTGGTACCTATGCCAACATACCTTGAACAGGTAGAAGAGTTATTTAGAGTTAAAGACGGAAATCCCTTTCATTCTAATGCGTATAATGGAAGCGAGAGAGGTATGCCCAGATCGTAGCAAGCGGAGGAGCGGAGCGGAGGAGCAAGATAGGATACATGAGTGATGTATGTATTTAAAAACTAGCAGAGTAACTAGAATTCTAGTTATGTATTTGTACCGGTAGAATAGAATATAGTACCTACCTCTGTACCAAGTGTCGTAAGAGGCGAAATCACAAGGATTTGTTTCTTTACGACATCAAATTAGAAACTTATTAAATTATCAGTGTTTCTCTACTATATTATAAAATAAATGTAAACCTTCCTCTTAAACCATTTATATATTTCTATATATTTAAAAGAATATCTAAATAATCTGTTGCTTTGTTTTAAAAATCTATGTATTATAATAATAAACAGACAGCGCGAAGTCACTTTGTTTTATACTACGTAGCGATTATCTCAATACCCGACAATTGATGTACGACCTATGAGTATACATGTTTGTGTATGTATAAATGTTTTGCTGCCGTCCATTTCTATTAGTGTATGTTATGTATGTTGCACCTGTTCCCTCCGTCGTCAACAGGTAACCACTGATAATCAGCGACGTGATGCCACACTGTGGTATCAAAACAATATGCTGAGTTAGTTGCCTTTGAGATAGGTCTGGCTTTTTTCTGTATGGATTCGGCGTTACTTTTGGCACAGTTTAGCTGTCAGGGAGTGACATAAAATTCCTCTTGGAATAACTAGAGTACCTCAGGGATGCGATAAAGTCCTCGAGGGGGTATGAAGAGGGAGGAGATAGGGGGGTCCAGCATAATTACTGTGCCACCGCAATACTTTAAAAGTGCCCAGCTGCTGTTTTTCTTATTACCTTTTTGTGTGCTAAAAACATATATTATTATGATTGTATAAATAAAGAGATATTTCTGTTTACATTTATTAAATACTAAATAACTCGACAGACGTTGCCCTGTCTAAACCATACCTATAACCAGATAAATAATTTGCGACTATAAATTAAGATAAAAACTATCCTATCTCTCAATATGGTTCAGTAGTTTATCCCGGACAAACATCGTGACAAGATATTTTAAATATAAACAGATATAAGTGATTCTGAAGTTTGATATATTATACAGTTTTTCTCAAGTGTTCACAAACAACGTTTCTTATAATAAGAAATATGATTACTGTGTGATACGATCCGACAACAAATAAAACATTTTCTCAGTTCACCGGTGCAGTGAGACCTTGCTTAACTCGTAGATTACCCGTCGTAACTCGCAGATTTAGAGGCACTCATTTTTACACTTACGGAGGACCAATATTCTTTACGTTCTTTTAACTTGTTAATATTATTTATTTTTAACTTCTTAAAATGATCAAATATTTTAACAATAAGAATCAGGTTTTTTTTCAGAAACTTCTTTCTTTAAAACTCTAGGTTCTTTAACGTACCAAATTTCATCAAAATCGGTTAACTGTTGGTGGTGAAAACAGGCACTTCCTCATTCATAGAATAATATGGAACGATAACTTTGAGAGGTTTTATGTATGGATAATGAATTATATTTAAGATGATATTTACTAGAAATAAAAAAAAACAACTTGTCTCTAGACATCACTTAAGAATGCTTATATCTTGGAGAGGACTTCTTAAGGCTGGTGATGAAGCGCCTCCCTTAGGCGATTAGTGAATATTTATTGCTAGACCTGCCCCTCGCTCTTCCCACCCTCTCGTTTCGAAACTCACGAGACTAAGGTGTTTTCGTTTACCACAGAGGTAATACAGACAAAAAATAGACAAATATGATATAGCTCCCTTAGCGACTTTGGCCGCGAGGACTTTATCGCATCTCTAAGGTACTCTAGTTATTCAGAGAAGAATTTTATGTCACTCCCTGACAGCTAAACTGTGCCAAATCCATACAGAAAAAAGCCAGACCTATCCCACTGGAGTATGTTTTCGGGATAACCCTTGTGTTACCCCTGACTATCAATAATCACTGTGCCTAATTTCATCCAAATCTGTTCAGCTGTTTCGGCGTGAAAGAGTAACAAATATGCATGCATACATTCATACATCCATGTATCTATACCTCCATACTCACAAACTATCGCGTTTATAATGTAATATTATTGGGTAGGTAAGTAGGATAAAATAAAAGCGATAACAAAATAAATGGTACAATTTCACTTGGGAACGTTTAAAGAGTCAAAAGTTACACCGACAGTTCAAGGTTTATCAGTTAACGGTACATTAATCGACGGTATTGCACCACAATATTATTTTCCTCTATATATTATTTTTTATTATCTTGGGCAGCAAACGGCAATTATCCAGTTTAAAAATGTACCTGTAATTATTTTTAATAACGTGGTAGTGCCCTACAGCACATGCATTAAGAATCTTGGCCTATTTATCGACTCCTCCTTAACCTGCGATACACATGTTAATGAAATCAGCAGTAAGGTTACTGGAACGCTTCGTGCTCTCTATTGATTAAAACATTTTCTCTCTACCAAAACCAAAACCCTTCTTATTCAATCCTTGGTTTTACTCATAATTGACTATGGTGACGTGTGCTGCACTAATATCTCTGGACTCAGGAATGAGCTTCCGTTGAATATTAAGCAATCCCCAAACAAATTTATCCTGAAACGCTGTCTCCGTACTTAATTTACTGATGCTGCTTCTCTAACTTTATAAACCTATTTCTGATGTACGTTAATAATAACGCAATAAATGCAAAATGCATATGATATAAATATATATTTATATCATATGCATTTATTGCGTTTATTTTTACAAATGTATGTCACGTTTATCTATTTTGTATATATATTGTTTGCACCACTATGTATATATTTTTCTGTTTTGTGTAATGGTTGACTCGGAGATAATGTCATCTGGCATTAAGTTCGCCATTTGTACATTTTGTAACATTTTGTGCAATAAAGTTAAATAAATAAAATAAATTATTTACTTGATATACATATATATTAATAATACCTGATAGATAGGAGAAATCATATGGCTACTGGTGCAAAATTTTGGCGTAAATTATGCATATAATGCAATACAATTTGACAGGCCCGATTGTGCAGGTAATAGTGATATTATCTTGCGCGTCGCGGTAGTTTTTATATAGTAGTATTGCTGCTTCAGTTTGCTTTAAATATTTGAGTAAAATTAATGATTTTTTTTATTATTGTTCATAAAGAATCATCCCGACTGGATTATTCCCGAAGCGTCCGAGTGCAAGTTATTCCGTAAGTGAGCGACAATAATATTTGAAACTATACTAATATTGTAAAGCTGAACTTTGTTCAGTTAAACGCGCTAATATTTGAAACTACAAAACCGATTTAAAAAATCTTTCGCTGTTATATAGCCCACGTATCGAGGAAGTATATAGTATATTTCTTTATAAATATATAAAAATTGACATGGTTTTTTTTCCGAGATAAACTTCTAAACTTCTGAATCAACTTTTGCGTACTGTGTTCAGTATGATCCAAATTGAGAGATGGAATAGTTTACCTATATCTCAATTTATAGTCGCAATATTTTTCATGATTAGCATATATATATACAGACAAGTCGATTTATTTCTACGATATGATTCGGGGGAAGAATAAATGATATCTTGTTTATCAAATTAACAGTGCCGCGGGCACACCTTGTATCGATGAACTATATTAATTGTTTGATATAGTGGCACAGTTACGAGTACGAAAAGCATCTCAAACCATTGCACTTAACCGGTTGCGTGGTCGTTGACACAGCGGGAACCAGTTCCACCTGGGCGAGTTTACAACTCATGTCTCTCAACAGAAATGTCTATACACTATGGTATACTGCTACCCATTTCTAGTAAGTAAGTATTAGGCGGACAACTCAAATATCTACAAGCACTTTCACATTTATACAAGAGATATACCTCATATAAGGTCGTCTGCATTGGAACCTTATCATATATGTATATATATAACCAAGCCCTCCCCAAGATAAGGGGATTTTATCTATAATTGCCGCGCTGGACAGGCGTGGTGGCAATCGTAGAGCGCAACTTGGCTTGGCGCGAGGATCTTGCTGCCCATCCCCGCCCTGTAGTATTAATGCTACGCTGTTTCGGATGGATATACCGCCAACTTTCGGTTCCGCATTTGTACCTCAATTATTTCTGCCGCGAAATAGTAGTATTCGCATTGCGTTTCGGTTTAAGGGGTGAGAGGGGCAGTGACATTGTTGGGTAATGTTATATAATACCTTCAAGTCACAATGTTGGCAATGCGCTAGTGATATCCTTGTGATATCACGAGCATCCATAGGCTGCAGTTACGGTTACTATCATGCGGTCTGTATGCATGTTTGTCGACCTGGTCTAACAAAAAACAGCACAATCGCTAATGTTATACAACATCGCGTCTGTATGATGAAAAACAAACCTATCAAATTTGCAATCTTCAACCACATGGAAAAAAATTACATATAAAATTCATTACATACTTTATTTGTGAATTAGTTAAAATATGAGGATTTCAAGCATTTACAGGCACGACATCATTACACTCTGCCAGCAATGTTACACGGTTTGCAGATCAAACACAAAAACTTTACAGTCTTTCAAACATTGTTTTATGCAGATTGACAGCTGTCAAACTAATGTGTTTTCAAATCATTTTAAAAACTCTCTGCCTTAATTTTAGTTGAGTGAATACTAGGTCATAGCATATCACAGTAAACATCACAGAATGCCTAACACCAGTAAATCAAATTATACCTGACCTATAATTATAGAGTGGAAACACTTTTGGCAATAGAAACTCTTGTCATAATATGAACACTTACCAATAAAAATTAGTATCACTCCATAGTGAAGAGCAATACAATGTTGCCTATCAAAAAACAACTCGACCGGACAATAGAAAGTAATTGAGATGACACTGGAGTCTGTATCTAGGTTAATATGTACATCGATATGTAGGTAAATATATTACATATTATCATGTTCCTGTTCTGGTAGATCATTGGATTTACTCAGTGTGTCGCGTCCCGCAGTACTTTCCAGGTTCCAATATAACCTAGCTGATACCCGCGGTTTCACCCGCTTGATTTTCCAATGGGAAGACTTTTAAGGATGAATGGCATTATATATCCTTGAGTTGAAATTTCACGAAGATCGGAGAAGGTAAGGCTTATTACCTCACAAGCTTCCATTAATTTCTTTATAGTAATGATATGCGAAATAAACTATAGGAGAAGCTTACGTCCATCAGTGGACTTCCTATGGCTGACATGATGATCTAACAGATAAAGATATTACTTTGATTTTAAGATTAAATAATCATTAGAATACGTACGTGCATAACTCTAGAAAGACTGAACCAAATTGGATAATGATTTTATTGTTGTGTTCGTAATAATTGTCTATACCATATTTAGGTAGGTATAGGTACTTCATAGTTTAACAGTCTCATTATCATATTAGCCTTCTTAAGTCCACTGTTGGGCATAGGCCTACCCAAGATTGGGGGATTTATGCCCATAATTGCTGCGCTGAGCAGGCGTAGTAAGCAATCGCAGTGCGCAACTTCATGACGAGAATGCTGATACCTATACCCGCCACGCAGTATTTAAGCTGCGCTTTTTCAGATGGATACACCACCATATGTGGGTTCCGATACACCTGGTACAAAAAGAGGTACTATTCTACTCCGCCGTTACCCCACTAATATATCACAATAGAATTAAATCTCCGACGGTAATATAATATCACTTTACTATTTAGGCAGAGACTCTTAAGACTATAGATCTCCCTTGTTACGATCTTGGCATACCTCTCTTGCTTCCTTTACTGGCATTAGTCCTTTCATACAAATTTGTTTATTCTTGGTACTTCTGACCTGGCCCTTCTTTTATACCTCTTCACCTTCGTTAAGATATGTTCGCCTCGGTCTTTATACCAACACTTCCATTCACTACCGCTCTATATATTTGTTCAGTCATTCTACTTTCATCTGTCCTTTCTACATGTCTGAACCATCTTAGCATTCCTCTCTCTATTGTAGTTACATCATATTTTACACCACATCGATCTCTTATTACACTATTTGTTAACCTATCTCTCAAACTCACATCATACATACTTCAAACTGCTCTCTTTTCAACAGCATTTATTCTACTCGCGTGTTTCTTCTGCCATACCCAACATTCACTACCATATGTCAGTGTTGGAACCAACACACCTCTATGAACAGTAAGTCGTGACCTTACTGACACATTTTAACTGCCCATAAAAGCATGTGAAGCTCCAAATTTAGGAATTTAGGAATCGAACTAAAGGAGAAAGATTTTGTACAGTGTTCCATTACTCTGTTTAAAAACAGTTGGATTGATTGCTATTTTTATTTTATTGATCTGTAATTTTTAACGTGCGTAATCGTTGCGTGTTTTTATTGTATTTAATTATCTGATATTTTATTGTATAAAAACATTACTTGAGTGTCAGAATTTTTAATTAGTCCTATATTCACAGAATAGAGGAATAAAATGTACTTGTACATTTTATTTGATTTTATTTATTGTATAAGATATTATTGCGAAGTATCAGCTATTAAATTCTCTTCGAGTTTGAGCTAAGTGCTAGTTCAAAAAAATTATAGATAGTAAATGACTGGCTACATTTGATAGATGAAGGATCATATAATCATTCCTCAAATAAATTATTATTGTCCGACTAAAAGTTGGGTTTTTGTATCCAAATTGGCGTAATTAGTGGAAAATAAGGCGTATTCCAAGTTGGCTTATAAAAATATTTTCTTACACTTCAACGTACCTATAACGTATAAAACTAATTTTTTAACGGTTTTCAAACGCGATTTAGTTCAACGTTTTGAAACTTGCGGTAAGGTAACCGAAACGTCGAACTAAAAATGTACATATTATAATATGGCTGCAAGTCGTCAAAACAACAGAAAATCTATTGCAAAAGTTTCACTATCACTGCTGCTTTGTTAACCAAATTTCTAATGCTTAAAAAACAGAGCGGACGTCGCGTTTTGCAACACTACGATAAGTTTATAATTTATTCGCTTAGCTTTAGTATGTTGCTGACATGTTATTATGCAAAACGACGAAATAAGTTTAGAAGAAGTTAATTTGTGTTATAGACAAAAATTATTTATTTTGTTTTATTTTTTACACATATATTAATATCTCAATCGATATGAATCTATAAAAACCAGCTACTGAGTTCAAAATTGACTGCAAAAACGTCGCAGATTTGGGTAGGTTGATCTGTTGCTTGCCGTACCTGCCTATAACGATTTTAATGTTAGGTATAAACTAAATTTAGTATTTAAAATATTATTTAAAGATGTGTGGTTTAAAGAAAAATTACTGATATTAGATAACAACTTGAAGGTTAAGATATTATTTAGATCATTTTTAAAGATGTGAGCCGTAATGCCGTGAGCAACCGGCAGAGTAGTAAGAGGCGACCAAGGTACCGAAACCGCCAGATGGCGGTATATCAATCCGTAACAGTGCAGCACAAATGCACAGAGCGGAGAAGGGCAGCATCGCCGTCGCAAAAGCTGCATTCTGCGATTGCCAATACGCTAGCATAGCGCGGCAGCTACCGACAAAATTCCCCTTTTCTTGAGAAGGCCTGTGTCCAACAGTGGACTCTAGGCGGCTGGTATGATGATGATGATGATTTTTAAAGCTATGGATTTAAAGAGAAAAATTAAAAGATTCTTATATATTTCTTTATTTTTCCTCTAAACATGATAAAAAGTTTTATGAAAAAGTTGATGAAGTTGATGAAAAAAAGTTTAGGGTACCGAAACTGAGACTGTAAAATTTTATATATCATTGAAACAGTTAAAGTTTTCTAGAGGATTATGTGTAAAAGAATCAGCTTTATTCACTTCTCCACAATATTAAGTCTGGTTTCGTTGTAATGTACAATCGATACTCTGAAAATAACTTTTAATATGTATGATTTTCGTATGGCTTTATCCAAAGAATTGGTGCCGTCCACTGGTGTAGAAACTGTAAACTGAAATCTAGTCGCCGCAGCATCAATGTCTACAGATTATTAAGAATTGATGCCAACACTACAGTAAAATAAATCTGATGGCCCTAGCTTCATTAGAACTACTAAAAGAATAAAAAAAAAGTTTACCGGTATTGTTCTACTTACTAAAAATTACGCAAACAACTTATCACTGTGTGCTTTGTGCTGATCTTTAATAATTCATGTAATTCACGCTTTCCTGGCTCAGAAGATTTTGTAATTGTTACGTTATCACTTTTGTTTTTTTTAATAACTATTGACGATACATAAAAATTCCTAAGGCACCTATGGAATACTGCAGCGTTCTCCGGCACTACATCTAAAATATACTATAGCAGCGGACCGAAGGACTTCGCGGGAAACGAACGCGTGGAGTCACACGGCTCTTGACGCGCAAAGCCGACGACTCCGCACGGGTATTACCAATTAGAATCAATCAATCAAACAAAAATTTAAAATACAGCCTATCATATTACTAATTATAACAAAAATGATTACATGATTCCAAATATTCATTAAAAAAAACTGTTTCGGTGTGTCATTTTTTTAAATACCTCGCCTAAAATTGGCAATCAACCTTTTAAAAACCCCTATTCAAAATAAAATTACTAAACGGATTCCTTCAATTCTCAAATGTTTATTTTTTTAACTAAAAGTGTAGTGTTGTTAGTCTTTAAAAGAGCAAACTTTATTTAAGGAAAGGTTAATCGTGAGTCATTGTTGAAAAAGAACAAATACACTCATTTGCAAAAAACGGGCACCTAAGCAATGAACCATTTCAAATTTTACTATTGGTTTGTTTAATAATTGTAGGTAGTTTTACTTTCACAATTTTGTAAATTAATAAGCAAATAATAGTTTTCGACAGAATTATCATAAAATTTTGATAAAATTTATGAGTTTTAATGCTAAAGTTCACTAGTAGTGTATGCTCGCTGGTAGTGCATATGCTCGTGAAGTATAAGTTAACAAAGATTTTTGTTTGTTTTTTCTTCAATAAAGTAAAAGCATATAAATGTTTAGTATCGAGTGTGACTCCCTTTAGCTAAAATCACAGCTTGAATTCGTCTGGGTATGCTAACGAGGATATCCCGGATACTTGCTTGCGGAATACGTTCCCAGTCCGCGCTAATCACATTCTTCAGCTCTCTGATGGTCTGCGGAGGCGGTTCCAGACATGCTCTATAGTCGTTCGGGACTTCGAGCTGGCCAATCCAAACGACGAATGCCGACCTCTTGCACATACGCTTCCACACCGCCAGACCGGTGGGCGCGAGCGTTGTCGTCCATAAAAATTGAGTCTTCGCCTAAAACGGCCAATGCAGGTTGTGCATGAGGAATTAGAACTCCCGTTATGTATCGATGTCCAGTCAGTAAAACGTTTTCAATGAAGACACTCTGTACGATCCATTGAATTCATTCCTGCCCAAAACATAACAGATCCCCCACCATAAGGTGTGATTTCATCAAAACAAGCCTCTGCAAAGCGGTATCCTCGTCTTCGTAGCACTCGCCGACGTCGATCTTCACCGAACAGAGATATCCTGGCTTCATCGGAGAACAATACCCTATTCCAGTCTTCTTGAGTCCATGACTCACAATTTCGAGATAACCTAAGCCTGGCAACTCTGTGCTCACGGAGTAACTTAGGGCCGCGGGCCGGGCGATGACTGCGTATATTGGCCGCGAGAAGCCTCCTCCTGACTGTCCATAGACTAATATGCACATTTCTTACTTCTTCGAGGTTGTTCTTAAGGTCCACATACGAAGACTTGCGATTTTTCAATGCGCGACTCGCAAGAAAACGATCATCCCTTGGTTAGGTACATGGTTTTCTTCCTGAACCAGGCCTTCTCTCAACGGAACTGGTGTCTTGATACCGCTGCCAGGTCCTTTGAACCGTCGAGCGACTCACACTTAGCTTCTGAGCCACAAAGCATTGGCTGCAAACCTCTTCGAGCAGCGCAATAATTTTGGTAGCTTTTACAACTTTCTCTAACATTATTGAGACAGCTAAACAGCAATAAATGAAGCTTTGACAATTTAGAATGTGAAATAAATTCATAAAAATTGACTAAAAGTTATGTAAACTGATATTATCTTTTGGAACTTGCACCAAAAATGCACGAGCATCAAACGAAAATTTGAATTTAGAACGTACTGTTTTAAACACCACGGCATTTTTATAAACCGGCCAGTAACATTCACAAAACAACACGTACAAAAGATTGAAATCATTTTGGTATCGTTTTTTTTTTAAAAAAGAATTAAAATCAAAACCGCCCGTTTTTTTTTGCAAATGAGTGTATAATAACATGACGCCACATGACGACCGTATAAAAACAGCGGCAAACTATGTTACATCATAGTTAGTGCATCTGCACTGAATGTACTGGAATTGACGATACGTTATTAAGTTATGAGGCATCCAGTATTTACAGTGCTCATGCGTTTGTATAGACTAGTCTAGGCTTAAAGATAAGGCATCGGAAAAGCCTAACAACATTGTGACGTTTGTTCATTGAGTAAACAAGTGAAGAGATTAACATATTGCATGTTTTTATATACTTATTAAAAAAAAAGTAAAAAGCAACAACTAACTGATAGACATACATTCATTTGTCATATTAATAATGAGTTTTTAATCAATACTCTGATTTAAGTTGCATAGTTTGAATTTGTTCCTTACCAGTTTCATCTGCAATGATTTCCCTAATAACTTTACACATTACAAAGCTTGTAAGTATCTCACAGAGAATAAATATGACTCATCACTATTTGTTTGATCGGTATCAGTGATAGGCTTACGCACAATTGTTCAAACAACCTTGACCAGCAACCATTTACTAGGCAAGAGAATTGGTTGTGTTACGTTATATTAGAATAAAGACATGTACAAATACTCTTTGAATACAAGGAGTATTTGCATATGTGGAATGCTTAGATAGAATTTCAGTAATAACTTATTGATAAAACCTAGTTTTTTATAAAACCTAGTTTATTTTAAACATTATAAAACTCACAGTATAAAAGAAGCCTTGAAACATTTTGCTGCACATAATCACTTTCTATGATGTATAATAAAGCCTAAACAATTCAACAGACAGGCTTGTTACAAAAGAAAAACAAAGTTTACAAATCCATGAACATTTCCTTTGAAACTATCCAGCAAACAAATAACCTCCTTATAATTATACATAATTGGTTCAGAATCGCTTGAAAAATCAATTGGTGACTCAAGAATGATTCATGCAATGCAAAATAGACTCTATTCCTGACAAAAAAGTGGTCAATTCACTGAATATTTTCCTGTCTTGCTTCAGTACATGTGCACCGATGTTGCACCTAAACCTGGGGTCATTGAAAATGTACAAGAAAGGCTTCAAATTGATGAATAATAGTTTAGTGTGAATAAATAAGATCAAGAAAGTGTTTATATTTTCAAAATTTCATAACACCTTAATACCCTTGAATATAAATAATATAAAAATATTTACAATCGAGTAGTTATATAAGCTTTAAAGAGTTATTCGGATTTTCTGCAGTACCAAATTGCACATGTATTTTGAATTAGAAAGTTAAATTTTGTTGATAGTTTTACGTAAAAGTTTTTTAGTAATTTACTAATAGGTTAATTGAAAATAATAAAAACAGTGGCTCCTTATCTTTTAATAATTATACCTTATCATAAATAGGATTAGGCACGTATTTTGTGCTTGTAAAATGATTAAAAATGAAAAAAGGAAGATAATGTGAAACATGATTTCATTGTGACAGATTGTTTACGAGTATGTTTTTATTCAATTTCTCTTATTCGTGCCTACATAATGGATTTCCAATATTTTTCTTCTGTGATACGAAAGCTTGCCTAACTAATAAATATCTACATAGTAAAATGGATGTAAGCTCACCAGAACGATGGTATTGTTATGATCTTACTGCTCCTTTGAAGAACAAACTGTATACAAAATAATAAACTAAAGCACTATGGTCAGTTTAGCACACCAAAATAACACAAATTTAACAAGTACAGTTCGCCGATCGACTAATTTCAAATATTAAACAACAAAATACACAAAGAATTTATAAAAAAAACGTGACGAAAATTCATATTATTCGCATACATGACAGCTAAGTAGATTCTATAAAGATAATAAATTAAAGTAATGTTGTAGCATAGTGCAGAATTATATCGACTATCGACATCTGTTAAGTAACATTATTCACAAATTTTTTCAAAAATAATAATATTTATAAATATTTGTTAATTGCACCCTATTTCTTGCGCTCATTTATCTACTTGTTCTTCATATGTACTATGTACTGTATCTGTATTAAATCAAACAAATTTGTAATTTAGAAAGTGTTTCAAAATTTAATTTAGCAGTATTTTTGGTTTATTTTTGTGTAATGATATTGATGTTATTCTTTCTACACAAAATAAATTTATTTTGTGCTTAAATACCAAACTTAAAAAAAATACATGTCAAACATAACATATATTGTTAGCATTATACTTGATATAATTACACAGTATTGCGCAGCATTATTTGATACAATACCTTGAAAGAGGCACTACATGCGATTAAAAGTTATTTCTATATCAATTTTTTAAAATCGATAACGAACTGATCGCGATCGCAGCCCTAGAAAACAATAGACAATTTATTTTTCCAATTTTACTTTTTTTTAATAATGCTAACCATAGAGAAGCAATGAAAGAATTTAATCGGTACCGGTTATTTAATTTTACTTCGATTTATTTTATAACAAGGTAAAAATAAATATGAAATGATTATTTACATTTACAACATTTAATATTTCATATAATCTCATCTCATTTCATCTCTATACGTTCCTCCGTAAGGTTATTTGAAAATGGCGCATTGAGACTGACTGAAACAAGTGGTTAAATTATTGATTTTTTACACAGAATCAGCCATATTAGATTCAAAGTTAAACATATGAACAAAATGTTTCGATTATGGGTATTCCCAAGTTGGTATGCCATTTTGGCCCTACATGGCATATGTAAGAGTGCAGCAGATCCAACCCCAGTAACATTTACTTTCAAAGAATACCAATATAAGGATTCACCAAAAAATGTAAGTAAAATTATTACATAAATCGTAAACGAAGTAAAAAGAAAGAAAATATGTTTTACAATATTAACAAATTTCATTTTTACTTTCTAGGAGCTGACATTTCGCGAATTTGAAACAGCTTGTGAACAAAGTAGTGCTTGCAGTCATATGAGTGGCCTTTTGAGAATACGTTGTGTAAGGGAATGCGTGTCGCCTTCCTGTTACAGGGAACTCTATCAAACAGACCCGGTAAATAAAGATTTTTTTTGAGACTTAGTGTAAAAGAAAATTAAAGCTCATTTGTAAACATTTGTGTTTATTTTTCAGCTTGAAGAAGGAGAAATTGATGTCCGATTAAACTCTTTCAAAGGGTGTTTTATTCAAAGGAGCAGTCGGACGAGAAATTGATTTCCTGGAAAATTGATCTCTTCTCTAATCTTGTGTGCTAACAAGATCAATAAAATCGGTCGTAAATTGCAGTTTATAATTCTGGTCAGTCTCTGAACAAATTTTAAAATATTTATTTACTTACATTTTCAAATGTAATTTTCATTCCAGATTGTTACTGCCGCAGTGATTGAGAGAATGAAAATCGTTACGTATGTAACAAGGAACCGATATTAAGTGTTTTTGTAACATGTTTTAGTAAGCAACAATATTATGTGACGACATTCTTGGATTCATACATTATCTCATCCACTCTTAAAAAAGCAAATCAGTATAACTTTTCTATACCATTTGTTAAACCTATTAAATTTTTTTCAATTAAAAGATTACGCAGAACAAACTTTCCAATTTTATCATTAATATATTTAACGATGAACTCATAATACGCATCATATTTTCTATTTATCCAATGAAATATATTAATAAATAAGTATATTTAATTACAAAATAAAAATACAATACTCTTTGCCGAATTTATTGTTTATTTAACCCTACCTAAAATCTCAAACAATTATTGTTATTGCGTAAGCTGATCTGTCAGTAGCTTCAATACCTTTTTGTTAAGTTTTAAGTTTTGTACCAAAGGTTTTTTTTATAATTTTTTATGCACACACACAAAAAAAGATCAACCTACACAAATCTGTAAAAACTTTACAAGTAACATGAATCTGAACAAAGTGAATATGTAATAAATAGAGGTAAAAATTATTACGTACCTATATTTTAAATATTTGTCAATCTCAGAGCGCAGCTTTCGAGACTGGGATGCTACTAATCATCTCCGCCCTGTG
>JACJUM010003223.1:3957250-3978420 GCA_020976665.1 Heortia vitessoides | reverse complement strand
ATGTTACATTATAATGATGAAGTATAAAGAAAAGTTATTTACTTGACACCAAAAACATTGATTGTTTTTTCAATGTGTATTAAAAATTATTAACTTAGATATGATTAAGAATTATATAAATGTTCTTCTTAATTTAATTATGTGCAACTCTCATAATGTTTAATTGTTATAGGTGAAGAACACTCAACAGCAGTCACCTGGCTCTGGGTACACAAGGTAATAATAATTGAACTGAAGGTTTTTGAAGACCCCTAATGGAAACAAACCAATTTTTTTTTTGCAATAATGAACTAAATTTAAGAACTAGTTGAAAGTGAAATCTTATTAGTATTGGTTTATTTTGATGTATAGACATTGGGTTATGGTAATGTATGTTTAAAATGAATGTAATTCATTAAATAGGTTTTTCAGTAAACATGCCTCACTTATTCAAATGACTTTAAATACTACTAAGTGGGACTAACAAGTGAGCAGAAAATCACTGCAAATTTTGAAGATGCTATATTTTTAGCTATAAATATATGTGATTAAGTTAGATTTAACCAAGCAGTTTACAGTGCTTCATTGTCAAATATCTTATTTTCTTGTAAAATATCTCTGTATTCAATTTTATATTACAGGGTCACCCCCGTCGCTGTGAGTGCGGACACTGGTACAAATTGATCGAGAAGGACTTCCCCTAAGCGCAATTCCTTCTTAGTTATTATTATAAAGTAGTGATTTTCAAACATCTAAAACACCGCATCAAAACCGCGCACAGCAATGTTAACCTTGGGCACTGTTGTGCCATACGCAATAAATATAAGATGCGCTAGCTACACGTGATTAACAAAACGAAAAAAATCAATAAATTAAATAATTGTAAGCATAAACAGTGTTTTATTGAATGGTTGTTTGTTACCTGTTTGACAAAGCAAATGTAATGCGTATAGTGGTTATGTAGTTAAATAAAGTATTCAATTCAATGTGTTCATTTATTTCGAATAAGATTTACATCATATGGTTTATTTTAATATTCATTAATAATGTGTAATCAAATAAATATGTTTGTTATAATAGATATTTCCATAAAACAATAACAAAAATCTTTACGTAACGACTATTCAATTATACCCATATTTGAATCCAGTGGTTTTTAAATTAATATTGATTGCGTTCATTAGACTATTTTAAAAAGCAAATAGATTTTTATAAATATTAAAGCTAAACTAATACAAAACAAAAATAAATGGGCTAATTCTTAATTCCAAATTTCATAGATCATGTGATGATTATTAACGCTTAAGGCAACGTTAACGGCACTTTCGATTATTGACTGATAAATCTTCAGTGTTAGATCACTAAAACATGGTGGTAATTTCATAGGTTTTTGACTCTAGTGCCCCCTTAGTAAGTCGTACTATTTTAAAGACAATAAACATAATATTAAACTGAAGTCATTACCGGTTTTTATAGCGCACTACACTATTGACACAAATTTATTTGACGTTTATAATTGACATATGAAGTTTTTGTATAAATTAACATGTGTTGACTTGTAAATAAAACTTGTAATAGTCGTATAGGGATTCTTTTTCGTTAAGTTATAAGTCAAGATGAAAAGACGTAAATATTCAAAGGGGTTACCATATTATATATTTAAGTTTCTATAAAGATATTGCCTCAAAATAGAGTTTTTAAAATTGATATCTCACAAATTTGTTTAACATATAAAGTTATTATAACAAAGATCTAAAAAACATTGATCTGATCTGATATAGTTAAAATTATATATTTTAAAGTGATAATGATCCAACACTGCATTTCTTTTTTAAAGAATAATCATTTGATAATTAATATTATTTGCACGAATTTAAAAGAATTTAGAAAGAAATGGATTATATATTTCTGTTTATTTAACATTTTAGGTGGAATACTTATCCACCAAGTGCATATAGCAGATGGCTTCGTAAATGACTGTGAGGAGCTCATGCACCGCTGGCTAAAAATTGACACTCATACTTATGAATCTTTCTGTGAAATATGGAAGGACATGCAATTTGGTTTCTTATATCAGTGAGTAATTAGAAAATCTATGATATAACTTAATAAAATGTTAGTTTTTGTGTCTTTAATATTGATTTCTTTATGAAAATTGTTTCATACATAGTAAGGTCTGCCAACACAAGTATAGTTTCGGAATATATAATGATTCATTCATATTATTCAGCAAATTGTCTTCTCTTTGAAATTGATCAATGCTTCTATTACCACAATTACTACATCAATTGTTATATAGTTCGTAAAATCTGTGTTCTCAGTATAAGAATGAAAATGCTTAATCGAATAGAAATTGAATAATATTTAATTTTATTTGTAATTTAAAATTTTTCTTTGTGCTCACATACACAAGTAAAAATATTCATATATATTCCTCAAAATTAAAAATAGAAGAATAAATCTAAATTAATCATTCATATGGCACCTTCGGACCACAAAGCCTTATCCCCAACGGTGAGAACTACTTGTTTAGTTTATGGAGTTCACCTGTTAAATGGAGTGAGCTACAGTCCCAGGACCAGGATCAATACCAGTTGTGGCAGGTCCAACAGATGGACCAGGGCCCATAACTATTAACGAGTAATACCATGTGTACCGAAGTTCACTCCCTCTTGTATCTGTATATATAGGTAGCTGTAAAGTTGCTCACCACCCATAGTCGTAATCGACTCATTGATCTTTGTTCGAGACAATGGAGACCCTTTTTTTTCGAGTAGGTGCCTAACTACATAAAAGCCACTGCGAATCCGACCTCAATGTTAGAGACGCGCGGTCAGTCCAGTCCATGAGTCCGCAGTACTCAACAGTCTTGACGCTGAACCCGTAGTTTTTCTGTACACCCCATCTACTCAGGTCCTTTAGATAGATCCCCTGGGACCAGTCAGACTTGAATGACTTGTTTTATTTCAGTGGCAGAACTTCAGGCACTGAAATGGCAGAATTAAGTGAAGAACTTCTCCAAGTAGCCAAATATTACATGGTTGTTAACACCAGTAACTTTGAGGTAATTAAAAAAAAACTGTAATGTTCCTTGCTTTCACCATTAGTTAGTGGAATCCACAAAAGACGAGACTTAAGCAAGTCATGTGGTTTGACCTGTGCTGTTAAAATTTTATGGTCATTATTGAAAGAGGTTACTTTCACAATTACGGAAAGATAAAACCTTATTATAGTGCCTAGGTTAATGTTATGTAGGGTCTTTTATATTTTACTAAGTCAACAAACAAGCATCCAGTCGCATAATATTGATTATCACTAGTAAGTTGCCAAGATATGACTTGATGATATTATGTCATATTAGCCAGTAATCTTACTGACACTCACCCTTCAAACCAGAACAAAGTAATGTAAACTCTGCTGTTTGGAGGTAGAAATAGAGAGTGCAGACAACCTTTGCATGATACAGTTTTGTTAAAAGCGTATCTTAAGCGTAAGAGCATTTAAAATCACCAGCTTTGCTTGAGTTTCAAATGTGCTGTGGGTAGGTCGAAGTAAATAATATGTTGATTCGCTTAGTATGGCCCTCACAGGAGTCGGTAGCCGGTGTATTCCTGGTCTATGGCGTGGTAAATCTTCAGCCGTACCAGGGATTCGCGCCACTGCGGATTGTACCCGAAGACGTGCCAGCCATCAACCGCATCGAGGCAGTTGCTAGGCGCGAGAAGAGGTAAATTAGAGTTATTTTAAGAATTCAAATATAAAATGAACTCCCAGGTTAATTCATAGGACAATCGACACAGTTTACTTGTCAGAGAGTGACAAACTTCTTCTTGGAATAACAATAGTTCCTGAGGGTTGAAATATTAAGTAAATAGATAGATGGATATTGGTCTACACTTCACAAATGATGATACAAAGGTGGAAGTTAGGGATACATTATCAGATGCACAGCTGACACAGTTCTATCTATTAAGGTATGATTTGCTGTACATCCTTGGTTCGCTGCTGATCCAAGGGCCGGTACAGTATCACGTGGCATCACGCGAGCGCGGCATGGACACCAGCATCAGGAAGTACCTGGAAGGTAAGAATCACCAACTATCTAGCCCACCAGGCCTCTTCATGTACTTGCGCTCAACCTGACCTGAATGTTTCTTTTTTCACACAACCACTCTCATGATCCGACTCCGAAAAAAGTGGCTTTAAGCACCTGTGACACGAACAACAGACAACCTCAAGGTTCTCCGAAACAATAAACGCATTCTGCTAGTTAATGTCACATATTAACAATCTGTCGGGCTCGATGGCGCAGATGGAGGTGATCCTTGTGCGCCCAGGGTCGTGAGTTCGATCCCCACCACACCACAAACGTTTTTATATTGATGTTTGTGTTTGTTTTGTGTCTAAGCGTTAAATATATGTATTTAAGTAGTATATCTGTGATTCCTCTGTTGTCTGACGTCCGTAACACAAGTGCTTCAAGCCTTTTACCACGGGGTCAGGTCAATTTATGAGATATTGTGGGGGTTATTTATTTATTGGTTCACCCAAACCTCAATGAATGTGGTGTTTATCTGAACGCAAAAATTTTAGAGAAAAATAAAATAAACCCAACACATTTATTATAAACATTAGTTGAAGGAACACACGTGAAATATCATGGGTGAGCGGGTCGTGCCGAACGAGAGGATAAAATAGCTTTAGAATCGCCCTCGCTATTAGTGTAATCGCTTTAAAATAATGAATGCCTCCTAATCAATATCTTAGTAAGTAGTTACTTTAAGTTTTTTTATAGACTAAATCGACAAACAAGCGTTAAAGTAAGTAGTCGTTACCGTAGCCCATAATTGCTTGTGTTATCACAAGGATATCATTAGCGCGGTACTAATCTTCTGACTTATGACTTATATCCTGCAATTTCACTGACTCTCACCCTTCCAACCGGAACACAACAATGTAAACACAGCTTTATCGCCGATTTATATAGGTGAAGGTGAGGTACTAATACGGACGACTTTTCTATGAGGTCTACCTCTAGTGAACGCCTAAATGTTAGAAAATAGATGTAAAAAATAATCGCGGATGGGAGCTGGTGGTTCAATATTTTTTCAACGGAATTCTCCTTTCCAGGGTATACCAGCATCGATGACATGGGCGTCCGACCCCGTGGTGTGTTCTATCGCCAGAACGAAGAACTGGATCTGCTCCGCGAGATGAACAGCATGATGCGCCGGTATGCCAGCGCCAAAGAGGGCATTTCAGGTGAGTCCAAGCTCCCCGCTCTGGACCGTGGCCTCGTA
Source organism: Heortia vitessoides (assembly GCA_020976665.1). Taxonomy (NCBI): domain Eukaryota; kingdom Metazoa; phylum Arthropoda; class Insecta; order Lepidoptera; family Crambidae; genus Heortia; species Heortia vitessoides. Next base: position 3,973,141 of record JACJUM010003223.1, on the reverse strand, counting down.
GTCTACCAGTAATGTCTAGGACTAGTTCAACCTCATCAGCGGTTTATCTACTCGAGGGTGAGTGCAACGACATAGAGAACAGGTTACTGATCATTTTGTAAGATTATGCAGAGTTATTAGTTGTTATTAAAAATATTGCCATATCAGGCGAAAAATAGACTTCTCCGCTCGTTTAAGTGCAGCACACCGCGCTCGCTTCCGCCCGATAACATAACTTCTATAAATACTTCCCTCAGACGCCCACTCTCTGGCACAACTCCGCAATCACACAAACGAGCAGCAGAGCTTTCGTAGAGCAGCTGGCAAACGCGTGCTGTCTCTGTCCCTCGAGCGATTACCGACCGCACTAGTGCAACCGGGCTCAGGCTTATCTCTTCGGTGGTGCTGGAATTGATGTCTAAATAGCCCAATATAAGCTTAGTCCGAAAAAATATAATGAGCGAACTTGCTTACTCCTGAGGGGTGATGGTAACGCGGACGTCTGGGTCATTGAGAATTAGGTTCGATAAGAGTGTCTGGCCTAAACATGCGAGACATCTTATCTTTTCAAATAATCAGCGACTTCCGATAAAGTAATATTTGTGTTTAATACCAACCTATATAGATTTGATGAATATTATTTTCAGGACTGCATAAAGACGGACTTTCCTACACGGACGTGAACTTCGCGAATGATATCGAGCAGTCGCTCAAGGCGATCATTAATGGACCAAAGGAACAGCCAGGTGAGTGGATTACGTGTCGACGAATGCCGGTTTATACAATAATTAGCCTTCCGCCCGCGATTCCTTTCGTGTGTAGGTACGTCATTTTACATACCTTTTGCAAAAAAAATGGATTTCAGATTTGCTCTATGGTTAGGAAATCTACAAGAAAGAGTTTTTATTAATTTGTGGGCATGTGATTTGGAGCACCCTACCATTTTTACCGTTCCAAATTTGAATGTATAAAAGAAGCTATTGTTCTTTTTTAATTGCCGTACATTGACGTAAATTGACGAAACTGTTTTGTGCTGATCAATAAAATAAATTATTAAAACGTTAAAGACTTCCTGGCAACAAAAATCAAATCATTATGTTTACATTGAATATCACCTTCTGATGTGACATAAGTCTGATAGTAAAGTTAGCAGCGGGTAGCAAGCAGGCAGAGTAGAATCTCACACTGTACCAAATGCCTTAAGATGACTGAGTTACTAGGTGGGGATAGGCCGCTCTTTCTTGACTAGGCCTATATCGAAAAGTGGATATTCTACGGCTGTTTGGTTAATGTCTAATAGTAGACAAAATATGGTGTCCAGAGCCAGAAACGCAGGCCAGCGAGGAATCGCGCTACAGCAGGGTGCAGTCAGTAAAGAGCAAAGCCATGCGGCAGCCGGTCGACGGCTTGCGGTTCCTTCAAACGACCAATGATACTACCATGTGAGTTCTACCGACACACTATCTATCCGGACAGACCTCCTGTTTTAGTTGTTTATGTTTCCTATGAAAAAAATATTGCGAATATAAATCGTGAAAAAACTATCCTAACTCTAAGTTGTATCTAACTGTAAAAAGTTACCAGAAAAATATGAAGAATCGGCACAGTAACGGTTTATAAGTTCATCCCGGACAACGTGATACAACATTTTGATATCCATTCATGATTTTTAGATATCGGAGGTAGACTTGTTATCATCTCGTGTGTTTCGAGAATACCTCTCGCAACTGTTGCCGCGCAAAATCCAGGGGCCAATGTAGGCATGAAGTGGGGTAAATTTCAAACATAATTTGTTTGTATGTGTACCTATATTTTTATCTATATACCCCAAATACAAAGATTGACCTCTTACGGGGGACATCGGGGTAAGTCACTTTAGGTAACGCCCCATTTTTTTCCACATGAATCATTACCATTTTTTTGTATAATTTTAAATATATCTTAAATTGACAACTCCCGTATCTCAGATCTGCCGAGGAGAGCAGCCAACCAGAGCAGCCCCCGGCTAGCGCCTCGCGCGACCCCCGCGCCCCGCGCAGGAAGGCAAGCCCCAGGAAAAGCTTGCCTGGTATTCGCAAAAGACCCAAACCTAAACGACACAAACGCGACTCAAAGGGCAACACCGACTCCACCGATTCCGAATCCGATCTGGAAGAATCCGTCAGCTCGGGGGACACGAAGGCTGCAACCGACTCGGAGAACCACAGAGAAAGGCTCAGGTCCGACTTATGCATAGAAACAGAGTCGCTCCCGCAAACGATTGAAACGGAACAATCCGGCCAACAGTTCCAAATAGAACTCATAGACGAAGTCGCGGGCAGCTCCAGCGAGGACTCCTCCTCGTTTGGGGACTACGCCCGCCCCGGCACGAGCTCGTCCGGGACCCGAGACGGGTACGCGTTTAAGGAAGACGATGACCAGAACGACCTCAGACTGAAGAAGAAAGACAGGAGCGAATTGAAAAAGACGCTCTTAAAATCCAAGTTCAAACGCATGGGCATGCTTCGGGTCGCCAATTTTGATGATGATACGTTGCAGGTGGATAACAAGAGTAAATGAACAAGAGCGCTTCTGGAAAGTGACTTGCTAGGTCCTGGAAGACCAGAAAAGATAAATGATTCTAGTTTTTATTTAAGGAAGCACCTCTCAGATCTCTTTCAATTTAAAAATGGCAGGACCCTTCCTGTGCTTGGGTTCACGTGGCGGCAGATCGACCTGTACAAATCTGACAAAAAGTCACAAGCTTTTATTATGTAACTAAGTAACTATCGCCATCTTTTACAGTAGCACGCTGTTAATATCTGGATATAGGTAGGTGAAATTTTTATGTTAAGTTAATGGCACTATTCATATTTGTATAAATTTCGCCATACCTAAATGAAAATTAATTTTAATATATTTATTCAACAGACTCTTTTAAATAGTAATAAAATCAATAAAACTTCTAACTCCACGATGCTGCGATTCTGTAACGTACTCATATCAAGTCATGGACGTGTCTTACAACTAAATGTATTCCGGCTGTCGCTAGAACTATATTCTGTGTACCTATACATAAAATCATGCATTTTATTTTATAAAAATACCTTTAAAGATCCTTAAAAATAATCAAACATTCTGAAATAAAGGTTTATAGGTTATTTTTGATTAATTTTAAGGGCGGCCGTACACGGACCTCTTCGAGCAGTTGAGACCGACCGCTTAAAGCCGCGACCGCGCGGTGAACTATAGTCATTCATTCGCTGCCGTACACACGACTGCTCGAGCAGTCGCGACCGTTTCAAGCCGTCAACTGCATGATGAAATTCCATCGTGCCGTCAACCCGACTGCTCGAGCCGTTGACTGCGCTAGAGCAGTCGACAGCTCTCCGACTCCCCCCCCCCCCCCCGCTCTTTGCGCCCTCGTGGCGTTTGTTTGTCTCGTCTCATTTGCCGACTGTTTTTTGAACATGGAGGGCGTGTGCGATAGTGATGCGCTTATAAGTGCAATTAAATGTTACTGCTAGTCTTTCTTCAGGTTGGATACTTCTCCTCATAATTGTATCTTCACGTTGAATTTGAGACGTTAGTATATTATACAATTCATCAAACAAAGACATTGACATTCTAAAATAGTTGAAAAATTTTTCTTCATCACTTCTAAGTTCCATAAACAAATGATGGAATTGTCCATGTTGTTCTCTTAATTGCAAAATTGGATGAACCCAAAATTTTCTCTTTTGACGTCGCCGCCGTCGTCTCTGCCTGAGCAGAAGCAGCAAAAGCAGTGCTTCCTCGTCAGAATCCATGACTCGACTGTGGTAGAAAATCAACTGCTCGAGCAGTTGGGTAGCGTAGCTCGAGCAGTCAACAACCGACAGCTCAAGCAGTCGACGCCGACCGCTCGAGCGGTCCGTGTATTTCGCTCAGCCGCTAACTGCTCGAGTAGTCCGTGTACGGCCGCCCTTAGGTTCCCGATTATTTGAAAGATAAGACCGAAAGAAATAGGCCCGTAATTCAGACATTGAAATAACGGGTACATTGGCCCTTTGTTAATACCTGATCAAATTTTTAATACACCTGTGTGATCTTATAAATATAGTTACATCATTAATGCCCTATAACACTTATCTAAACTAATATTTATGATTTTTTTTCTGAGATAGTACACGTCCGATTTTAAATAATCTTCTTTACCGAGCAACAGACTATGTTTTATACCCGTATTCTTACAGTAAAGGATGAATCTCGGATAAACCGCAGAGCGATAGTACTTTCCCATAAATTTACGCAATAATTTACGTACAATTTCGTAATTGACGTAAATTATTGCGTAAGTTTCCATGTCTCGGATACTTTTTGGAAAGAAAACTTTGAAGAAATTCGACATGTCGTTCCAAATTGCATAAAAATACCAATGTATTTAGAATTATCGAAAATATATTATTTTAAGTTGATGCAGTCTTCACCTAGGAGTGTGATATGTATATTCGACAACGACATTTGAAAAGTACGATGTACTAATAGGAAATAAATAGAAACACAGCATTATTACACCAACATTTTATTATTATTAGGTAATTCAGTATTATTTATGTCGAAGAAATAAATTTATAGAAAAACTAAAAGTACTTATTTCTGCGACATTCATAAAACTAGTGTTATTTTGAACTTTCCATGTAACTTGTTTATCAAAAATTAAAAAGAAGATATTAGCACATAAAAAAATTGATTATTCAAGATTTTATTACACATAAGGCAAGGCAAGCAATAAATAATCATCTTAAACTAAAAATATACATGCAATAATTCTGTAATTCAGAAATATCGTTTAGAATTATTAGGCCTAAGCACAGTTCGTTACAATCCTAAAACACTCTGTTGACCATTTTTTTAAATACATATTTGGCTCATTCCGCGCATTCGATCTCAAAAAAGTAAATATAAAGGAAGTTTAACACAAGATACGCATTATACTTTGTCATACAGTTATTATTTAATGTTTACTTCGTAATACCGTTGTTTTTATTCGTGTAGATAAACAAATTAGTGTCGGCGTTAATGATTTTAATCTGAAATTATTGTAAATATACTTTTGGAAAATAAATATAACAAAATACGAAAATAATAAAAAACTTTTTAACGGCTCTAAAACGCGGTTTATTTTACATTTTATGTTCAACATTCATCTTCAAGCTTTATTTTTCTTAAAAAGTGACAACAATTTTAAAGCCGTTAGAAAAGTAGTTTTATAATGAGCTTTGAACACGTAAATATTAAATAAAGGCGATATTTTTAAAACGATTTTTCAAATCATGATTTCGATGTCGGACCGTTACAATTATTTGAGCCTTTAAAATTTGATTCCTAATTAGTATAACTAGACTATCACAATTATCAACACACACTAATATTTATTATAACATGAAACTAACTATAGACGCAACGTCATTTTAAGAGATTTTGTTCCATATACGAGTACAGGTTACAAAAATAGTTCGATTACATGTATGTATATAGTTTAGAGCGGTTATGATTAAGCATTGTATTGATGGGATCAGAGTGGATTTTGGAGCGTTCGATTATAACCATCTATTAATCGATTCGGATACTTTATTTACGTATATAAAAAGGACCACAGATAAACCGCAGTCATCGTTTTGGCGGGAATCGGCGGGATAGACAATTCCATAGTTTTAGTCCCATCCACTTTTAATCCTTTTGACATTCATCTGTGAATGGTCCCGTATGTTTAATGGAAATATCCATAATATTTAAGGAGCATCCGACCAGTAAAATATACGACAACAGGTATTACTCAAAAGCAGTAAAGAAATATTTTGAATATCTTTTTTTATTTTTTAATTATTGTATTTGGATTTTTTTCAAAAATATTATGTTAATCAGAGATCAAAGGTTTGTGATATATGTTTGTCTTTCTTTATAAAGGAGGAGACAAATAATTTTATTTAAATACATAAACATCACGGCTTCTACGTCCAAATCAGCTTAATGTGCCCACCATAAGTCAGACTCAAATATGGTACTTACTGTTTTCTTCGTTTACAGATACTTATAAAGTACGAAAGAGAGACAAAAAATTTAGTCGATACATCCTTAAGCCATTAATTGAGTTCATAAAATATTTATTTTGAAAAAATACACACAGTGGAATGATTTCTGAAATGCATTATTATGATACTGTAATACTGTTATGTTACCAAGGAATATTGTTATTACTAATAAAAAAATAAGATGTGATTTCCAATTAATAAACAATCATAGAGAAACAAGGAAAAATTAATTTAAACCAAACTATCTGCGTTCTATAATAGAACACGTTAATAAAATTCTTCACGACTGGACTAGATAGATAAATTAAAAGAACTTTTTTTGATACTACGAAAATAAAAATTGTTCTGTGAATAGTTCTCATATTTGAATTCAATTACTGATACCAAGTTCACTATTGTTTAAGAAATTTTGATAGATTTTAATAACCATGAGTACCTAATGCAAACTATACAACTACTGCGTATACGAATTCAATTCAATTATTTCTGCCAACAGAAATGGAAAGTCCATCAATATACATATCTCAATTAATAATAAACTCTATTCTATGTACATTCGAGTCCAAAATCGGTCGAGGAAATTTAGTAGATAGATCGATGTTAAAATATATTGTTGTAAATATACTAATATATTATTTAAAGCAGCGGTCGGCAACCTTTTGGCAAACAAGAGCCTAGAGACAACTTGATACATAGACAAGCCGCAGTTGTAAAGAATAGTTATCCATGTAGTAGGTATCAAAGGTAATAATATATAATACTCGCAACTGAATGCGCGCACTTAGACACTGATCTCGCATAAAGTAATTATTATTTATTTATGTGTACTAAGTAACATGCAACTCCTAGCGTTTAGCTAAGGAGCTCCTTATCTAGATAGGTAGGAGGTCCTTAAGTAGGTAGCGTGCGATTTAGCGACTATATGTGGAAGGAGCTGGTGAAGATCTTCAGGGGAGGGTTAAGGTTCTGGTAATGAGTGCACCCATCTTACATTGAGATTTTTTAAATAAAATACTGTGGAGGCGAACAGGCGGGCCATTTTCGCCTAATTGTGTTGGCCGTAGCCTATAAACGCTTGCTACACCAAGGCTCATCAGGTGCGTTGCCCAAAACCTATTTAGCCCTTTATTGAAGAACTCCACACTGTAGTCCGTCAGAGAAATCAGAAGGGACATCATTATCCATTTGAAGCGTTCACCCCGACCCCTGATGCCGCACTGCGCGCAACCATATTACATACAGTTTTCAAGCTACGTATGTACGTACGTAACGTTGGTAGTAATAAATTTAGCGCTTTTTTTATTTCTGAACGTTAGTAGGAACGTTTATGATGTCCATTATCTAATTTACGTCAAGAAAGCGCGCTGGTATCTAATATTTCTCATTAACCTATCTATCTTTATCACTTTGCCACCTTAATTTAAAATATTACGTACATTCAAATAACAACCATTTCGTTAACACACTACCGTCATTGCTTTGTATTATAAAAACATCCTAAGTTCCTTTAAAACTCTTTTGAGCTGCAAAAAGTTTCAACATAGATTTATTTATCATTTCTCTTTGACAGAGTCTGTCACAAATACTTTAGAAGTTGGAAATCATTTAGCAGTTATCGTTCGTCTCGATAATAGCCAATTCATCCTCTTCCCCTGAAGTGTTAGTCTTAGCGTCGGCAGGTAAGTTTCCGTCCGAAGAGCCGTTGCTGGAGTCGTGGGACCTCGGACTAGCATTGGACTTTCTTACATACAAAATATTGGAATCTAATCTATGCTCACTTGCAAAGGGAACACCATACGCGCTACCATCAGATATTCTGTTCAACTTGTGGATCCGCTCCCGCAATTCGCACACCTGCCCATACAACTTCTTGTTCTCCCTTAATATCGCTATGTTCTCAGTTTCAAGGAGCTCTCTTTTACTCCACTGCACTGTGTTCTCAGACTTGAGCCTCTCCATCTCCATTTTGTATTCCGCTATCTTCTCTTCGAGCACTTGTTTAGCCGCGGTCTCGTCTTGCAACTCATTCTGCAGACGCTCGACTTCGCTGTGACAAGAGTCCGTTGACCCCAGAGTCCGGTCGCATTGCGTCAGCTCTATTTTGGTGTTGTGCAACTCCGCAGTCAGTGTTTCAATTTTGGCTAACAGAAATGATTTTTGGTCTTTCTCGCTTTGCAGATTTTTGCAGGTGTCGTCGAGGCGTATCCGTAGCTCGCTCAGTTTGTTAGCTAGCACGTTGTCGACGTTTGAGAACTTTTGGGAGTCTAGTGATGCTCGTTGCCTCATAGAGGGCTGATCGCTTGGTGAGACGTAGCCTACGTTCTTTCTTCGCAGTTCAACACCGTCTTCGGTCGTCAGATCACCTGACACTATCCTGCTCTCGCCTATGCTTAGCAGTTTCTCGTTGTCTCTTTTTACTTCTATCAATTTTTGTTCTAATTCGTTTTTCTCTGCTTTCAGAGTAGACAGCTCTTTTGTGAGGATATCAGCTTTAGTCTTGAGCTGCTTTGCTTCATCGCGGGCTTTGTTTCGTTCTTTTCGGACTTTACCCCACTTCTCTCGCCAGTTGGCGGTACAATCTGACCACCAGCGCATGGTCTTCTCCATCTGGGTGGCACGTGCGCGGGCTTCGTCCAGCTCCCGCTGGTAGAGTGCCTCTTTCGCTTCCCAATCGGAGTTGGTGTACCGCATGGACCCCTCGTGGTCGCGGCCGCGTCGGTGGCTACCACCATGTGAACTTTGTGCCATTTTACATTGATCACCTTTCTGAAAAATGGAAGTATTTCAAAATATTTTTTTGCAACTATTATGTACTGCAATATTATTATTAGCTCCATGAATTTTAGTTTCGTAAAAAATGTTAACTTACATTAATAAACAAAACCGTAGGATATTTTTACTTTGTTACAACAAGTTATTAATTCGTAAAGTCCTACACATATTTTCCGAGCATTATAACATCCAAATGGCTTTTTCAGGAATGCAGCAACAATGCCCGCCACCGACGCCAGGCACCTGCTACCCCATATGCCCCCCACCAGAGCCTATGGCGCCGTGCAGGCCCAAACCTATCATGCGCGGGCTGCACCGCGCCCAATGTTCTAGGCTCCTTGCTCAGACTATGGTATTATGCGCGCTCGGTGGTGCTGCGCATTACCTTTTCGTCAACAGGCCTCGAATAAACGCTTATAGGGAGTTTTATCTGTTAGTACTAATAATATACACCAAATTGTTGGAAAATCTAGTCATTTAGTCTTCATTTGGTGACCAGAGTTATTATTATGAATTGAGACTAGTTAGTTCTTAGTCCAGCTGTTCCTTAAAGAGAGATTCACAAGTAGACTTAATCATGAGAAGGTTAACAATTAGTACATTATTAATGGTATTCTCATGATAAAAATTTTACTTGAACTTTTACCTATTTAATTTCACTTTTTGGATACCTTGTGCATTTTATTTTTATATATATATTCAAATCCTGAAGCATTTCTATTTATTACAAATGAACATAAAAATCTTAGAAAATTTAAAAAAGCTTTAACCGAATTTCATATCCTGTATGTCATAAAGTCTACATGCATCAAAACTATGCATTTTATTTATAAAACTACTTATGATTGATTTTAATAACTTGGATTATTCATTTAAATGTTTTTCTGTTTACTACTTCACAGCAACCATTAAGAGTGACAAAAATATGAGAAGTTTAAATATTGTGCAATTGCTACTTAAAAGTTCCTTAAAAGAAATATTTTATTTTAAAATATTATTATTTAAAATTGTTAAAAATCAAATAAAAATTTGCATGCAGCTTCAGAGTTGATATATTTTAAGCAATCTTATAACTACTACAAACTATACCTCAACTCAACACACATTTATCCACTATAGTTGATACTATTTTTAATATAAAGAAATTTGTTATTTTGTTAATCAATTGAATACATTTACATTTATAAATCATTTTACCTATACAGTTGATACTGCATAAAAAATGTTTGAGGGTAGAATTGATTAGTTATTTGTCTTAAAATGAGAAATACTTGATCATTTTAGTTTGACCAACCTTAAATAATCAGTAGAAGACCAGACAATGATTATAAATTTATTACTTATATTACTGTAAGATATAAAGATCGATCTGGACTTGCTTACATCTTAGCATTCTTAGTTGATTGTTACTGTTAACTATCACAATTTTCGTAGACTGTGTGTAACATAAAAAAAAGGGTAAAAAGGCATTTATATTATAGAAGTTAGTATTAGAGTAATTGTAGCCATGCTCTAGAACCAAATTTGTTTAAAATTTAAGTTTAATTCATACACATAAATTTTTAGTGTATTTAAGGATTTTACGGGTCAATAATCTTTGGGATAAAAATATAATTTTGCCCATTCATTGTTTCATAACATTGATAGTTGACATATGACATGAATCGCAGTTTTATTTTACTGATACCTACCTGTATTGAATGCGAAAAACATACAAAAAGTTTAAATGTCTTGTTTAAATGTACTGTAAATTTCAAGCTTACTCATAGAAAACATACCTTTCATGAATCAAGAACTGGCTTTTAATAGTTATATCCTTGTATTTACACCTGAACACGCATAATACCGGTCATCTATTACTAATAAAAACTAATTGTCGAATAAGAAAAAAATATGATATTTCTTTTTTTCTTCAACTTCATGAAATATTACGATTTCATCAAAAATATTAACATTAACAAACAAAATCATATGACAGATATCACTTCTTTCACAATGAAACTAGCGATTGATTGAATATCGATATGAAGAAATCGATTAAGCTACTAATCGATTAATTAACTTGCCTCGTAGTTATGATTTGATTCGTTTAAATATTGAACCGGCATTAAAATATGGCAGTAGTCCGGCTTTCACATGGATCAATTATGAAATAATTAAGATTAACTTAAAATTAACCTCTGTTTGTTTGCTTTTAGCAAAGGAGAATTTGAAGATTGGGCTGAGGAAATGGCGAGGAAAGGTCTTTTTCAATCAGTTCCAAAAGAATCTTTACCAGATAATAAACATGTGAGGAAATAATTGTTGAATTGTTTGCATATTTATATTTTGTTCGATGACAACATCGTCTTGCTATTTCTTCAATTGATTGCTTTTGTGTTGAAAAAAACTAGTAAAAAGTTAATTTTCCTGCATCGATTTTAATTTTATTTTATTTATGGTATTAAATACAGATTAAATAAAAGGTGCTTGCCCACAGAACGACTTCTTTATTAAATTTCAAAATTATACGATTGTCTACAAATATTATTAGAAAACAAGTACATGAGATAAATATAAAGACATTGGAATATGCAATATAATAACTCTGCAATTGATAACTTGTTGGTAATATTTGTAGTTTTTAAATTAAAAAAATAATATATTTATGAAACATAATTATGATAAAAAGTGGAAAACTAGAGTCCTATAGAACAGGTACATATGTGACAAATATTTCCGTGTAATAAACTGTAATAACATTTAAAATCTTCAGTCAATGAACTTTAAATCTTACATTTTGAAAAAATATTAATGGATAATATACATAAGTGGCTACGTGACAATTAAATACTAAATTAACGAATTAGATTTGGGTAGAAGTTCCCGTAATGATATCAAAGAAACAAAAGCGTCACAAAAAAGTACAGCATAGTCAACACAACGACAGTTCTTTTATAAACCAACGTTGTTAATCTTAAAAATAATATTAATAAATAGAGAAATATACTCAGACCTCAGCGCCATCTCCAGATGTTATTAGCTCTCTTTTTTAATTAACCTAAAATCACGGAAGTAGTTGAATGTCTTCTATTAACAACTAGCATTGTGAAATTATATGACATGATAATCGCATTGAAATTATTATTTTAACAAATGGAAATCACTGACGTTAATTTTAATTGCGGTTGTAGCTTTCAGTTTCTGGTAAATGTAAATTCGATTTTAAATCGAATAAGTTAATCGGGGTGTTTTACATTATTTACAAAAAACTTTTGTTGTTCCTTAATTTAATCTCAAGTTACCTAAACATTAAATACTTGAATCGTACCTAAAAAGTGAACTTTGTTATTTTCTTGGGTATCTTGTTTTAATAATTGTTAAAAACAGGAAGTGATTTGTGTCCTCACATTACATGGCGGCAACCAATGAAAACTAAGTGTAAAAATATAAAAACATGGAGATTACGTTATCTACCAATCACAAGATATCTCCAGCAGAGCATGAAAACGTATAGATGTAACTTTGAATGCGCGTTACATCCCTTGTAATAATGAAACCACTTTCGACTAACTCAATTTATAAAAACATATTTTTATGTTGATAATGTCAACTAAACTTAACCACCAAATTTTTTTCTACATTATGCAAAATATTTCAGTATTATTTGAGATCAACAGAACACATTGCACCTCAGTCTTATGTTATATCATGCGTTTTCGCTGTTCGAGTCAGTGCGCATGTCAAGTCGAAAATTGCAAATGGCGGCCGTTGTTATTGTTCGTACCGAATTAACTATTTGTAAATTATATACCAATCTTTTTAGCGATTTTTCTACTGGACTATTATATTGATGCGAGGCTTTAACTTCTAATAATTCGGCGCGACGCGTTTTAAGTACGATTTTAAGTGTTTTGAGTGTTTTTTTGGTATTTTATGTGTGTCATGCAAATGGGGTAAGCTGGATTTATCGGATGTCGCTTAGGTTGTTTTGGATAGTTTCAATAAGAATATGAAGTGAAGTTTTGTGCCCTAAACTGTGAAAATGGAAACTGCATAAAGTTTTTCAACTATTACGCCACGTTTTAAGACTAGCGATAGACAAGATCGGCTGTAATCTGCTAATGTTCCATGCCGTGACTGCACTCCCCGTACATTTCAAAATGGCTGCTGCTCTTCACGATATATGAGCTTTGCGTCACTGGAACATAAATCAGTGTATAAGATTCGTGATGAAATTCTAGTGTTTCTAGTCGTGTGATCCAGAGTGAAAAATCGAAAATAAGTGTTGGACAAGACCTCAGATGTAATTGGGGTGGGACAATAGTGTTGTATCATATGTTTTTGGAGTAGTGGACAGTGACCATAGGACCGATATTGCCTTGCGTCCGAGCTGGATTGTAATGTCGCGATTGAATTTCCAGGATGATTTGGGACAGGAGAGAATAAAAATTTTGTGGAATTGAGCGGAATGTGACATTGTATGAGAGGTGAGTGAGTATTTTTTTAGTTTATTTACATTTTGTTGAGTCTAGTAACCGTGCGGTATTCCATACAAAATGGACACATTGGAACTTGACAGAACATATAGTGGCCACCGCGGTCAACCCGCGGTGGCTGGCTCCTGAAAAGTACGCATTTTAGTCAGTCACTTATCGTAATTGTAGTAAACTATAGGTCAAAAGGTTGTGTAACACACGCCTCAATGTTTTCGAAACTTCGACCTTGCTGTAGCGTGTTGATCAAGGAAATATTTCATGCATGAAAAATATTTCGGGCTCGCGGGTGCTCTTCATTATCATATATTACAGGTTGACATAGGCTTGCCATAGGTAGGGTGTAATTGTGTTGTAGTATTTAGTCAATATGAATGTAGGAATGATTAATGTGCAGCTATATAAATGTCACTATGATTTGTTGTCATTATATTTCATAAAAGTTACTGAAATCTATGTGACTCATCATAGTTATGATTGATTATGCTGTTGTCTTATTATAATCCAACCATAATAGCTGTTGCTACCATCTGAAATCTTTGATTCTGTATCAAAGATTTCAGACATTATTTTTTTAATATCTAGCATCCAAAGTTAGTGCTATGAAGGATGAACAACTAATATACTTTTATGTTATATAATTCAGTGTGTTAATGGCTAAAGTAAATTAAATCACATGATTTATAGAGGTCCCATTAGAATTCTAATTAACATAAACTTTGGCTATATGAGTGATATTTGAGTTCAGCTTTTTTTTCTCAAAGAATTGGTGTTTATCTTGTTAAAAACAAACGTTGGTTAGGTAGTATGGTTATGTCAAAATGACTTTAATTAAATATTTATTAAGTAAAAAGTAGTAAATAAGTTATTTAAGTAGTTTTTTTTTAATCTATCATATATTGATACTACGCTAAAAGTTTCTTACAATTGTATTGATATATTCATTGGTTCCAAAATAAGGTATCAGACATGGTTAATAGCTATAAAATATGTTATAAAAACAAGTACTTAGGGTAAAGTAACAGGTGTAATTAACTGAATAGCTATCTGAAAGATCTGTATATTCTTATAATTATTTTTTATCCATTCAAAATAGCAATCATTTTAACAACACATTGAAGTAGTTCTATGGATGATTATAATTAATTGCTAGATATAAAGGTTCATGAATAATAATAATACTAGTTGTGGGTAACCTAGACTATACACTAGTAAAGTATTAATTGGTTAACCTACCAACCTCAATGTAAATTGGTCATTTATGTTTAAAGTAGACTATACCCTGCTGTGAGAAATATTTATGTAAGGTATAAATAGTAAGTACCAATAACTTAAAAAAAATATATGAAAATATGAGGCGGCAAAACATCCACCATGTTAAAACATAAAATTAATATACATTTTTTTGATAATCAGAACCCAATTATTGGTTAAAATAAATACATACAAGTGTGGTGTAATAAATGTATCAAGTTTATTTTTTTATTTCGAGGTCTATTTGAGGTAGTATCAAGTTTACGATATTTTTAATGAATTTAATGAATTTAACCAGTAATAACAAACTGAACAGACATTGTTTGCTTTTATTATGACACCTGTATATTTCTTTAGATATTTATTTTTTATGACCCAATAGCAATTCTTTGACTTAACTTAATATAAATATTTTTTTCATCATAAGATTCAAAAAAGAATCATATAAAGACCTTAATTATAATTCTATCTATAAATCTAATTATCTGGATACGAATTATGATGATGTTGTCCATGTGTAGTAAGTTTGATATGTTTATGTAGTTCTTGTAATTATTAATTGTTATGTAGAATAAGTGATACACACTGATTTGTGGTTTATATTTTGTTTTGAAAGTATAAATACCAGCCACAGAAAAATACACCACAGTAAAAGTTTTATGTTTTAACTAGGAACTTTTTAGTCTAAAACTTAACTGAAACAATTCCCTGCTGGCATTTATGTTAATTACAAAGTTTTTGCATATTTATAATTGTAATGCTTGAAACTTATTAGAACCCAACATTTTAGTTCAAATAGTTAGTAGTAACCATACCTAACATTACCATTATAGCATAGCATTATTTTTTTTATCTTTACAATGTTTTTTAAGCTAAGTCATTGTTTTAACTGCAAGATTTTGTATATTTACATGATTTACTAAACCTCTGGACCATGTTTGGTCAAATTGTTCTAAGCATATTTGCTTAAAAGAAAAAATAACTCACAATAAGATAAAAATACGATTTGTCATGTAATGTTGATAGTTATTATTCTTTTTGACTAGTTTTTTATTTCTTTTGTGTTTATGTGGTCAACATATCCTCAATGTTTCCATTTTCTATGGATTATATAACAATTATTCTATTTGCTACATGTGGCTCTATATTACATACACACACACACATATATATATATATATACATACACACACACATACACTAATTATATATATATAAAACTTAAACATTTAAACTTTTTATCTATTAATTGATTATGTTAATGTAATTTATCCTTAATGTTTTCAGTATGGCAGCGGACAGCGATGGGCTAGGCTCGGCGGGCGGTGGGTCGTGCGGGGTGGTGGTGACCTGTGAGG
>JACJUM010003223.1:3941417-3956263 GCA_020976665.1 Heortia vitessoides | reverse complement strand
TACGCCACACTGGTATCAGATGTGTCGCTGTACTTTATAACAGGTGTGGCCCCCCATTGAAGCATTGACGTTGGTTACGCCGCTCTGGTATCAATTTTTTTGCCACTTTTTGTGGTGCAGTTTTTGTGAAGCTATTATTGGGTTACTATGTGCAGCTAGTATAGCGGTATCGTCAGCGAAAGTTCCAGATGCTAATGATTCAGATTGTGGCAAGTCGGCAGTAAATAGAAGATAGAGTATAGGGCCCGTAACACTACCCTGTGGAACTCCAGATTTAATAAGACAGGTCGGATAGTGCTTTCCCATTTTGTATTATAAAATGGCGCTGTTGGAGAAATGATTTGAGTATGCTGTATAAAGGATATGGGAGGACGTTTTTTAAATTTATAAGTAATCCTTCGTGCCACACACGGTCAAACGCTTGGGATATGTCCAAGAATGCGCTGGCTTAATAGAGTTTTGCTTTCAGTAATTCCGTTATCTTTTTTGTTAGTTTGTGTACTTGGTCGATAGTGGCGTGTTTACTACGAAACCTAAACTGATGGTCAGGAATTGATTGTTTGGCTTTGAGAATAGGTAAATTTTTTTGCATCAGTAGCTTCCTATATTTTGCATGGTATTGGTCGCAGGCTTATGGGTCTACATATATGATTTTGCTTCTTCAGAATCTTTATCTGGTTAAGGTAGCATTATAATTTATGCTACCTTCCATTCTGGGGGAAAGAACTGTAATCTATTCATGGCGTTAATAGTGAGGCGAGGAAAATTCAGATTCAGGTAGTTCTTGTAATATACGGTATGTTATAAGATCGTATCCTGGTGATTTTTTTGGGTCAGTCTTTTTTATAGTTCTAGCAACTTCTATCTTTACGAATTTAATAGGAGTTTCTGTCGTACCTTTAGGGGTATTTAAATAGTTAGTTATTTCCGTTGCATTTGCTGAAGAGCCCTCGTATGAATGAGGAATAAAAACAATTGAGAGATGCTCTGAAAAGGATTCAGCTTTTTCTTGGTATGTTCGTGCCCAAGTGCCGTCAGATTTTATTATGGGAGATGAAACTCTGATGGGCCGTTTAATTCCTCTAGTGGCTTTCCATAATAAGTAATCCGAGGAAGAAGTAGCATCTAGACCAGTTAGATAATTATTAAATCCTACATTTCGATCTTTTCGTAGTCTTCGTTACACTGGTGTCAGATGTGTCGCTGTGCTATATAACAGGTGTAGCCCCCCATTGTAGCATTAGAGTTATCAACGTCGCACTGGTATCAAATGTGTCGCCATACTTAATGGCAGGTGTCACCACACTATTGTAGCGTCGACGTTGTCTACGCTGCTTTGGTATCAAATGTGTCGCTATACCTAAAAACAGGTGTCGCCCCCCATTGAATCATTGACGATGTCTACGCCGCTCTTGTATCAGGTGTGACGTACGCCTTACTGTAGCGTTTCTTCATATCCCTCGCTATACTCAATGTCAGGTGTCGCTCCCCATTGCAGCATTGATGTTGTCTACGGCGCTCTGGTATCAAATGTGTCGCTCTCTTTTCTGTACAGTTTATTCATATCAGTCTAGTATGCTCCACTTAATGATGCAATGGAAGCTTAGATAGAACAAAATAAGAACGTCTTGCCTTTTAACCCGCACGTGACGTTTTTCATTCCTTTTATTGAACTCAGTTTTCATTTTATGCCGTATATTAAATCTTACATGTAAGAAAGTATTTTTTAGTTTAAATAAAATGTGCACAGAATGACGAATTTGAAATGTTTTGTTTTTCTACTATTAGTCATACATTTTTCATTACCTAACACCTAGAAAAATATGATGTCATTTCAAATATATATATTCTTAGTAGTATATAATAGACTTTTTTTACCCATTTAAATCACTGCCTATTAAAAAATCCGTTCCGTAGTTTTAATGATCGAAGTATACATAAAGGCAGATAAATAGCGTACTTACCTTTTTTACACTTACACTTCGTTATGGCATTAGCAAGAAATGCGGTCTGTCACTATTCTTTGCCTGCATTAATTTTTTGATATATGTAACCAATTCTCACACATCTGGTTACCTCGACCTGACTCCAAGATAAGACGCTTACAGCATATGTGTTACGGACAGCAAACAACAGGAGAATCACATATATAATACTTAGATAAATATTTAACAACCACACACGGAACAAACACAAATATTCCTCATATAAATGTTTGTTCTGAGTGGGTATTAAACCCCTAAACTTTGGTCCACAAGGTAGATTAATACCATCTGCACCACCTGGTCCGTCGGTACCGGTGTCCATGTTCTCTTTATCCTTCCTCGTTGTATGGATGGTTGAATTAGCTTTGCTGACTGGCGTCACGTAGGCATTTTGTATAAACACTAGCTCGAATCAATGATGTATCCTAGATTTTATGGATATTAAACTTTAGATACTAATATTATAAAGGCAGAGAGATTGTTTGTTTGTTTGAACGCGCTAATCTTAGGAACCTGCTGGTCCAAATTAAAAAAATATTTCAGTGTCTGATATGCCATTTGTCGAGGAAGGCTACTATATCCCCCAAAGTCAGTATTCCACGTGGACGAAGTCGTGGGCACTACTAGCTAGTAGTATCCGGTCTGTTACGGATATTAAATTTGCTGGGACTTGTGATGGTGATATACGGATAGATATTGTATTCATTTGAGGACATAAACTAATTTGTGCTTCGGAAGGCATGGTAAGTCGTATATCCCGGCCGAATTGGGTCTGCGTGATGGGTCGTGGTCTTATCTTTTATAATCCATAAAGAAGGAAGTCTAATTTTCCTCTAGTTAGGGACATTAAAAAATGGCAGATAATCTTGTTTCATTTGACTTTGATTGTGTACTAAAAGCGCCCAGCGGTTTTACGCGCGTATTTTTATACTAACTTTTTACGCCCTTTGGGGATTTTTTTAAAATCCTTCCTAGTGCTATCCTACATTATAAAACTTGTAATTTTTTGCAATTTGCAAAATTTCTAGTTTCTATTCCTTATATTTTAGTCCCTGCGTTGATGTCAGTAAGTCAGTCTGACGGTCAGCTTTATATATCTGAATATGTATATAGATGAGCATTTGCTTCATTACAAAGTCAGTTATTTTTGTAATTTAAAAAAAATGACAATCCCACCTGCCGTATCCGAAATTATTCAGAACCCTTATCAGACTCGGTTACGGATATATTCTTATTTCGGATATCCGATACTTACAGAGCCATGGAAACTCTAGAAATTTCTAACCAGAAGTTTTGACTAATTTGGCAATAGTAACCTTCGAAATTATGAATTCTAATGTCCATTCGTATCATTACGTGAAGTCTTAAGGTACCGGCAGAGTAGAATAGTACCTCCCCCCGTATAAGGTCTCGTAAGAGGCGAGTGAGTTACCAGAATCGACAAGTGGCGGTATATCCTCCCTTAATAGAGTAGCTCAAATGCAACGGGAATGCGCAGCGGCAATCCTGTTGCAAAGCTACGGTCTGCGCTTGCCACGCGCAGCAATTATGGGCAGAGGATGAGGATGCTGAATTGTGATCCTGCAATTTGGATTTAACCTATATCAGTCAAGTTTGAAAACAATTGCCATAAGGTATCGGAATGTGGATATATCACGCAGATAAATAAAGATACATACGAGAATGAAGCATTTAAAAGCTGTTTTTATTATGTGTCTGTATTAAAAATTGGTTTCAATAATCAACTGTTAACGCAAATATAAGAAAATATGTAATATGTATAAATATACAATTTGATTTTCCCACCTTTTTCTGCATTTATATAATTTGCCTAAAGTATTTTCGCGCATTCGAACAAACAACTCTAAAATGTATTTACTATTTTATGTATTTATTATATTATGAATTTACTTTAATATGTATACAAATTCTTTATTATTGATTTTACACAGGGCACGTGTGCGTTACCAGCGATGGCCCTGCCCTAACGAGCGAAAACCGGCCATTCTAGCGCGGCCGGGCGCACTATCCTTATTGTAAAATTCATTCCCCAACGACGGCCACTCGAGCCTAGGTCAAGTTTTTAGAGGCGCCCTCGGGTGGTCGTCGACCAACGACCGCCGACGACAATCCCACTCAGATCCCGCGAGCCTTGCGGCGGCGACCGTAGCTAAACGTGCGGTTGTCGCCGCGGGGCACGCAGGTGATTACGAGCACAGGGTCGCTCACTCAAGAGCGTCCTCTTATTCGGTGACGTCTGAGTAATCCAGCAACGGTTCGACTGAAAGATAGATAAAAAAAACTGGCCGTACACCTTGTTCGCCGACGAACGAGTGCAGTGTCCATTGTACGTTCTACAGGCCTAATGCGACCGATCTCACTCAGTCAGTCCTTCTTTTTTTTGCAAACAGCTTTATAACTGACTCCAACGACGGCTACTCGAGCCGGGGTCCAGCCTCAGAGGCGCCCTCAAGTGATAGCTGTCTGTCTGGCACCGATCTCGCGCAAGCCGTTCGGAAAATTCAGGCATAAGCGTTCGTTAATGACCTCCATCTGCCCATTCACCAGGTGGTGCTGCAATCGACATATGAGTAGTGTCCATCATTAGGTTCGTCCTAAAAAGGTTTCTAGTAAAACTACTCTTTTAACGGCTTTAAACGCGGCTTTTAAACTTTACTATTCGACGTTTCGGTTACTTTACAACTCAAGATTTGTATAGTGTTGTTAAAGGAGTAGTTTTATAACGAGCTGTTAACACGTATATGTTAGAAAATATTAAAAGGTCTCTTGCGTCATTTTCGTGTGGCCTGTCGTCTTTTTGACTTGTTTACCAAAGATGACTGACTCCCAGTGCGATAGACGTGGTACGACTGATGCAACGTGTTTCGATATATGTAGCTTATAATGTTACATTATTTCTGACAACGATTGTTATATAAAAGTCACATTATGCCGCCTAAATATTTTTAAATTTTATATTTAATTTTATATGTAAAAAGAAGCTTAATTAAAATAATGCCCAAATATTCTTGTAAGAACACGAATTTTCTGAAATTATGTGTTTGTACGTTCGATACATTGCATTGTGACTGCGTATTTTTTTTGTTATATGTCGCTTTGGTATAGTAAACCTCCTTAGTTAGGAAATACACTTAAATGATACACATATTTTCCGCCTAACTATATTTTATATATTAAATGTTTCGTTGTCCGGGTTTCCGTCGGTTTATAAAATAGTTGTGACTAAATGTGGTTACGGATAATTTGGCGGGTTTTTAACAAGTGTATGTGCCTCAATTATTTTTGTTTTCCTCTACATGTAAGCATATTACCTCCCCTATGTATTTACATAAACCTACTCTGATAAGCGGGGAGTTGATTAGTATACTTTTCTTGTTTCTATCACATTAATTTCAAGTTTAACCAATAAATAGGAAGTACAATTTACATCAAAATCGGCGTGTAATGTAAATAAACATTTTACAAAATATTGTTTCCTAGGTTTCACTAGACTTAATCATCAAATTTGGGCGCCCAAAAAAGGGGAAATGTTCATATTTGCCGCCTTGGGCAGGCGCGGCGGCAATCGCAGATCGCAACTTTGCGACGAGAATGCTGCTGCCAATCCCCACACTGCAGTAATTAAGCTGCGCTGTTGCAGATGGATATCCGGTCATCTGTCGATTCCGGTACCTTAGTCGCCTGGTAGGACTGGTTAGGACACCTGGTACACAGAGTACCTAGTACTATTCTACTCCGCCGCTTACCTTACAGCTCTCTTAGCCTAATAGCTCCTATAAATGCCTCCTTCAGTCGCCCTCTCACTGTAATTCCGTAATCACAAACACTTCACCTACACTCGTGTAGTTCCTGTCTCGCGAATACAGACAGTGCGCGGGGCTCACTCAGTCGCTCACAAATGAGGAGGTTTTGCAAACAACAATGGCTACTTGGGGCAAGGTGCGCCCTCAGAGGCGTTCTCGAGTGATAGCTGCCATCCCTCAAGTGGCGCAAGAGTAAACGAAATTTTAAAATAAACGTTATTTTATAACATTTACGAGTTTAAAAGTAATAAAATATGTATAGTATTAATTTTAAGTGCGGTTTTAAACGTTTCTTACATTTTTTTGTTATTTCGCCCTATGTTATTTCGCCATTTTTTTTGTTATGTCATGACATAATGTCATAACCCGCGTTATAAAGCAGCTTCAAAGTAGTTTTATTAATAAATTCATACCAATATTGGAAATGCAAAAGGTAGCCGATTGTTGCACTTTTACCGGTAGGTTGATTTAGGCCAAAATTGGCAAGTTGATAGCATGAACCTAGGAACAACAGATAATACTTTAGAGGCCTCCTTGTCTGATCTTCCAGGTCTCGTGACCTTGATGCTTAATTGGATTGCCTTCTAGGGCGATCGTCGAGATGTACGTCGTCCATCCGCGAACGACATACGGTAGATGAATATAAGCAATTACAATAAAACAGACACAATTAGCTTATACACACTTTTGGTCTAATTCGAATATTTTAATAGTTTTTATAATTTAAGACTACACAAGTCAACAAAAAAAATATTTTTCTTTGAGTCTGTTATTTAGTAAATATTTTCTGATTATATACATCGAAGAAAAAGCAAAAACTCCATTTATAAAAAATAAAGTTTGCTTTTGTACCTTTACACAATGTAAAACGAATATTATAGTATTTTAGCAGTTTTTTTAGTTTGATGACTTAGTAAGAGATTTAAATCTACCTAAACTTAAAGCAGAAATATTAGCTTCACGACTAAAACAGTGGAATTTGCTCAAGAACGATGTTAAAATAAGTGACCAAAGAAAACGTCATAAAACATTTTCTGGATTCTTTACAAAAGAAGACGGACTTTGTTATTGCAATGATGTGAAAGGTTTGTTTGAAGCAATCGGAATCCCTTGCATGTCTTCAGTTCTTCTACATAATGGAAATATATTTCCATCTCTTCCCCTTGCTCATTCTGTAATGCTAAAAGAAAATTACGAGAGCGTTAAAATGGTGCTTCAAGTTTTAAAATATGAAGAGTACGCCTGGCCAGTGATAGGGGATTTTAAAATAGTTGGATTTCTGATGGGAATGCAAGGCGGGTACACTAAATATCCGTGTTACATTTGCTTATGGGATAGTAGAGCCGATGCACTTCACTACCAGCAGCACTCATGGACACAACGGAGCGAGTTTCAAATAGGACAACATAATGTCAAAAATGAACCAATCGTGAAGCCCGATCATATTTTAATGCCTCCATTGCACATTAAATTAGGTCTGATCAAGCAGTTCGTAAAGGCTCTGCGTCAAGACTCTGAGGCCTTTCAATATTTAAAATCATTTTTCCCGAAACTGTCAGGGGCTAAAATTAAAGCTGGTATTTTCATCGGTCCACAAATAAAGAAAATAATGGCCAGTGAACAATTCCTACAGCTCCTCAGTACGCACGAAAAACAAGCGTGGCTCAGCCTTAAAGCAGTGATTCATGGCTTTCTTGGCAATAGAAAGGCAGAAAATTACACGGAGCTTATTACTGATATGCTTCACAACTTCAAAGTTATGGGTTGCAGAATGTCTTTGAAAGTCCACATGCTACATGCTCATTTGGATAGATTTAAAGACAACTTAGGTGCATATTCAGAAGAGCAAGGGGAACGTTTCCACCAGGATATAATGAACTTCGAAAAGCGTTATCAAGGACAATATAATGAAAATATGATGGGTGACTACATTTGGGGGCTCATACGAAAAAGTCCCAACTTACACAGAAGAAATACCAAATCTGTTCATTTTTAAAGTCTTTTTTGTATTCTTTTTTGTATTTGTGGGTTTATTTATGCCGTCTTGTATAATTAAAGTCAATAAAAATATGTGAATTCAAAACTGTTTTCCTTTTACATATAATTGAAATTAAGAAATAGAGCTTTTTCATAAAAATTAAAATTTCGTTTTAGTAACTACAAAAGCAAACTTTATTAGATAAAATTTTTTTTTCTTTAATTAGTTAGGCATAAGTAATCAAAATCGGAGGTACAGAACTCAGACTCAAAATTCGTGTTGACTTGTGCTATTTATTGTACAAAAACAATTTCATACCTCGCAAAAAAAAACATTCATATTGGATCTTGTCATAACAATAAATTTAATGTAGATTAAATGTAGATTAAATGTTAAAGAGTATTTTATAATATATAAACATTGTATTGTGCCATATCACTATATATCTACTGAGAAGTAACTAGATTTTTAATAATAATGAATAAAAAAGTTTATTTAGTTAAACGCGTCAGGAAGTTACACCACTATCCACCCGGATGTACAACTTTGAATTATTTCTTTGAATATACCTAGTTGTGTCAGTGTTTAGTCGTAGTTCTAGCGCAATAAAATTTATATATTAAAAATGTATACAGTAATATCAGTTTTCTATGCTGTTTTTGTGACGGCTCCGACACTGTAATATAAAACCACTTTTAATAAATAATTTACCAAAATATCTATAAATTCGAAGTATTCGATTTCGAATTTATAGATATTTTATCGAGATCGAGATCGAGACAGTATCAAAGTCTAATAGGCGCAATAGAGATAAACTTGACGGGCCCAATAGCGCAGACGGTAGTGATCCTATCTTGTGCGCCAAGGGTCGTGTGTTCGATTCCCACCCAGAGGAAATATTTATTTGATGATATTTGTTTTTGTTCTGTGTCTGGGTGTTCAATATATGTATTTGTGATTTCTCTGTTGTTTGGCGGCCGTAACTCAAGTGCTTTAAGCGACTAACCACGGTGACGGCGACAACCATAGTGAATTATATGTAACGTTTTCCCCAATGTGCTGTCTTGTTTACTATTTCTCAGAGTGACATGTACGACGCGATCCTATTTCACACGTCAAAACATATTACATGTTGCTGTTACTAGTACATAGACTGCACCCTTTAAGGAGGTCGGACTTGTAGGAATCGTTGCTTGCGAAAACGGGCTTAACTGTGAACAAGACGACGTAGGTCAAGTGCAGAGTTACCGCTTAACATTTTCTGATAATAACAAGCGGGCTTAGTCGATATGTACTATGTAGGAACAGGATGACGGGTATATGGCGCAGATGCTAGTGATTTTGTCTTGTGCGCCAAAGGTTGTAGATTCGGCCGCCCAGAACCAATATTTATATTATGATATTTGTTTGTTATGTGTCTGGGTGTTTTATATATGTAAGTAGTATATTTGTGATTCCTCTGCTGTCTGATGTCCGTAACACGAGTTCTTTCAGCGAACATCTCATACATTGACCTAATTCCATGTGGTAATTTAATATAAAAAAAATAGGACATATTAATATCAATAAATCAGAGTATACGATAGTTAATTGTGATTTACGGTTCATTCGAGAAGCCTGAAGTGTCCTTCGAATCTTTTGAAGTTTTCAGAGGTTGATTTGGGTTCTGTGGCCATACTACAGGAGTATAGTATATCATATGGTGTTTAATTTTTTACAGCAGTGCTAACTTAAATCATGTAAAGTATTTATTAACTTTGGTTGCAGGTGGAGCCGTGGAACTCGGTGCGCGTGACACTGTCGGTGCCGCGTGCTGCGGCAGTGCGGCTGCGTGCGCTCGCGGCGGCGGGCGCGCCGCAACTGCACGCGCTCGGCATCCTGTCGGTGCAGCTAGACGGCGACGCGGCCGTCTCGCTGCGGCTACAGCATGGCACCGAATTGAGGATCAGCACCGATGCCGATGGTGAGTCACCGCCACACCTACAGCCTTGCCCACGTGGTCGGTACTTCTGTCTATTATAAAGACTCCTGGAGTGCTTTTAAGATGGTTGTCTGCGTTAACACCAAGACTGCTCACTGATGAGTTGTAACTGGCTAGAACACCTGGCCTAAAATTTACATAGTATTCAAATTTTATGAGCTCATAATTGCAGCCATTAGAAGTCTGCTGCTGCATTATTATTACATTGTTTTATCGGACTGCCCTGTTAAGATTGCTTTAAAGTATGAACTATATGAACAATATTCAAGATATATGTACTGTACCCAGATATTTTGCAACTTGACGGCATCAAATCATAATGTACACATAACTCAGATTAGTTATGATATTAGACAAGTTATGGTTTTGAACGAGAGGTTTTAACAGTAAAAGACCCTGCACGCCTGTAAGCCTGAACGGTTATTAATAATAATGTGGATATTCCAGAAGCGAGCACGAGCAACGCAACACGGCAAGCCAACTCAGAGTTGCTCTCCGGGCTCGGCGGCATCGGTCGGCTGATCAGTGACGCGGACGGCGCCTCCACCAGCGCGGAGCCGCCGCCGCCGCCGCGCGACAACTTCAAGTCACCAAACACCGTCTGCCCTATGGATGGCAAGATCCCGCAGAACATTCCCACGCCGACCACCGACCGCTGCGAGTTCCCCTTCGGCAGTATGACGCAAGCCAGGGTCATTCATCGGAAGGAGAATACGTTAGGTGAGTCTATATATTGGACTCCGTCTGCTAAATTTCTCCATTTTTACTCTGGCGCAGACCGTTGCGTGTTTCCTCTCCGGCTGATAGCATAACTTCTATAAATGACTCCCTCAGGGGCCCTCACTCTGTCATACGAGAGCACAAACACTTCGTGCACATTCTCTCCGTAAAGCACTATCCGCGCGTGCTGACGCCCGTGCACGCGCCCGCGCCCGTATCCGCACCCATAACCGCGTCCACGCCCACGCCTACACCCGCACCCGCACCCGCAGCCGCACCCGCAGCCGCAGCCGCACCCGCATCCGCATCCGCAACCGCACCCGTACCCACGCCAACGCCCCTTGAGCGACCGCACTAGAACGGCTCTCTCCGTCCTCTTCTTTCGCTAACGACGAAGTAACTGTTCCCAACGAGAGCCATGCGAGCCTCAGAGAAGCCTCAAGGGCAGGTGGCTTTCACTGGTGGGCGCTTCTGTCCCCACGAGTAATAGCTGATGACGAATAACAGCTGTGGTCCCACAATACTGTTTTATAACGAATTACAGCTGTGGTCCCACAATACTGTGTTATAACGAATTACAGCTGTGGTCCCACAACAATACGGTCTGATGACGAATAACAGCTGTGGTGCCACAATACTGTGTTATAACGAATAACAGCTGTGGTCCCACAATACTGTGTTATAACGAATTACAGCTGTGGTCCCACAATACTGTGTTATAACGAATAACAGCTGTGGTCCCACAATACTGTGTTATAACGAATTACAGCTGTGGTCCCACAATACTGTGTTATAACGAATTACAGCTGTGGTCCTACAACAATACGGTCTGATGACGAATAACAGCTGTAGCCGGCTAAAACTTCCCACAATTTCAAGCCATAGTTTGCGTTACCTAACGCAAAGGGAGACTATATCGTAGCATTCGGATTTATATACTAAAAAGTATTTACAGAGCCAGATGAGAGAGATTTGATTAAGTAGTTAGGATTTTTTTCTCAAAATTAGAATCCTGCAGTAGTAGTAGTATTTAAAGTAGTTTGTTTTGTACTGATATAACTAACTATTAAGTGCAATAAGTCGATTAGGATCCAAGATGGCGAACTGTAAGGCACGTTAGACTTTAAGCTACTTTTCCCACGGTATACTTTTGACAATAGTATCAATAAAAGATTTTATTATCAAAATCATTGTTCGTCAAAATGTCAATGCCGCCTTCGAAACTAATCGACTCACATGTAAAACTTACAATTTCGACGATACCAATAAACGTTCTAATGTTAGGTCCACCATCAGGTCTCGGCGGCCCGTCTGGTGCCATCCGGCCACCGCCTGACGGACTGTTCGCGCGGCCTTCGACATCGACGTTCGCCGGCCCTCCGCCGCCGTACCCGCAGGCCAAGCCCGCGGCGCCGGCGCCACCCACCGTTGCGATGTCTTCGCCGCTGCTCGTCAACCTGCTGCAGAACGACGCACCGGCGCCCCAGCCCAGGGCGAAGCCCCCGCATCCGGCTAAGCTGGACAGGCTGGACGACGGACAGGTCAGTGTTTTCAACGGAAAATGCACATATTACTATAATAGTAAGAAATAATCAAGCATAAAATATAACACTTGTGTTATCATAAATCACTTGCCCATGTTTTTGTGTTTAAGAATACCTTTGAACCATATGCGTTCGTTGTCTCCAGCAGGTGGAGTTAGCAGTAGGTCGCGCGCAGTTCGAGTACCGAGGCGCGCGTGTGCCACCCCCCTCTCCGGCGTCCGCGCCCCCCACTCCCCCTTCGCCTGCGCCGCCCACGTCGCCGAGCGTACGGCCGCAGGTCAGGCCGCAGCCGTTCATCCGGCGGTCGTTCGCGCCGGCCAGGCCGCAGCCTCCGCCCCCGCCTCCTGCGGTTAGTGTTAATATTTAAATCAAACTAAAAACTATTTATAAATGTATATACGCTAAAATTTCAAATGAGTAAAAGGTACCTTATTATTCGTATTGTGTCCATTATAGTCATCTATCATATCATTCTTTCCATACATAGTTTTCGATCCCGTACCACCTTGGTCCAGGCTATTACAAACACAAAGAGTTATCTAATTTGGTTCAGTTGTTCTGGTGTGATGCACATACATTTCAATGATTCAATTTTATTATTATTCTAGTAGCGCCCCGCGTTAAGTTGTAGTACAATATTAATTATAAATATTGGTATAGCATTTGATTGAAATAACTTTGTAAATCAGAGAACTTATATTCTAACATTGCTACCCCCTTTTCAGGAATGATTTTCTAAAAAATATTGTCCCCGTGTTTCATAGCTTTCAACAGCAAAGTTTTATACTAACTTTACACCCCCGTTATACCCCCTTAGGGAGTAAATAATTTAAAATCTTTTCTCAGTGCTCCCCTACGTTATAAACTACCCTTGGGATACTATTGTGCGAAATTTTGAGTTTCTTAGTTTGGGCCCAGAATTGTTATGTCAGAGTCCGCCTTTCTTTTCACATATCGATGATACTTCAATACCGCGTGTGTAGCTTGATTTAATAAGGTCAATTTTACATATTTTCTAATTGAATCCTGAACTATTTGCAACTGCTATTTTCGCGGTATTGCACTATCATCGACGATATATAGATATTTTTCTTCCAGGTCCCATAGATAGTTTATTTAGTCATTCATATATTAGAACTCTTATTACCATCCATTTTGCAGTAATAAACGACTTGTTTATTATTTTACTATTCTATACTGATATTGTGTAAATAAGTACAGTTTAATATGTTTAATTGCTCGTATAAAATTGATAATGTCAACCTTGTGAATAGAGCTAGTGCCGTGTCACTCTCAACATAGTACTTGTCCAATAAAATGCTACATGCATTTAATTCATAATGTTTAACTTTCAATACATAACAAACAATGTTTTTAGTATAAATACATTGTGAAGATATATTGCTAGATCAGTCTTTATGTAATTGTGAACTTGTTTTGATCGTATTTATTGATTTAGATACCAACATATCTACTTATAGATGGCTATAAAAATATCTTAGCTGTTATTTCTGTTATTTTCTTAATTAGCTTCCCGCCCGCGAGTCTGTTCTGAAGGACGTGTTCTAATTGTGTCACGCTGTAAAATCTTGAAATTATAATCAGTCCATGTTCTTCACTCAGGAGTAAAGTCGCATGCCGAATTTAATAAAAATCGAGTTACTGTTGCTGTCAAAGCGTAACAGAGTAGCGACAGTAATATAGTGACTCTTTTCATATTTATAGTATTAGCATCAAACATGAATGATGTCGACTTCCTCGTTACTTAGTGTACACTAAAAGCATACGCATAGGACTCTACGCCATTGCACTATTTGTTTTCGTATGTGACCACGTTTATGAATCTAAAATACCGTTCCATTACAGGTGCAATACCGCGCGCCGGCCCCGAACGCGACCGTCGTCGGCCGCGCTCGCTTCCCCAACTTCGGCTCCGAGCCCCCGCCCTACCGGCAGGGCGCGCCGCGCCCGCCACCGCCCCCGCCCCCACCCCCGCCCGCGCCCGTGCCCGCAACCGTGACCGCGCCCGCCCCCGCGCCCGCGCCTGCGCCGGCACCAGCCCCCTCACCCGCACCCGCGCCCGCACCTGCCCCTGCCCCCGCGCAACCCACGAGGTTCTCGCCTGAGGACTTGAAAGTGCTGCTGCCGCCTTCTACCACGTCCATGGATCAGAAGACCCGGTCTAGGTTCCAGGTATGCATGAGCTCCGGTTTTATTTATTATCCGGCTTATTTTGTTTGTATTGGTTAATAGATAAGGCCACATACATAAATTCATTGTAATATTAGCAGATCGAACGACGTCGAGTAACAAAACCGTTATAAAATGTATCAAATCATGTGTAATTGGGTTACAAATTTACATAAAAATATATTTGATTTCTTCCAGGAGTTCCAATGGTTCCAGCAGCAATACATAGCCACGCAACGGGCCGCGTCGCAGCCCGACTGGAACGAACCTTACCGGGACACGCTCGACCTTCCCGATCTTCCCGATCACTGCGACCTAGACCAGCTGCTGCCCACGCTGGGCGCGGATCTCAATTTGGATTCCGCGCTTTCAGCGATCTCCGACCTAGAGGCTGCCAAGCTGGACGCGCTCTACGAGACCAAGCCTGCTCAGGAGAACCTGCACGACATCGCCGGCCCCTACCCTCCCGGCGACTCCGCCGATCCCGCCCCCAGCCGGAGCGACGTGCCGTCTAAGGAGGTGCCCGCCGAGGCCTCCTTCATGCCGCCGCCGCCCCCGCCGCACCCGCCGCCCCTGCCGCACCCGTCGCACCCGTCGCACCCGTCGCACCCGTCGCACCCGTCG
>JACJUM010003223.1:3899705-3929289 GCA_020976665.1 Heortia vitessoides | reverse complement strand
CCCTCCCGCGCTCGCCCCGCCGCGGCCCCCGCCGCTGCTGTTCTCGCTCGACTGACCGCTCCGGGATCCCGCGCGGCGACCGATGACCTGTCATTCTCGATTGTCTCCTCTCGCTCGTCAGGGCTTCGCATCGGCGGTGTGTTAGACGAACTTCCTCCGAAAAGACTGCCGACGTTGGTACGTGAAGCCTCCGAGTCGACGATTCGATGTGTTGCTGAACAAATTTTGTTTTATACGGATCCAAAATTTTAGTATTAAAATGTCGTCGCCGGCTTGTCGTCGAGAGAGACGTCGTGATCACCAAAAGTTTATTTGTTCTTGTCGAGGACGCGTTGACTGTTGGTCCGTGTTTTGCCCGCGACCCAGATGATACGCGATCGCGACGACGGTTTTATAGGTAGACCATTTTTTTGTAAATATTTTTTAATGAAATCATGGGTAATATTTTTCTACATACAGTTGATCAGCGGTTCCAGCTGACCAAACTAGTCATTAACAGCCGCATGGGTTGGACGACCGCGGTACGCAATCGGGAATGACATAATGTGTGAAATAACGATATAGATTTCAAAAATACTGTAAAGCAATTTGACTCTCGCATCCAAGTGACGTTTTGGTGTCTTCATAGCGTGAATCTCAAATGTTTCGATCGAATTGTGTGAACATATGCAATAATATGAGTTAGTGTTACCATGAACTGTTTTCAAAAGTGTTTCCGATGTATTTGATTTGCCGCTTTTTTGGCAAAATATTTGGTGTAATGGTACCATCGGCCGCCCGCGTTGGTTATATAATAGTTCCGATGTATATTCAACACGAATATGTTTGTGACACATTGGTATGACGAAACGAGGCGGATACAATAGATTAATATTTTCTTAAACTAGCTAGACGGCTCCGTTGATATAAAAATGATTTTTTTTTAATATTTATATACTTTACGAATTTGTCGTACTAATGTGTTCCTCTAATATTTTAGCCAAAACTAATTTATTGCGTTCCATTGTAAGCATAACGTGTAATCTCGTCAATTTACTTTGATACGGAGTGCTGCATTAATTTTATGACTTTATTTAGTGAACAAATCATGTTACCATTCACTATAACACACGACTCTTCTATATGATAATGATTAGTTAATTTCCTTGGAGTAAGGTTAAGAGGTGCCGGCGCGCGGATGCCTTAGTTTATTAGAGAATAGATGTGTATCATTATTGTACAAAAGAGCACTCGACTTAGGCACATCGTTATAATAGCATAAATAAATGCCCGAGAGATATAAAAGTGAAATAAAAGCATAAAGTTTTAAAAGATATTTTCATACCTTTTTGCACATGAATCGGAACGTTCAGCGACGAACGCCGTGTGTAGATTAAATAAAGCCGTGGCGGGACAACGCCATTTCGATAATACAGTTTTTTAACGTAATAAAAAAATAATACTATTAGATTTAGCACTGTACACGTTATTTCGAATTTATACACGTGATGAGTCATTTTTAAATCCCGATTTTAGATGTGGTTAATATATAGGTAGACATAATGTTGTATTTTGTTTTCAAAATGGCGCTCTCTCGCCAAGGCACTGGCTGCTATTACGATTAACTTAGCGTATGTAAGTAAGTGAATTCACGACCAATAATTGTAATTTAGTGAAACTTGACGGATAATTTCTTAGTGAAAAGATAATAATCGTGACTGAGTGTTTCAACAGTTGTCTGTTTGGGCTTCCAGTAATCTAAAGTGTTTATTTGACGCCCCCCTTTCTATTTGTTTTCACCTCGGGTCTCCTGATTCAGTCTTAATTAGAAAACCAAATTTAGTCGTTCTCAACCAGTGACGTTTTAGGTATATTTTAAGCTAGACTCTTTTCTTTCGCACTGTACATAACTGAGTGAATTTAAAAGGAACGAATTCCTTGCTAGACTTTAGTATTTATTGATCACAATTTCTTTTTAATTCAAGACACTTAGTTGCGCATAGCTTAAATCTTCGATAGTTCCCGTAAACGCATGCGTAGTCGTGTCCATCGAGACAGGTACGAATTGTACCAACAATTGGTCGACTCTAAATTCAACCTTGCAATACAAATTTTGCGGAATCAAATTTTCTTATTACCCACATAAAGATAAGATGGACATAACCCGGCGTACAAGTTTACTTTGCGGTTCCTAAGTTAGGGTAAATAAAGACTCACGAGCAATAAATTGTGGATGTGACGTTAGTGAAAACACGCTCTAATGAGCTTGCTTCGTAGACCATGGTCCCACTTAGTTTTCAGTATTCTCTCATGTTGATTTGAATGTGTGCCGCGATATTCTCGTTATAGAAGATTCTGTAACTTATCTGTAATTCTTAATTGTTGCTATAACATGTGTTCTTGTCCTTTTCCTATGCAAAGTCATATTGTTAATCACTGCGCCCCCTTCTGAGGGTATGTAGTGAGAGTTGTGTTTAATTCTTGACTGTCCCGTTTGTCCATTTATGTCCATTATATCAATCCAATCAACTTGGTTCCAGAACACTCAATACAGATTTTGCGTACGCAATTTTGACACAAATGTATAGGTGATAACGGTTGAATTTAGCGTAAACAAAATCTGCTCAGGGGTTCCCTTCTCCAAAAAATGTCTAATCGTGTTTCTTGTTTATTTGTGTACACAAAAAGCATAAGACAAATCATATGAATAAACATTCAACCTCAGATGCCAGACATTGAATGATTTCCATATTTTTTATAACTGGGAGGCGCATTGCACACATTCAATTCAACAGTTTTCCACCTTTATATCCCTGTTCCCTCGAAGATGTTCAATATTGACTATTAGGTCGTACAGTGATAGTGCAACAATACAAATGTGTTAGTACGTACGTAGTGTAGAGTATATGTAAGTACACGCCTGTTCAGTGCCGTACACGTACACGACCGCGAGCCGCGCGCTAGAGCGGGGCGGGGCTAGTCGTTCGATAAACAACATTTTAACTTGTTTTTCTTCGTTTATAAATTATTAGTTTAAATCGGTCCGGCCGATGACAATCTCTTGTAAATTTCTATGTATAGATGGGGAAATTAATATAATATGTTACGAGTTAAGTATTTGTTTTTTTTTCTTTATTGTTTGGGAGTTAGCGTTGTACATAAAGAGATGGCAGATGTAAGCGGTCGGTCCGAGGACCGGGTCTTTAGGAATGCAAAAGCCTTATACTGTAATATAAAAGTATGACTTGCAAGCTTGTAATATATAAATATAGTGGGTGGACTCATAGCTCTGTATATTGGGTGTATAGTTATCATTTTAATTTCTTGTTTTGTTTTTTTTATTTTTCTTTCAAATTAATAATAGTAATTTATGCCGATAAATATATATATACTTATATATACATATATATCATACATTTATATATGTATGAAGGAAGAGAAATACAAAATAGTTTTAACACTATAAATATAGAATAGGAGTTACACCACACGAGATAGCTTATAGTTTTGGTATGTAAACATTATATAACTTGTACATAGGTCGCAGAAATGGTAAATAAAAAGAATTGATACAATAAAATTTAACTTTATGTTATTATTGTAATGTTTAGTTGGTGTTGTTATCGGGAATCAATCTAGGACAATCATGAATGCCTGTACGTTTTTCGTTGCTGGCGATTTTTATGAAGTTTTGTCTGTCCCTTTTTTATTGTGCATTATTTTTCTGTAAGTTGCTTTCACTGTCGTTCTAGATTATTTTTAAAATCATATAATTATATTCATAAAGTACGATGAGTCACGGTGAATTATTATCATATTATGAATGAAAAGAAATAAGGAATATTATTGTTCTGCTATTATTAAATTTGTAAAGTTAGTTTATTAATAAATGAATAAAAATTATCTGTTGTTTTACTTGTATACTGGTTGATGTTTCGCATGACTGGTTTAGGGGGTGAGTGAGAGTATAAATGGGGTCCCAGTCCAACGGAATAGTTCTGACTGTGAAACCTCCACCTATTTTACAACCGGCCGAGAACCAATCGGAACAGGTACAACTTATAGTAACAGTTTTGTTTGAAAACCGTTGCGACAGTGCATCAATAGTTTCGTACAACAGGCTAATGGAACATGTTCTTTCTCTTCTTGACATATGAAGATTACAGTTGTTAGTCAGTAAAGAGATGAGCGAGTTCCTGTTCTACCTGTTGTTATAATGTTATGTTGTTATAATCAAATACACGTCGCATCCACATATTATGTTAGACGGACTATTATGATTATATAAAGAAGGAAATATGGCCTAATATAATTATTAAAAAATATATGAACTCTTGACGCATGATAATTTATTTTAATCATAAATTTTTATTATTAAAAAAAATGGGATATATTGATGTTTTTGAAACTGTGTACCAGAACATTATTTGTTCCGAGTTTTGTAATATTTTTTGTAATTTTATTGTTTGTTTACTAGCTTTGTTTCAAATTTAGAAGTGTAATATCAAGCCGTCAGTCCTAAAGTAAGCCATACGCGGTACATCTTCCGGAGAGATCATCGGTGCAAGTATGCCTGCGCAGGTCAATCTCGAATGGATTGATCTTCGTTCTTGCGACGGTTGCCTCCGCAGGCTCAGAAAACTGCGCATATCTACCACTTCTTATCTCCCACACACATTCCGATCTACCTGCGCAACATTTCTGTTCTGGTAGACCGTACCTACCGTGTAATGGCAGCCCTTGCAGCCATAAACGGTGATTTTGACTTAAAAAAATCGTATAGCTAATTCACTAGCCCATCCATCCTTACGTGATATTTCTAATTCGACTGTTGTAATGTAACAGACATGCTGTTACTTTAGAACTGTTGTTTTGCTGTAACTGCAACTTGTCTCTTGGCACAATAATTCCTGAATCGAAAAATATCAAACAAGAGAAGTGTTGGTAGTTAAAAGACGATCTAGGCTAACATATCTTAACTGGTTTCGATGTTTTCGCCTAGGTCTTCCGATACCTAGGTAGAAGAGATATTAAAGAAGGGACAAGGTCAGAACTACCAAGAATAAACGAGCATGTATGAAAGGACTAATGCGAGTATAGAAAGCAAAAGAGGTATGCTAAGATCGTAACAGTAGAGATTTATAGTCTCTGCCTACCCGATGGGATACAGGCGTGATGTGTGTTACGTAAATATTTAAAAATATATTGCACTTTTATTAACATAATTACACTGCAGCTACCTGCGGTTTAACCCGCATTTGACGTAAGAATATGAGGTCATATAATAGCTTATATTATTTGCTGACAGTGTAATTTTCTATTTTGAGTTTATTTGTAAGAAAACGTGCAAAAATACAAATCCTATTCACATTTTAGGTACCGATTTGAAACTTTTTTGTAAATATATAATCCAATATAATCCAAGTTACTCCAGAAGACTAACTTTTCATTATAAACATAATTCAGGTCCATCCGCAAGATGTATGTATGT
The DNA here is from genome assembly GCA_020976665.1 of Heortia vitessoides. NCBI lineage: Eukaryota > Metazoa > Arthropoda > Insecta > Lepidoptera > Crambidae > Heortia > Heortia vitessoides. The sequence goes on along the minus strand of JACJUM010003223.1, from coordinate 3,923,819 downwards.
GCGGGGCGGGTTATACATAACATTATCATCTGCATAACTAGATTTTCTATCTGCGTTACTTTAAACACTCATGTATTACTCGCGTATTATATTTAGGCTGTCTTTTAATTTACCCATTTTCATTAAAAAAATAGTTTAATTCAAGAATGAATGATTCCTAATACCTATATCTCGCTAATCAGTCTTACAGTATTCTGAATGTTGAGCAAAACGGAAAACTAAATGTTTTCCGTCTTAATCTCTGCATCACTTGATTTTTGCGAGTAGACATCCTTTGTTTAAAAAAAGTATGTACGGTAATTTAATTTTTAACGTTTATACAATGGCACGTCGATTGAATTGTAAAATTGTATAGGTATATATAGGTATGTATAGGTATACTAATTCAAAATGCCAGCACCTCATCGTTGCCATATTTTTTCATACTTTGGGTGGACTATTTTCTTTTTATTAAATATACCTTATACACAAAGCAGCAGATAAACGTACATAAATATAATAAAATGTCACAGTACATTTAGAATTCAATATCTTGTATTCAAAGATTAATGTCGAATTTTTTTTTAGTTTTTGTATACATTGATTGTATACAGGATTTAAAATTTGTAGATATATATACATATATGTATTGCAACTAAGTAGTAGTACTTTATGTTTTCCTATAATTCATTAAATGTGACAAGCTGTGACTTTCTATTAGGTAGGCCGTATACTTATACAAGACGAAGTTACTATTACTAATCTTTATGGAGAATACAGTGATGTACCGCTCATATCCGTTGCATACGACATGATAAAATAAGTTTAGTAATGAGATCAAAATTAATAATATAATTTAATTCGCTAACGCTTATTCGCTTTCGAAATTCAATTGTAATTGTCACTTTATTAAGTTTTGACTAAATTTACATTTATCTTTAGGCTCATATTTTAAATGTTGCCATGGAAAAGCAAAACTCTCGGGACACAATCCCGACTATTTTGGGAGTAGCTAGGTAGTCAAATAAAAATCAGGCTATTCGTGATTTAAAAAAAATGTATTTGATTTATTTATCTCGCAGGTTTAAGCAAGTATGTGTTCTGATAGTGCTACTTTATTTTAAGGATTTTAGATATTGTTCGGTCAAACTTTAAAATTGGAGTGAGCTCCTAGATAACGTTTCGGCTAATATACTATATTTTTGGTTTTATTAATGTACTCTCTTTATGTTTTTCTGGATTATAACATATGCTTGAAATGAAACGTTGTAGTGCAATCTCATCATTTTAATTCGTCAAACGATAACAGACCAATGAAAACACTTTTCCATGATTGGTTAATATTGGCTATCACATGAAAACTTCCAATAATCGCGGAGCGTTGATAATTTACATTAAAGTAAAGAACAGTTTGACTATCGTTACACTTGCTGTGTAAGATCGATCTTTTCACTAAGTTTTTCATATAAAACTGCTAAAAGTAAGTATTTTAATTTTTATTTCATAATCTCAAGAAATACTTTTAAAATTGCAAAAAATATTTAGGATGGTATATGTGCTATAGAGTTTGGATTATAATAAAAATGTTGTTATGTAAGAAGGCTGTCAATTGATGGAAACATTAAGATAATGTGATATATCGGAAATATTTTAGTATATCTTAGTTATTTCATAATAAATGATTTAAAAATTTTGTAACTCTTTTTACATCTTCTTCCACTAATAACTTTCTTTTGTCTATATTAAACGCTTATAATGATAACCTAATGTTAAAATTCTTAATTCAAAATTTTATTATCACGTCAGTCTTATTTCTTGATCATAATTATATTGTTTTCTAATAGAAAAAATGTTGATTTATGCTTTCTTTCTAATATTCCCCCAAATACCTTAACATGAAGTATTTTGTATTTGATTTATCATATGCAGCCCTTATTTTTTAATTTTTATCTCACTATTGTACTCACTACTGTGTACATAGTACTGATAGTAAAATATTTATTTTTCCCAAAGATGGCTGGAGAAAAAGCAGTGTCAACTGTTGCCAAGCCGCAGATGCGAGGGCTCCTGAATGCATCCATCAAGCGCAACTTAACTGTTTCTCTCATCCTCGCTGGTATCTCGGGTGTGCTCTTCCAACAGTTAGTTGGTGCTGCGCGCAAGAAGCGTTATGCCGAGTTCTACAGGTAAAGACAGTTATTTTTAAAAACATAGCTCATTTAAAATATACATTCTATCATCTCATTCAATTCAAAATAGACCTTCCATACAATTTTTTTGTTCTAGTCACGGCTATACATGGTTAGGCCAACATCCGGAGCCCTCTAAGTTTAAGTCTTGAGTTTGAGTTGAGATTGTAATTAAAATTATGCAAGTCAGTTAGATGCATGTTAAAGAAAATGTAATATAATTTTCTTTTATGAAGATACTTATTTTATAACTTCCATAAAAAATGTAAATTGTCAGAGATAAACTTCTAATTTTGAAAATCCAAATCTAAAGTGTCATTTTAACATTAAAGTTTTTAGAAGTTTATAATAGTAACATAATATTATTAGATTTTTTTTTAATAATTACAAGGAGTTAATGACTTGCTTAAATTTTTAGTAACTTTTTATAATTTTATTCCTAAAGAAATTTATATAAAACTTTAGAAGAATTTAATTTTTCTTGTATATTTAGTCACAATCTTTTGCTATTGTTCTCAGGACTTATGATGCTGAGAAGGAATTCGAAGAGATGAAGAAGAAGGGCTTGTTCCAGTCTTGCTAAACATAAACAATCATAGAGTAGTATTATATTATTTTGCTGTGAATATGTTAAATATGAAATAAAAATTGAAATAACATCATTTTTTGGTTTAGTTTCATTGAATAAAGAACATTCTTGAGGAAGAATTTACTTTAATCAAGTACAATCATATGTAACTGCAGAAGCCAATTTCTGCATATTTATTTGCAGAATGCCTTTTTAAGATACTTAAAATACTTTTCGAAGTAAAGCTATTGAATAGGAACTGCTTGTTAGGCTGGTTAACTGGCAAGTTGCAGTTGTTGATGTTGTCCCACTCTATAGGGGACAAACTAATGTTTTCCACTACACAATAATGTCAATAAAAATACAATATTATATATATAATGTTGTATTTAAATATGTTTCAAATTCAATCTTAAAAACTAAGGTATAGAGTATCAAATCATTTGCGAATATTTGCCAGAACTGGATAGGTTGCTCAGTTATGTTGTGTGACTTGATAATCATCAAAAGATTTGATTTCCTTTGTTGTTAAATATTTTGTTTATTATGTACATTAATCCATATACAAGTTGAATTAAGTCTTGCCCATTCTAAAGGTCTATACAAAACTTAACTACTATGGAGATGTAGGTGTAGGTAGAACCAGTGAAATGAATGAAATGAATGAAAATGAATTTTTCTGTTAGATCCACTATAGCGATAATTTCAATGATTTATAAAATCGGGATTTAAAACACAATTTGAATGTACAATGTACCTACTTCATTTCATATTTTTCTTTCTAAGATGTGAATAGTAAAACAGTAGGGATTACTAATAAAGCCTTTAAGCCATCTTAGTATGTCAAGCTATAAAAAACAAGCTAAATAAGGTGCCGCTAGAATCGACGGATGGCTGTATATCCATCCGCAACAGCGCAATGTACAGGGTGAAGATTCGCAGCAGCATTCCCGTCGCGAAAGTTGCACTCTGTGATTGCCAACATGCTTGCCCGGCACGGGAATCTTGGTTAAAATTCCCCCTTTCTTGGGGAGGCTTATGTCCAGTAGTGGACTTCCAATAATTGGTATGATGACATAAATCGGTAACATACATCCATTCATTCATCCAACCTTCGATACATTTAAGTTATAATATTAGTATCATAAGCTAGAATTCGTTGTAAGAGGTAAAAATAAAAGCGATATTTCATTATTTTCCAATAATTTAATCAGGACATCAAGTAATTACGTAACTTTCCAGAATACATAAATAATTTTAACAATTCAATCGATTATACCGTCTCCTTATTGGTAAATTTACATTACTTTATTTCAAATTGATTTCTATTTTAATGACCATAAAAAGTATTACTTAACTTATAGAATATCAGACAGGAACCAGCCTGCTTCTCATAAAATATAAATTCACAGACAAAAACAAACAAATTACTATACCATAAAGTCATCGACCTCACGTATTCTATAAAACACGCTTACCGCAATCATTTGAATTTGATACCAAAGCTGATAAAGTATTCGAATTATCACAGGAAGACTTATGTCATTCCTATACATTTAATGTCAAAGCTTAGTTTATTTTACTTCCAAGTTAAACGGTGCGGCGCCACTCGCTACGAAGAATTTGAAACTTGGGCGTTCGAAGAAATCGCTCTTATGCAAAAATAACAACACGACACAACGAATCAAAATTCTTATGGACAATAGATTGTCTAATGCTTTTTTTGATGACCTAGAGGTCGCCTGTGAAAATCAAATAATGTTCAAAAATTCCCAAAATACTACTGCTATGATGTACAAACACGAAGAGTATTTTCTTGTACGCATTTTTAAGGGTGAAGCGTGTCAGATAGAATAGGCACATAGATCAAAGTACAATGTGTTTATCATAAATTTTGAAGAAGTATATATCAAATGAAGCGCTTTTAAAAGCATTACCAATAGACACCGAAGAGTTAGTGATCGAAGATGCTACGAACTCTTCGGTGTCAAATTTTGTACTTATAATTTGGAAGCTACTGGTGATTCTGATTTTTTAAGTGAGAACTTATTTCTTGCTGCAGTTTTGTTTACGATCAAGGATTCTCCTGTTGTAATTCATTAAGTATTCTTAGTATCAAATGCGCAATAAGCGCTTCATTTGGCATTCAATAAATACAATCAGCCAAATGGACATATATATATAAGACGAAATCAATGTATGTTTATTTCTGAAGTCCATTTGGCTTTCTTCTTTTTAGAAAGTTGGGGAAGCCTCACGTAGATGACGAAGAGTGTTTTCCTTTCGAATTACTTAAAACATCTCCATATGTATAAGTCGGATCGGAACTCCATTTTACTGCTTTGTTTGTCACAAATAAAACTTCCAGCTTCCGTTACGACTTTCCATAGAACCCTACTCAAAAGACACAACATTTTTAACACATATTACTAATTCAAAAATATTGTGCCTAAATAATTATAAGTATTACGAGAATATTAGATTGTTCCTTATAAAGTACAGTAGAAAGTCAAACATGGCAGCAAACGTTTTAACCAAATCACATAGAAGACATCGATAAATCAGTTCACTCAAGTTATTTCAAGGTGCATATTAATTAATCGTTCTTACATTAAATAACCATTTTGTAATGTACCTATGTATACAGGTAGATACGCTCACGGTCCTTGTATCTCAGTGTTTAGAACGATTAATAAATACGTGTCTTAGATTAAATTTATGTAAGATTAGCCTAGTATTACGTTAGATTGCTTTGGTCGAATAATGCTCTATAGCTTCGGAAAAAATCAGCGACAAACAGATTTTTTTTTAATTGTGCAATGTTATCTATTGTGCCTCTTAATTTTTACATATTAATGATATATCTTTATACATGGTACAAAATGGCAGTTAAATAAAAATAAAACAGTCTCAGTTAAGTTGGCTGAAGATTAAAAGTCATTAGGTGAGTATGAAATATTATTACTTAGTACCCTGATTAAAATGGGATTGAGAATGGACGTGGATTATGTATCCACATTTAACAAAAAAAAAAGAAACGACATTTATCAAACAACCCAATGTTTTGGCCGACAGATGGCGTTTATATTATACACTAATATTGTAAAAAAGGTGATTATTATTGTTTTAGGCATCCGTTCATTACTAAAAATGACGCCATTTCAATCCCATTTGTTATTTGGTCGGGTATGAGTGTATGTAGACTAATTTAATAAACTCTTGAATAATAGTGCTAATTAAGATTATGGTTATGTATTATCTATATACTGTATATACCTATATGTACACAGGTCGTTTCAAAATAATTATTTCAAATTCTATAAACCTTTAATGTCTTACCTCCGGTACTATAATATAATTAGACATTGTGGTTTAGTGATTAATTCTGAAGCAACCTGCACACATTTAATTGTCTCCTACATTCCAATCTGTGTCTATTTTATTTTAGAATATGCAACGCTTTTGTGGAGAAGGTTTATCGGTAACTGCCTGAAATCAAATTATGATACAGTGTTCTCCGTAAACTGAGTGACTATTATAATCGATTATTGAAGTATTAAACGCAACTTTTATAATACTAAAGACGTAAAACATACAACACTAACTATTTAACTGTACGAAAATAATATCGAAAATGCGGATATAAATAAAAGGAATTAAAGGAAAATTAAAGCCTGCATGTTCTAAGTTATTAATAGGTTATATCAAAACTTGACAGTTACCACCAACTCCAACAGAACAAACGTAAAAATATACCTCATGCATGAATTTCACGTTCGATATGTTCCACATAAGTATTAATGAGCTGCTGATTTGTAGAACAACGTGAAATCCATACATATCATTTCTATACACGATTATTGACAATATGTGTTTTTGACGAACCAGCATCGTACGAGAATTATAAAATAATTTTGTTACGCAGGCTTGTTAACATAATTAAACATATTTAATTGGCATATAGAGATTTTTACAGAAAATTAGTGATAGCGTTCGCTTGCTAACAATTTCAGTTGTTTGTTGGTTCGGTTTAGTTATGTTAAATGCCTTTATTGCGCTTATTTATTTCAAAACGCAATGTCACACTACGGTATACATATTTAAGTATTGCAATCTTTGAATAAAAAGAAGATAAGTTTTTTTTTTAATTTTTAAAGGCGTATTAATTAAAAGAATTTAAACGACACAGAAATAATAATAATTAATACGTAGCGCTGCAAATGTGTTACAACTGTAACTATTTTGAGAAACATAACTTATAGTATTACACATGCTAAAAAGGTTGTGTTTATTACACATAAATGTTTTTTTTACATAAGCAGCTTCAACACAAGAAAACGTTGTATACTAATACTCTGTGTGTTGTTTAAAAACATAACCACAAGATGGCGGGGGAAATGGTCTGATTTAAACAAATAAAAAAGACTGACCCATTTTAAATATGAAATCAAGTATCTGTATTTTTGTAGATAACCAGTTATCTTGTGCGTGTTATATGAAGTATACTGGTTAGTATCTTCGACTAGGTACTATTTAAACATTATCCATACAGTCGGCCATTATTGTTTGTTTATGAGCAAAAGATTACGAACGATGCTAGGTGACTAACCGTTAAATCTGTTAATTCAAGACACACGTGTGTTGCCAAACATAATTTTATTTCAGAAGAACCATGGTGACGTCGACTCCGTTTCAACGATATACAAAATTGCCAAAGTTGCAAAATTGAAATTGATCATATATTATTAATTATTTAGGTTTTTGGAATGAGGCAGTTTCCGATTTTTCTCAATTTTCGCGATACAAGAAGCAAACTTAACCAACGAAAATCAGGAAGAGATTGGTTGCAAAACATTATAGCTGATTTTCGATAAAGAGTTCCGCTGGTGGTGGAAAGAGTAGAAGGGTGGATATACAAGGATACTGAACAATACATGAAAATAATATTCCTCGTAAGGCGTCAATGTTGTCTTATGTAATTAGAAAATTGGTACGAGATAACGAATGATGAGCTGACTTGGTTGACATCTAGGGCTTTCTATACAGCATTGGAACTCTATTCGGCTCAATATACGTTGCCTGTCACAGTAATGGAAGTGATTTTAAAACAAGATATGACCGGGATTATTTCCACGATATATTCAAAGCCGATAAACAATCTTTCATTCACTTAAAAAATAGAAATACATAATATGAATTGTGCAATTAAAAAAGATGTTGCACAGTGGTGCCTCATAAATGCAAGTATTGTTATACTTTCCATCAATGGCCGACTGTATTTAACATAACACAGCTTATGAATTATGAAGGGATATGGTTACACTATACTATAGATTTAAGTACAGATGTTATCGTAGAATTCGGATAGACAGGTGAACTTAAAAACTAGGGTATAAATAAAAATAAGCGTATGGTGCTTATTAATTAAAAAGCGTAATACCATGAGTTAACAAATTCAAGCGACAAAACGTTGCTTAACACCGACGTAATTATTAATCTGTCATTTTCGGTTGGTTTAGTGTATAATATTTAATAAAAAATAGACAGTTCGACTATTTAAATTGGCAACCCTCATTTGAATGAGATAATTTGGCATTTGTTAGTGTAAACACCAAATATTATTTGTTGGTTAACGAAAAAATAGGCAGACGCTAGACCCTTAATCTACCGCAAAATAATAAAATCACGCAAATCAAATCCAGCGATGTGCGAGCCGAGTGCTATAGTCGAGTCACTCGAGTTGATTTCGCGAGTCGAATGTTTTAGTCAAGTCACTCGAGTTTATTGTTCGGGTCGAGTGTTTTAGTCGAGTTGATTGTGCAAGTCGAGTCACTCGAGTCCAGTTCGTATCCACAACAGGTTTACTCGTTCTGCGACCTAGATGGTCACATCACGACATGTCATAGCAACTCGATGCACAATTTATGATAAGATAACTTAATCGCGGTGTATTAAATATATTATATGTGTATTAATTATAATAAAACGCAGGTATAAAGGTGACAAGCCCGGATCTTGACATGGTTCATTTCGGTGAGCCGAGTCAACTAGAGCTTATTCGAGTCAAAATTCTGTAACAAATCGAGTGACTCGTGTTTGAAAGAATCCTCGTCATATCGCTTGTAAAATCTGTAAAATTGACTTATGATTAATTTTTCATCACTTAATCCTATATTTATTCTCCACAAAATTACGTCTAAACATCAACATTACAGATAGAGAATTCACTAAATATAATTTCATTAATTTAATAATGTAATTAATAAGCGTAATAGATCAAAACATTAATGTTTTTTTATTTGTTTTATGTTTTTTCTTCTCCGGCTAATTAAGCCACTGTCAAATTGCTTCCAGTCCAAGTGCGTATGTTTCATACATTTATCTATAAATGTATCTGGGAGTCGACATCAATGACATCTTCCAAATCTTATTAAGCGAAGTTAAAAAAATATCCAATTTATTTTGAACCTTATCTTACGTAGCAAAATAACTAAAATCTTAATTATATGGCTGGTTTATGCCTGACATTTGAGACATTTTTTATTATAAAATTCAGCAATTTTCAATGCAAAAAATAATAAAATAATTAATCAATAATTTATTCTATAAAGACTGTTTGAAACTTGTAAAAATTTAACATTCGAATGTTTGTCTCAGCACAAAAGGAACACTAGGAAAAATTCTACATGTCTGCTAAGGTTTCGGTAACACAACGGTAGTGCAGTCCTCCCGTTTGGAAAAGGTTGCACGTTCGAGTCCCGCCTAACAGTTGCGACAAGTTGATTTTTTTCTAGTAAATTTTATCTTTAATTTTTTACCTTACTTTTTGATATTCATTCTATTATAAATTAGATTGTTATAATCTACAAAAATATCCAATAAATATAACATAATTAGACATAAGGTATAAAAGAAGTACGGATATTGTCAGACGTCGTTTTAACAAAAATCCCTTAATTATAAAATAAAAATATTTATTGCTGGTTATAATTGCCCGCCTCTTACAAAAATGCCAAGCTACAGAACAAAAACTTATTCAAAATTGTGCTGGTTTATTAAAAATAGTTTAAAAATTTTTTTTTTTGGTTTACCTAATATTTTATACATATAATAAATACCTATATTATATAGATATAAAAACACAATCATAAAATATAAGAAACAGTTACAGTTTTAATTCCAAGTGACATTCAGTCAATTGATAATAATCGATTCTAATTCAATATAAAGCGACAACACATTCGGAATTGTAAATACAATTGGAAAAGTTTTTATTCTGTAGCGTTAGATTAATTAGACTCAATCATTCGTCAATTAATTACCATTGTCTCTTTTTCATCACATAAGTGTTTATACTTTGACAGTTTTCTGAACTCATCGCACGATTTGTCTGCCGATTTGTCAAGATAGTAATTTTACGCGCCAGGTGTAAATATATCACGCAAAATAATACTATTACCGCGACAATGATAGATTATTTAATTTTTTTGTACTGGTTGTAAATTAATGCATACACGTAGTGATAAATCAAAGATGGCTGTCGGCCGCACTTAAAAAGTATACAGTTATAGTAAACGTAAACAATATTTTTTTAGACAAGGTTCATACAAACTTTCATTAAGCTGATGTTGACATTATAGTTTGGTAGTAGGTAGATACTTTTAAATTCAATTAATCTTTGCAATGAATTGCAATTTTGGCGTGCTCTCATTTGTCGCCAACGTATAATGACGTATACGTAATTAGGTATCATTGTCAGAATTTCCTATCGCCTTCGATTAGTATAACATTTTTCTTCCATTCGGGTACATAATCGATCCGAACTCGAATATAAAGAATATCGTGACAATCTCTTAGATTTAGACACTATCAAATTTATAGGTTATTCACAATTCTTACTAAAATTTATTGCTGGAAAATTAAAGATTTTTCTTTACATTATTTGACAAGTCACACACTTTTAATACTGTAAAGCTTAAAAACTTTACATTCGAGTTAACGGAACGAACTTACATTGTCATTACATTACAACAGAGCGATCGCTATGTTTCATGGCTTTTAGCAACACCACAAAACAACAAGATCTATTTAATAAAAGACTCACAAAACTTCAGAGTAAGTTGTTAACGTACTTCGAAATGTGAATAGTCAATGGCGACACGAAGTATATAAGTATATAGAACCATTAAGAATCGAAGGTAGCTTCAGCTTTGGACATAATAGACCTTTTTTACATGTAATATTGATAAATAATTTACAATGTCCGTATTTCGTATTGAAATGCCATGATGATGTCAACGTTGGATTCTCTATGGTGTATATTTTTTAATATTCTTTTTTGTTGTTTTATCATAAGTGCCGCCGACTTTTGATCGAAAAATATGACTTCCAGATAATGAAGCAAGCATTTATTCTTCACTTCAAAGATCGTGTTGGATGTATTGAACAGTCTATCAGCATCGATTTACGTCAATCCGGCTTTATCAGCACGCCTCAGTACCTCTGACCGTGAAGGTCTTGCCCTCGCTTCCCTCGTCACCATAACCTTTGTTGTCAAACTCGCAATCACGGCCTGACTTCACTGACTCCCAAAAGGGGCCCTCGAGTTTCACGCACAGGATCTCCTTGAAGTTCTCCAACGCCATGGCCAAGACGGACCCGCCTAGCAACACTTCGCAGGACGTGATACGCTCCGGAGGTGTATACACTGCTATTAATTTGCCTGGAAATAAATAATAATAAAACAACATCTCATACATTGACCTGACTCCGAAATAAGTAGCTTAAAGCACTTGTGTTACAGACACCGGCAACAGAAGACTGCAAAATATAATACTTAAAAACATATACTTAATACGCAGACAGAACATAGACAAATATCATCCCATAAATGTTTGCCTTGGCGTTAACCCACAACCGCATATTAGACAGGATCACTACCATTTGAGCCTGTCATATAGCAGACCCCACAGACGTTGTTTTGTCTTAACTGATCACTATGAATTTAAATTTTAGCAATAAATGAAAATAAAACTAAAAATGTTGCCGTGGGGTTGAGTGGAATAGTACCTTCTCCTGTATGTACTTGTAAGAAGATTGCAGTACCAGAGATACCGTTCGAAATAGCTCTAATCATGTCGCGACAATTATGGGAAGCATCCCCCTCTCTTGGAGAGGCCTCCAACGGCTGGTATGATGATAGTGAATTATAAAAAAATATATAATCCAGACCTTGCAAGTTGTCGGTAATGTCAAAAGTTTTCTAAAATTTATGTTTCTCTGTCATTCGAATCTTCTAACAATATTACTAACAATTCACGCGTAAATTCGTGACCAAGGGAAATGGGGTCTAGTTTTATATTTGTTATAATAATAATATATTCTTTATTGTACACATACATTTACATAAGCCAATTTGTTTAAAATCGTATAATTGGACCATATTCCCATATTGAATTGCTTTAACTTCTACTATTAAGACAATGGTTTCTTAGCGCCGACGCTGGTTTGGGTTCCATTAATACCTACCATTCGGTGTTATTGAGACCCTTATCACCATCAGTTTTTCTTACAGATTATTTTAAGGTGGCTCGCGTGATGAACCTACTATAAACTTAGTTATAAGACTTTTTTATTTTCTTTGACTTTCACTTTGAAGCAATCAAAATATTGCGGAATATGTGAGTTACTAGCAAGTTTCGGGCGTCGAGAAAAAGCTAATAAATTCTAGTGCCACTTCATCGGATCTTATCACAAACGATTTATTTTTAATTCGTTTTTTAGAACTCTTTATTCTTGAGAAACCGAAATTAAAAATAAGTTATTGTAATTACAGGATGATTATTTCTTAATTTTTATAGCTTTTTTTATTTTAGTTCTATATTCATTTTTGGATACGCGTGAATTGAAATTTTTTTAAACAAAAAAGTCAAACAAAAATACTACTTTTATGCTATAGTTTACCTGAATGCAAGTCCCACAAACGGACAGACATGTCCTTACAAGTGTCGTCTGTGGACATGAGGACTCCACCAGACTTGGCGAGTCGGAGCAGGGACGGAGCCGCGACGTGGCCGCGCAACGTCAACCGGCAGTTGCCTGAAAACAATATAATATGAATTTTAAAAAGACTGGCGAAAATTCTTTTTTTGGACTTTGCTGTTGTTTTGATTTATATATATATAATGTCTTTACTCTCCTATGTTTAATAATTCTTTTGGGAAGATGAAATAAAGACGTTATTGTGTTTCTCTGAAAATATAAAAGGTTTCATTAGACATCAATGTTTTTATATTGCACTGTCTACGCTTAACCTATTCCATAAAATATAACCGTAAATGATTATCTCACCTGAAAATACAAAAGAAACAACATTTTAAGCCTTTACTTCAGGATCTTCATCTTGAGGATCAGGGTGATAGTGATAATCTTTACATATATTTCGATTGAACACTACGAATAGTTTAAAATATATGTTGTCTATTTTAACAAGTAAATAAACAATATTGTAAAGCGTAATCCAAAGTTTTAGTTAAATTGACATTATTTGCACAGCTTCAGACATTTCATAATTGAAAATGAAGACTTCTATAGATAAAGGAAAGTATTGACAATTCGAATGTTCAGAAAAAGATGCAATTTCTTATTGCTCATGTGTTATCAAATGTAATTACAAATCCGGTTAGATCTTTATTTCACATAAACCACGCCTGTATCCCACCCGGAAGACCATGAATCAACACATGTAACCATTTTGACATACTTCACTCGTTTCCTTTACTTACATTAGCCCTTTCATACATGAATTGGTGGTATATCATAAGACCACCTAAGTCGTTCTTCACCAGCTCTTTTATTTACTGTCGCTCTATGTGTTGGTGGAGTCATTCTACTTTAGTTTAAATTGAACATGTCTTTGTAGCTTAAACTGAAATTCATCAACTTTATTTTGTCATATGTTCTTCAATCATAAATGTTTTTCGCAACATGAATAGACTGTCAACATAAAAGATCTTTTAAAAACAGTGACTTTCGCAATTTATATTATTAGATAGAGAAAGTAGACCATTTTCCCTTATGATAATTTGCTTGCCCGCATTCATGACTCCGGTAGATTTCAGCGGTTTAAATGAAGTCAGCATCACTACCCATGATATCACTCATTAATAGGTAACTCGTCAGGTGTTGTTCTGTCTTAACTATGTCATGATATCACTCATTAATCGGTAACTCGCCAGGTGTTCTGTCTTAACTATGTCATGATATCACTCATTAATAGGTAACTCGCCAGGTGATGTTCTGTCTTAACTATGTCATGATAAAATATATCGATTATAAATTGAGATCTAAACTATTCTATCTGTCACGTTGGATCAAACTGTACAGTGAGCATAAAAATATTAAAATCTTTTGTAGTTTGAAACTTCATCTCGGCAAACAACGTAATACGCAATTTTATAGATAAAGATTATCCAACATTTACGCGTTCTCTACTAAGGACAAAACTATTTTAAAACGCGTTCATTTAACTTTATTTTACGATTCGCAAAATATATAGCGTCGGTATTTGAAAGTTAGTAGTTGATGTGACAAGAGCGGTGATCGCTCACCGGTGACCAGGTCCCAGACGAGGATGCGCGTGTCGGCGAGGCCGGACACGACGCAGCCGTCCACGGAGCTGATGGCCAGCGCCACGGTGTCGCAGCCCGGCTTCCACTTCTTGAACAGCGTGCCCGACTGCAGGTCGTACACCACGATGAAATTCGGACTCGGCTCGTCCAGCTCGCGCGAAACCACGCACACGTACGAGCCTGCCGAACACACCGTGGTTGACTCAAACCGGAAGACATGTCCAATCGATTCGATTCTAGGCTCTCTTTTAATTAAATAAATAAATGACACGACATCTCGTTCACTGACTCCGAGCTGAGTCACTCAAAGCACTTGTGTTACGGATATCTGACAGCGGAGGAATCGCAAATATAATACTTAAATACATATATATAATACACATCGTCGCATAAGTTCTAACACCGCGTATGTCAAAGTTGGCAACTTAATAATTAAGCCCAATGATAACATGATGTTACATTTCTAACGCTACAGTAAACGTTTTATACCGTGTATTGTTTAAATGAAAACTATTTTGCACCAACTAAATGCACAAGCAATTAGTTTTAAAATGTTTTATGAAATTTTATCTAAATTTTACCTTTCGCTGTGTTAGAACTTAAACGACGATATCCAGTTAGAAAAAAAATACAAATATTATCATATAAATATTTGTCCTGGGTGAGCGTCGAACCCACGACATCTAGTGCACGAGATAGGATCACTACCATCTACGACATCGGGCCCGTCAAGTTGGTAGTGTCAAAAAATGATTAAGACTATTCTGACTCCCATAACCATAATTAGGAGCAGTCGGTTTTGTTATCTGCTTACCTTCATAAGTAATGGCAGCTTTGGACGTGATGAAGTCGTGGTGCGGTATCCTCAAGTCGTATAGCAATTTCCGAGAGGTCAGAGACCATACTAACAATGGGAAAGGTTTTTGAGTCTCATCCCCACATACCAAAACTCTGAAACAAAAATATAAAGTTAATCATCTTTTTCCGGCTCTAAGGACCATCTTTAATTTGGTTTCGTATTATTTCTTCTCATTTAAATTATTTTTATTCAATTCAATTTAGATTTATAGATGTAACATTTGTGTACTTACCTTCCATCACCAGAGACAAGAAGTGAATTCAGAAATCTGTCTTCACCTGCTTTAAATGTCGTTACGCAGTCACCTGTAAGAATATTACTACAATAAGTCACCTCGAACAATTACAACGACTTAATTTGGCGGAAAGTTCTTTCTTTAGAACACATACACACAAACATAAATAGAAACATAACCGTCGAGTATCCAACAGTTCCATGGGCATTTTCTCCTGCGAACTCTCAGGTGGAATAAGTTCCTTTCAGAGGTTTGCCCAAAAGATTACAACAGTATTAGATTCTTTAAAAAAAGAGTAAAGAGGTTTTAACAGAATCAGCAATGAGTGAATGTTATCCTCCGTGTTATTAACGTCTATAGGCGATAACCGCCGATATCATTCGGGCCGCGTGCTTGTTCTCTTTTTTATACGAGTAAGTCGACAAATAGGTCGACTGGATCACCGCAGCCTATGAATGCTCGGAATATCACAGGGATATCACTTGCGCGTTGCCAACCTTGCGATTTGAAGATTATATATATCATATTATCCAGTTATTTCACTTCCTTTCTAACCCAAACCGGAACACAGCAATGAGAACACTGTTGTTTGCCGGTAGAAATAAGTGAGAGTGAGGTACCTATGTAGACGACTGTTGCATGAGGTCTACCTCTAGTATACGGTTTGTTTGATCTTTGCGGTACAAAATAATCTTCTTACCGGTCTCGATGTTCATCAGGTTGACGTACATCCGATTCCTCGATAAGGCAACTAGATGTTTCGAATCGTGTAGTCCGTAGTATGGCATTTTCTGGTTCATCACACCTTTCAGCGCTACTACGAATTTACCCTGCGGAAGGAAATCTTTCTTAGCATATTGAAAAAGCATCAGACCTACGAGTTTTAACCATCATCACATTCATTATCATTATATCAGTCATTGGAAGTCCACTGCTGGACATGAGCAACCCCAAGAAAAAAGGCAATCGCAGAGCGCAGGCTTCGCGACAGTGATGCTGCTACCCATCCCCGCCCTGTGTATATATACAACATTGTTTCGGACAAATATACCGCTATCTGTCAGTTCCGGTACCTTAATCGCCTCTTACGATACCTGGTACAGGAGGAGATACTATTCTACTCTGCTGGTACCTCACGTTAATGACGATTAAAGTTTATCTATATACTAGCAGAGCCTGCCCTTGCATCATTAGTTCCGTGAGAATACTAAATACAGGTATAAAATATAGTTTAAAAGATAAAATGAGTAAAAGAGTTTATTAATTACAAATGTACAAAAATACAAATGTCAACGCCTCACGCAACAAGTTTTGTGAGTTTATTTTACTAAATGCATTATTTTTATTTATATTCGATAATTATATATTGTATAATAACAGTATGGGCTGATTCTTACCTGATCAAGATCGTATACCCTCAGCTCCCTCCTGCACAGAACCACGCATCTATACTCGTCTATCGGCACCAAGTTTATAGGGTGTGTCACTCCCACCATTTTTCTCACCAGCTTACAGCTGGAAAGAAAAGTCATTGATGTACCTGGTCTTTAAATGATGCTTCATTGATGCCATTATTTTCGAACACTAAAAGACTGCCTGAATTCTCGGAGAACAATAGATAGTAAAGACACCAATGTTTTAAAGATCTGTATGATGGTCTCTCAGTAATTTATTTATTTTTAATGTAAACTGACAATATTATTTAAATTGGAAATCTATATATTAATTTGTTAAGCAAAAATCTTGTAACCTCTTTCTCAGGAAATTGCGGGAATGGATAAACCGGAAACTTGACGCAGTTACATTTTTTGTTAGATCAGGTTTATAAACAAGCATAAAGTCTGCGATAATAAGCCTATACCCGTTAGTAATATCACAAGGATATACTAGCTCGTTGCCAATGCGAACTATGTATAGCAATCCGAACTCTTTTAGTTAGCGGTAGAAATAGGTGAGAGTGAGGTACCGACGAGGTCTACCTCGTGTGTGCCGCAAAGACAAATTTATTATTATTATTACCTGTAATTTATCTGTATCAAGTATACATATAAGTATCATTACTTACTTTGTGACATCCCACACGCATATCTCCTCTCGCTCCGTCGATACGGTCGCCACAAACTTGCCTCTTGTATCAAATCGCACTATCAAGTCGTAAGTCTTACTGTCGAACCCTTCCACCGACGACATGTCTCTCTTATCGTTATTCTCATTTATCTTATAGAAATCTTCATTTATCGGGAAGAATGTAGGGAACGGTGGAGATTTCACTACCTGCTTCCAATTCTGAACAATCTTACTGGACACTTCGATGCCGTCGCGTTGTCTTTTCTCCAAGGTGGTGCGCAACAGTCCATAGAATTGTCTATGGTCGTAGTCCAGCGCGTACGAATGGGTTTCAAACACTTCCTTCAGTATTTCTATGTGTTCTGGTAACGTGTCCATGTGTATTAATGCTAGGTCTTCCAGGAAATGGCAGCAGTCGGTGGCTGCCAGTTTGTCGTGTATCCAGTCTAGATGGGTGAAGTATTTCTGGTTGGCAAACGTTTCTGGATCGTCTTTGTACAAATGGTAGTGCTGAAACGGCAGTTCGTCCAGCTTCCTGGTGTTGTAGCTGAAAGGGTGAATGTTGTTATGGTTGCATTCCAATTCATTCATTACCATAACTTCTAGGACATAACCAGACGAGAATATAGAGTTTTTTTTTTCATAGTTGAATAGTACATGCCAATGTATCAGGTGTTCTAAGAGGCAATAATAATACCGACAGATGGCGGCATATCCATCCTAGCAAGCGTAGTTTAAATGCAGTGAGGCAAGGATTGGCAGTAGCATCCTCGTCTTGAAGATTGAATACAGTGAGGCAAGGATTGGCAGTAGCATCCTCGTCATGAAGATTAATTACAGTGAGGCAAGGATTGGCAGTAGCATCCTCGTCTTGAAGATTGAATACAGTGAGGCAAGGATTGGCAGTAGCATCCTCGTCATGAAGATACGTTGTGCGGTTGACATCACGCCTGCCCAAATTGGCAAATGTTTGCAGATATCCCCTATAATTAGAAACAACTGGACCAAGTGGTCCTATGGGAATCATTTGGGGAGACAAAGGCATATCTGGCAGTTAGCGTTGTATGGTTATTTCGATGAAATGATGAAAACAAAAGTATTTCATATAAGTCAGGATCTTATTTCATATAATCATTCGGATGTTCAGAAAAAAAACATAACTTTTTTCTGAATATTCTATTGAGTGTTGTTGCCTTTATGTAAGTTTTTATTTAAAAAAATGTTGGTAAATCTTTATGAAAGTACACAAGACTAGGCTAGATAGAAATTAATGATTTAGAGTTTAATATAGATTACGAAATGATGCAAGATTCGTATCGGTGGTTCTGTCACTTTGTGCGTACACTTATATGAATATTTACCATTCTTCTGAAAATTTGTTGTCTTGTGATATCAGTCTTCCAGCCATTTTTGGGTCATTTTCAGTGTGCCAGGCACCCTGTGGGAAATATGTAGTATTTTTAAAACATATGTTATAAAAACTTAACTCATTTGTGTACATTAAACGAATATTCATGCTTTTATTTTTAGTAAATAAATTAATTCCTAAAACACGATTCCGTGATAAGTCTCTTAAAGCACTTGTGTTACGGACTTTAGGCAACAGAGGAATCACAAATATACTACTTAAATACATATTACACAGAACAAACATAAATATTAACATATAACTGGGCGCGGTATCGAACCCACGACCTTTGGTGCTTAGACAGGATTATACCATCTGCGCCATCGAGCCCGTCAAAATACAATATAATAGGTATTTTTCAAACGTCATCCTAGTAATCGGGACAAAATACTGTATAGGTGTTTTGTGACAGTAATACGTATCACGACATGTACGCAGATCGGTATACAATGCCAAAAGATGGAGCTAGGAACGCAATGACTTATTGCATATCGAAGTCTAGGAACTGAGTCGCGGGCTCAAAACGTAACTTAAAATTTCGTAAGCACGAATCTAGACCTGTGTTCTTCGGCGGTTCAGTACGGAGGTGACATTTCGCAAGGCAACTGTCGGCATCTGTCGTAGTTCGCCACCCGCACGGGTGCAGGGGCCGGCTGCAGGGCCGTACCTCGTAGTAGTCGACGAGCGTGGTCCTGACCCGCGCCTCGCAGTCGGGCAGGTAGCGGTCGCGCGCCGCGCCCGCCAGCGCCGCGTCCCGCCAGCGCGCCGCGCCGCGCGCGTCCCAGCGCAGCCACGGCGACAGCAGCGCCGCCAGCTGCGGCCAGAACAGGGACGCCGGCGCCCACGGCACTGGCGCCCGCGGTTATTGCGGCGCCATTCGAGTCGCCCACGTTCGAGTATCGATATGAATGAAATGAACCGTTCTAGTACGATATTCTAAAGGGACGAAACCCAAGTTCCTAGGATGTAACTCGATAAAAAAGCTTTTCTCTTGTTATTTAGATTGCTACCTATATATACTATAATATCATATAAAATCCTGCAGTATCTCATACATTGACTTGACTCCATGATAAGTCGCTTAAAGCACTTGTGTTACGGGCAATCAACAGAGAAATCACAAGTATACTATTTAATTTACTTAACTTCATAATACCACCCAGACAGAACAAGTATAAACATATAGAAATATAAATATTTGTCCATAGTAGGGATCGAAACCAAGATCTTTGGCGCACAAGATAAGAACACTAACCACTATCTGCGCCATCGGGCCCGTTAGGTAAAGAATAAATCAGATATACAGTAAAAACGATTTCACAGGGAACCAACTAAAACGCATATTATGCGGGATACATATATAGGACATAATCATAATTTACGATTTGGGAAGGATTTGAGGTACCGCCAGAGTAGAATGGCACCTGCCCCTATACCAGGTGTTGTAAGTGGCAAGTGAGGTACCGGAACCGACAGCTGGCGGTATAACCATCAAAAATGGTGCCATTTCAATGCACAAGGCGGGATGTGCAGCAGCATCCCCTTCGCGAAAGCTGCGATTGCCAACACGCCTCTTACGACACCTGATACTATTCTTATCTGCCGGTACCTCATGGGCTTGCCGGTACCTCATGGCCTTGCGGGTACCTCATGGCCTTGCCGGTACCTCATGGCCTTGCCGGTACCTCACGGCTTATAAAAATATTAATGAGGTCTTATTAAGATAAATATTAATCTCCATTAACATTCCTGTGTATTAAGTCGAGTGTCTTCGAGCAAGTCTAACCCAACGAGTTATGGAGCGGAAAATTCGCAGTGAGTCTTTGCGCAATCGAACCGGAATAAGATCCGTAAAAAAACCGAAGAACCTAGGACACTTATCACGCATAATCGACTTTGGACTCACCCATTTTATTTTATTAATGTATTTTTTATTACACCAGGTCGACAAACAAGTATACAGCCCACGTGATAGTAATATCACAAGGATATCACTACCGCGTTGCCCACCTTGTGACTTGAAGATATTATGTCACATTACTCGGTAATTTCACCACCACTCTCATCCATCAAACCGGAACACAGCAATGTGAACACTGCTACTTGGTAGAAAAAGGTGAGAGTTAGGTACCAATGCAAACAACGTTTGTGTGAGGGTAGCGACCTTTCTACATCATGTAAAAAGTAAAGAAAGTGGACAGACGAACTGACCTGTTGGAAACCACATGGGGAAGCCTATGTCTAGCAGTGGGTGTTCTATAACTGATGATGATGATGTTGACCATTACAATTTTAACGTATAAAAAGTTGCCACTCACGATAAGTCTCCTCACTCCTAAACAGTTCGTCATGAGCCAACATATCCAATATCTCCGTATCATCCAGCCCCCGCCTCGATGCAGTCAGTAATGCCAAACATATCTTGACTCTTTCCGCTCCTAACGCGGCTTCTGTAGTCACCAGGATCTGGATGATCTGCCCCTCTAGATCCTCACAAATGACCAGCTCTGGGGCTGTCTCCGGTTCAGATTGCTCCGTGAAGGTTTCTGCTGAGAGAGAGATTTGCCATGCCAGGATCTGTGGGAGGAAGTTTGGCTTCTTTGAATCCCTTTGTAGTGTTATAAACATAGCGAACTCAAGCAGATTATGTCATGTTTGTCCTGCATGGGGATTGAACCCACGACCTCTGGCGTATAAGATAGGGATACTACCGGTTGCGATATCATATCCTTAAAAAACCCGAAACGATTCAAAACCATTTTTCAAAGACCATGATAGTCACTTCACTAATTAAATTTTTTCATTGTTACAACATATTGTATATGCGTGTTTGGATGTTTGTGAGTATGTCATATTTATATATATCGTTAATATATATATATGTATATATACATATTTCTTTTTTTTAATAATTGATAAGTTGCCAGTCCTTTTGAATGGCACCATTACTATAAAGCATTGTAAAAGTTTAGTTACAGGTCTTTGGTTATATTCCATTTTTTTCTATCATATTAGATCGACAAACAAGTCCACAGACCGTGTGAAAGTAAGCGTCACCGCAGCCTATCACGTCTATCTATATAGACGTTCGTAATATCACAAGGATATCACTAGCGTATTGTCAACCTTGTAAATTGAAGATATTATGTCACATTAGCCAGTAATTTCACTGCCTCTCTCAACCTTCAAACCGGAATATAATAATGCTATTTGACGGTATGAATAGTTGAAACTGATCTATTAATTAGAGGCAGAGGACTTCTGTATGATTTCGACCTCATAAATTTCTCGTCAACCATGTCATTGTCTTACATGACTGTTAGCTGCTACATACTCGTACATATACAAGAGAAACCCGACCTTAGCATAGAGCGGTAAGGTGCACTTCTGGACGGCCTTGACCGCGGCCTCGGGCGGCGAGGCGGCGCCCGTCTTGCTGTAGGTGGCGGCGCACGCGGCCAGCACCGCCTTGGCCTCTTCAGGCCCCACGGGCGGCGCGCGGACCACCTTCGGCCCGTCCTCCGACGACAGCACGGCCATTATGGCCGAACTCGATGGCTCATCCGTTTCTGAACGTAATATTAAATAATAATTAAAAATATTTTTTACATGTAATTTCTAAATAACTAGCAGCGCCATGCGCTTTTACTCGCTTATTTCTCCATCCCATAATAATATAGAGATAAATGTAGTTTGTGATAATGAATGGTGGTTTCCTATACTGAAAGAATTTTCGAAATTGGTTAAGATATTTTGAGTTTATTTCGTAGAAATGTAATGTATCCAACTTTTTGAAGATGCAAAATACATTGCACATATTTCTCTTATGAAGAAGACGTAACTTCTGGTGTGAATGGAGTACATAGAAAACAAACCAACAAAAATCATTGTTTTCATCTTTGTGCGCCAAATGTCGTGGGTTCGGTCCCCACCCATGATAAATATTTATATGATGATATTTGTGTTCGTTCTATATCTGGGTGTTCAATGTATGTATTTAAGTATAATATTTGTGTTACCTCTGTTGTCTGATGTCCATAACACAAGTGCTTTTAGCGACTTATTTCGGAGTCAGGTCAATGTATAATATATTATATTAATTTTTTTTATTATTATTTTATTTTTTTATGGATCTGTACAAAGTAGTTTTATTATTAAACAATTTGTTGTTAATGAATTAGCGACATCGCTCTTATTTATTGAGCTCCGGAGCGATCGGAGCCATTGCAGGATATATATCGCTCTTTTGCAGGAAAATCGACACAAGTCGAAATTAACCGAGGTTCTAAAAAGAACACTAACGTATAGAGATTATAGATTTCATTTTTAAATTTTGATTGACTTTGTGTTGTGTTATTATTCTTACCAAAGAGCTTAGAGACTTAGCAAAACATTCACACAACATCTCATACATCTGGTTTGGAAATAAGTCGCTTAGACCATGTGTGTTATGGACATCAGATAAGATAAGAATAATACATCATAATTACCAGTATAGTATTTAAACACAAATTAAACACACAAGCAAACATAAATATTCATCATACATATTGGTTAAACTTGGGGATCGAACCCTTGACCTTCAGCGCTACAATACTACTGAATGCGCCAACTGGTCCCTCGAAATATACTCGTATATATATACTAGCGGCCCTATGCGGTTTCACTCATGTATTTCCCTTTCCCACTTGCTGATAATGTCATCTTCTATTTATTATAGTTTTTGAAATCAGTTTTGCCATCTCCGGGTTCATGGAAATACAACTCCTGTATACATAACTCTATTTTAGGTAGCGATCTTAATTTTTTTTACACACCATAAAATTTTGTAACAAAGTAGCTCTCTAATGGTGAACGAATTTTAAAGAACGTTACAGTGGTTTGAGAGATAGATAAAATAATAGTATGATATGAGATCAATGTGGTGTAAAAGATGATGTAGTGACAGCAATAGAGAAAGGAATGTTGAGATGGTTAGGACATATAGAAAGGATGGATGAAACTAGAATGACTGGAAAAATATATAGAGCGGAAGAGAATGGAAGAGTTGGTATAGGACGACCGAGGTAAACATATCTTAACCAGGTAGAAGAGATATTAAAGAAGGGCAGTTCTTTAATATCTCTTCTACCGGTCAGAAGTACCAAGAATAAACGAGCGTGTGTGAAAGGACTAATGC
>JACJUM010003223.1:3874306-3899305 GCA_020976665.1 Heortia vitessoides | reverse complement strand
ATGTGCAACTACGGGACCCGAGTGGACAGGGTGAGCGGGAACGGCGGGTTCTCTGACGAAACCGTCGGGTCCTGCGGGTTCGGGTCCTAGGTGGCGATTGTCGCCCGAGTTCCGTCGCTCGGTATTTGAAGGTTCGAAGGGGCTATATGTGGTGGGTTGCAGTGGAGAATTATTTGCCGTTATGAGATTATTTCGCACAACGTCGTGTTCTCATGACTATTTCTTTTCGAACGATGAAAATAGATTGACTTTATTTTTGATTTGGTCATTCGAGTCGGATGTTTATTTTAAATATTGAGTTTTCTTATCGCTCCTTTGGAAAAATATGGACACAATTCAAAAATAACCAAATAATTTATAATTAATTTTTGTTACATTATGTTGTTACCCGCGCACAATAGGTTATGTGGATATACATTAATCTGATTCATTTCTTTCTTAAATATTCTAACCTTGAAGACCTGTATCCTCAAAATCTACTTACGTTCCGTCCCCTGTAGACGGTGCCGGTGTGCAGCACGTAGCACTGGTCCACTATGGACTTGAGCAGCTGGTGCGAACTGCTGGACTGTGGCGTCAGACCAACGAACCTACGAACATATCATGTTAGATCATTCAAAAGCACTCTTTTCATCATATTCAATGCTTAAGTCTCCCGAATTGATTGTTATTAATTAGAAGCTTTGCGACGGGAATGCTGCTGCTAATTGTATTTAAGCTAAGCCGGTAAGGATGGGATGATTAGAGTCTGGAAATTTGTATGTAAAAGAGTGTATTTATTATCTAAAAGTCGACCAAGCAGCATACTGTCCGTGTGATAGTAAACGTCACAGCAAATAATAGGCATCACTAGCGAGTTATTTTCCTCGTGACTTAAAGATAATATGTCACATTATCTAGTAATTTCAATGTAAATTAAATAGAGACCCAAGAATGGGATTACATCCATGGGGTCAACAGCATTATATATATTTTTTTCTTGCAGTGAACCGTTAGTTAATTTATAAATACAGAGATGAAGCTTTATGAAGGTACCTGACAATGACGGCAAGGTCCTGCTGGCAGGTAGGCGCCAAACTGACGGCGCGCGCGACCAGCGTGGCCTTCCCGCAGCCTGCGCCGCCGATCAGCGCCAGCGGGATGTTGCTGTCGCCTGTTATGTACCTGAAGGGAGGACAATATGCCGGTGCCCGCAGATGACTAATTTGTTCAAAAGACACTTATATTCATTTGCGTAATATGTTTTTTTGTTGTTTTGACAATTTTAAAGTGACTATAACATGCCTATTTAAATACAAAAACATCGCACCCGCAATATGTAGACTGCAACAACTCAAAACTGTATTTCTTTGGGGTCGATGCAAATTGACGTAAAAAAATAACATTAGGGTCTATAAGTTGCTTACTTATTCGGAAAGAAAACCTTTGTCTTTAACAGAAGGAAATGCCTGAATCTTTCTGAACAATCGCGATATTTCGATTAAATTTGCAAATAAATGGCGAAGTTTCTAAAATTATCGGTAATATATTATTTTGAGTTGTTGCAGTCTTCATCTAGAAGTGCGATATTTGACATGTAGACATTAGAGAATTAATCTCTCTGACTAATTATCTGACGTCATTCCAACAATGATATTGATGTTCCATTTCTCAGATAAGACTGTTCAACGAGTTGAAGTCATATCCCTTCTCGAGAATCGCAAGAAACTGAACACTTACGATTTCAATTCGTTCAGCGTGATCTCCCTGTTGGAGGTGCACTGCGCAGCTTTCTGGCAGAAGGACAGGTGCTCGTTCACTTCATCGAACAGGCTGTCGAATAATGGAGGTATTCAATAACTTACAATTAATATTCGTGATTTTTTATTTAATTATTTTATTGGACTAGGTCGACAAACAAGCACACAGATCTCGTAAATCTACGTCAACGAAGCCTACAGACGTTCGTATTATGACAAGGATATCACAAACGCGTGGCCAACCTTGTGACTTGAAGATACTAACAATATCATTACTCAGTAATTTCACTGCCTCTTTCACATTTCAAACCAGAACGTAACAAGATTATTTAGAATTTCACATCAATGACTCATTGAGATAGTATTACTTCGATTTCATTAATTCACTAATATTACAAAAAAAAAATCATTTTTCATTTTTCTTTGTAACGAATCATCTAAAAATCTCCTACAACTATTTCAAAAACACTTCCACTTTAAGAAAGCTACATTCTTCTGGGGTAACGTAGGCTATATAATAATTACAAAAAAAGAATTTCTAATCATTTTAAAGGTTTTATGCAAAGAAAATGCTCAAATATATTTAGTATAATATTTACTAGAAAAAATCAACTTGTCACAGGCTTTAGGCGTTACTCGAAACTGCGTCTTGCGATTACCTGGTCGGTATTCCATTATACCCGGCAGGCGCTTCGTTCTCAGTTATGAGCGAGTCGAGCAGCGCGTCGAGCCGCTCGCCGAGCGCGCTGCGAACGCTCTCCGTGTATTCGTCTTCACCTCCTGGTGCCGAACGACCGCGAATGCTCGCGCGAATTATGTTACGCTCGATCAAGTGAAGCTGTGTGTTGGAATGATACGAGTAAGTGAAGGCGAACTTAAACATAATAAATAATTAAACAAATTCACCCAATATCTAACAAATCGCTTCGTCGCTTAATGCACTTGTGTTACAAACATCGGAAACAGAGGAATCAGACGCAATAGTTACATATATATTTAACAAACATACACAACAAACCGAAATATTATAATTAATGAATTCCCACAACATCTCATACATTGACCTGAATCCGTGGTAAGTCGCTTAAAGCACTTGTGTTACGAATGCCAGACAACAAAGGAATCACATCATAAAGATTGTTTATATTTTAACGTTTTAAACTCACTAAAATTAGTCATTTGGTCACGTGATATTGAACTCTAATCAATACGTCTTACAAAACATTATTTATGACATCTGTCATACGTACTAAATCTGAGCAATTAAACGTTATTGAATACAGTGAATTTGAATTTCTTCAAGTTCCTCGTGTATAATTTCGACATAGAATCGGGAAATTCAAAAGCTAACGGCAAATTTTTGGGCATATAAATAAATAATTTATTTGGTGTTTTTATGGTTGTACTTTTACACTGCGGAACCAAACAGTATTTGTAGAACGACGAATTCATTTTAATTTGAGAAAATCAACTATATCAGTGGAAAACACAATTCACAACTTGTCACAGCATGGAGTTTCGCAAGGAGTGATGCCACAACACGGCGCCATGACAGTTTAGGTGTTTAAGAGCATATATTGAATTTGCTTCTAAAAAACCTAAAAATATAGTACAAATAGGTGTATTTTCTTGGAAATATTATCGTTTTAGCGTCAATCTGATACAAGAGTAACGTAATAACAAGTTTTTGAAAATAAGTCAACTAGCCTAGTCAACTCTTGAAAGAATTATTTATTTTTTGGAGCCGTGTGGTGGGTACTGTAAGCTTATATTTATTTCGGGTATTAACATTATGTATGTCACCGATTGTCTTGAAAATGCCTATATTTTTATGGACTTACATAATGTTTTCAATTTTTTATTGTGACTCATTTTGTGTCACTTTATAAATCGCACTCATAGCACTCTTAGTAGTTCATGTCTTTATCATAGTTCATAGTCTTTGGATCGAAAATATGATTAAAGGTCATGTTTGGTGCGTTGTCAACCTTGTGGCTTGAAGATATCGCTTTACTATATCGCTTTACCCACTAATTATCGCATTATCTATTAATTTAATTGCCTTTCTCACCCTTCAAACCGGAACACAGCAATTTGAACACTGCTGTTCAGCGGTAAAAATAGGAGCGGAGCTGATGACATTGGGAGCATAATACTGCTGCGTGATGATTCTTACCCAAGTCATTGCGTTAAGTAAAATTTAGTAAGTAGTCAAAGCTAAGGTATGTAGACGTGTCACCTTGAGGTCTTTCTGCATGTTGTTGAGCCGGCGCTGCAACTCGTGGTGGTGAGCATGGTCGGCCGGCTCGGGCTCCGGCGTGGCTCCCGCGCTCCCCGTGGCTCCCACACCACCCGCACCCCCCGCTCCACCCACGCCCCCCGCGCGCCAAACCCACACGCAGCGGCGCGCCGCCTCCACGCTCATTAGCACTGTGTGCTGCACTTCCTGCGAGGGCAATGTTGGGTTAGACGGAATTCCACATAAGATACTAGCAGGGTCTCGCGGTTTCACCTGCGTTCATTTAAGAATTTTCATACTACTTTTGCACCCACCTTGTACCCCCTTAAAGGATTATTTTAGAAGAAATATTTTAGATGTGATTCACAACTTTAATGAAGAACCTTTATACTGAACTTCATTTGTATGACTTAAAAAATAGCTAAGTTTTATAACAAGTTTGCACCCCCGTTTCAGCCCGGATAATATACAAAAATTATAACTTAGTGCACGTAACGTTATAAAAGGAACCCCTGTGTAAATTTTCCTTATAGTTTAGGTCCTGCGTTGATACGTAAGTCAGTCAGTCAGATTGACTGACATATGAACACACATTCTCTTTTTTTTCAAATCAAATCAGTTCAAAAAACATTCAATACGTGATGATGATATGAATACATATATCACAATAAAATCGAATACAGTTTGTCAGAAAAAAACATTAAAATGTATAAAATAGCTTCTAAATATAATTATGTATATGTGTGAATGTGTGTTTCTCACTCGCACAAGTGTGAGTGTGTAAAGCTTGCGAATATGTGTGAGTGTATGTAAGTAAACGTGTGGTAAAAGAATAGTGATGTTGAATTATTTTGTGTTCTGTGGAACTAACTTTTCGGGTCGTCTAGTTTTATTGTAATCTTGGAAGTTGGACTTAACTATTTATGGCGAAACTATGGCGAAGAGCTAGGGGAGCATGCCTGCTATGGCAGCAGGTCTTCGAAGACCTAATAAGTCTGTTGCATTCTGTGATCGTGGAGAATATTATCACCTGTTCCACCACAGTGGTGAGGTACGCATCGCAAGCCTCTTGTGGCAGCGTGCGCACCAAAACATTTAGAGTGCGCGCCATCTCCCGTCGCCAGCGCGCCGGCGCACCCCGCACCAGCCGGTAGCACGGAGGCGTCGTGCTTGCATCCAAACTATACCTGTGTACCAGAACAAACTGCTATCACACCAACTCTTAAGACTTGTCATCACAGCAGCCTTTCTTTTTTATCGTCGTCGACAACAAATATAGTCACAGCCTAGTCATATAGTCGCTTGTAATATCACAAGGATATCACTAGCGCATCGCCTATTTTGTGACTTGATGTAATTATGTCACATTACCCAGTAATTTCACTGGCTCTTTCACCCTTCAAATCGGAACACAGCAATGCGAACACTGCTGTCTAGCGAAAGAAATAGATGAGGCTGAGTGAAAAAAAGTAAGTAAAAAAATGATAGTTACACAAAACAAAGTAAAATAACATTAATCTCTCATTTTCGTTTCGTTGAGTGTCATATCCGACCGCACTGTGGTTAATAATATTAATGCGATCATATAAAATGAAGTATACAATACTTCTATTTCTGAATCGATCCTCATCAAACCAAGTAAATACCATGTTATAAAAATCTAAAGGAAGTTTAAAAATTGTGACACATATTATTCGAAGCATTTTTCGTAATCTTGAACAGTTTCTTGTTCTTCTCAAAACGCCTAGATACTGAATGTGATATCATGGTCTTCACAGAATGTTGGCTAACAAATTACATCCTACCCCCACTACTTCAAAATTACAACCTTTATCATTCATCCACAACTTGCAATCAAAACGATGGCGTGATTATGTATATTCACAAAAATCTAAAACAAACTGTAGGGCAGCCACAGTTCTGTGTCGCCACTCGTCTGCTGCTAAAATCTACTGATGTTGCAGTTTTAGGCATACAGATGATGATAACAGATACAGACACCTTCTTTTAAACATATCAATAACTTTTGAATTCATAAAAGAATAAATTAAAATCATTACAAACATTAAAACTATTGCTGTGGTAGGAGATATGAACAAAGATATAAAACCACGGAACGATGGCCGAAAAAGTCATGAGTATCTAAATCTTTTGGTGGCAAATGCCCTTATCCCTGCACACGTCTAAAACAACACGAGAGCTAAATTGTTTAGATTACATAAAGTTGAAAACAAATCTAAAAGCGCAAACATTTGTTATTAAAACCTACATAACATATTTTATTTATTTAATTATTTTTCTTCTAATATCTAAAATGATCTTGTATTGAATATATTACATAATTATAACAAAAAAGATAATATAATCTAATATATATATATATATAGAGATTTTCGGTTTTATCATGTGAAAGTGTTTTTAGCATACTAGTCACCACGTGTTTACAATTATAATAGTTTAGTGGATACATGTCAGTAGTTTTATTTATTTTGTTATAAAGGAAAAGGCCAATGACGCAATTAAATCGGGTTATAAAAGTAGTTTTAGTTTCAGTACACGGATAAACGTTTTTTTCCTACGTGTAAACGTTTGCGTTTTAATAAATTCTCGTTTTTTTTGTTGGGTTCGAATGCTCTGGGGTACAAACAATTGTCTGACGCTAAGAACGTCACACTGGGAGTATAGATCATATGTAGGAAATCTATATGGTTTGAATGACATGACCTCAAGTAATGCACGCTGCGCCCTTTCGATCTTTAGCATAATAGTTTTGTTTGCACCACCCCAAGCTACCAGACAATATGAAATAACTGATTGAGCCATAGCATAGTATATTGTTTTAATAGGTTTAACATCTGCAACATAACGAATAGATTTAAATGTATACATTAGTTGCCGATCCGGTTTATTCTTCGTATCCATTGGTAAGTTCCTGATGACCCACCACACGCACACCCATGGTTTCAATCAAATGACTTTGAATTTCGCTGTATTTCCTCTAATTTAGTTTCAAGAACCGATAGTTGTTGGATGTTTTGCTTGCGTTCTCTCTCTAGGAAGTCTATTTTTGTGGATATTTTTTCATATTGAGCAGACAAGAACTTCATGGCCTTTTCGATTACCAAGTTGGTTTCTGAATTTTTGTATTTTGGACTTTAATCTCAGCAATGTCATAAGTTCAAATCAATTTGTTTAAGATTATATTTTGATTTTGATTATATTTTGATGATGATTGAAGAAAGAAGATCATAGAGATAAATACAACTACTCGTAAAATCGCAAACAGAAAGTACATTATATAATCGTGGCTCACAGCGGGTCTACTTACTCGTATATGCATTCAGTACTTATCGCGATGCACTTCATAACAAGCACAAGGCAACTGATGAAACCCTTAAAGTCTCCTATCGCAGGTATCAAAATTACTGTTATTGTAAAATTGAAATTACTGTAACTATTAACATTCTCAATAAATAAAGTTACGCAGCCAAAAATAAACATAACCTTAAAAGTCCATAATTGCAAGTACACAAATTCATTAAATTGCACATGTCTGCCATTGGAGAAGTGTAATCATATTAAATTTCTCGGAGGTCAATTAGATCAAAACCTTTCATTGCACACGCAGTTAAATCTAATAGCTACTCGCACGCGAAAGCTAATTTGAATATTTAAAAAACCGAGATATATATTCAAACCAGCTTTTTTAAAGACCGTCTACTACGCCTTGCTCCAGTCTTTGCTAATGCATACCGGTCTAGGGTGGGGCATGCAATAAACAAACCATAAAAGTAGAACGTTCACAGAGATCTCTGGTTAAAGTGAAGTTTCGAAAGCGAAATAGGTAACCTACATATAGTCTATAATAAGATTCACAATTTCTTACCATGAGACAATTATTTTTCTTACGCGTTATACTACGCCAGTATAAACATCTAACATACATATAGCAGCAAACTCGTAGGGGAAACAAAATATTCAAGCCACACACAATACTGTCTTCTTACGCCGTAAAACAATTTGCCTAGCCCCCTATATATATATATATATATATATATATATAATAAAATATATATAATAAAATATATATAAACACCTTATTAGATACGATGTCAAGCGTTTTATCACGGAATACCAACTTCAGTTAAATTATGCTACGACAGAATCCTTTTTTGACTTTTTTTTAAAATGATACATATCATACATACACACATACACAAAGTAGGGTTGTCTTACTATTTTAAATGGCGAACCATTTGTTCCAGAATATATATAAATATGCATATAATCGCTTATTGGAAACCTACCTTATTGTAAATACTAAAGTAATTATTAATATTTTATTAAATATTATTTTATTGACGGTTAAAAAGTTCTTGTAATCAATTAGGCCTTTGAATGAAATATTTTTGACTTAGACTTTATGCGACGCGTAATTTTTAAAGTTGGTGTGGAAAATAAGTGCATAAAAATAACTGTTTTATACAAAATGCACAAGAGATATATTTAATTTAACAGCAGTGAACATGATACAATGGTGATAAAGAAGAATGAATTTAGGAGACAGTTCGCCTGATAGAAAGCGTCACCGCAGCCTATAGACGCTTGTATTATCACAAGGATATCACTAACGTGTTGCCAACCTTATGTTTTGAAGATATGACACGTTACCCAGAAAATATATTACCTCTCCCACCCTCAGATCGGAACACAACACTGCTATATGGCCGTAGAAATAGGTGGGAGTCAGGCACCAATGCTGAGAACCTTTTGTCTCATACAAAACTACCTCATGTACATCCAAATTAATGGGCAATTGTACCATTTGTTTAACAGTGCTTTGTCGTTATCATCCTCGGCCGTTTCCAGCGCCGCCTTGAAGTCTGCACACTCCAGCGTGTGCGGCAGCAGCGGCGTACCCAGCCCCGAGTTGAGGAAAATCACCGGCACCACCGCGCCCAGCTCTGACTGACCTACAGGGAGATATCAATTCTTAATAACCTAAAGAAGAATACAAATAAATAAATTCACACCACATCACATACATTGACCTAACTCCGGGATAAGAAAAGTCAAATACATATATTGAACTCCCAGACACAGAACAAATACAAATATCATCGTATAAATGTTTGTACTTAACGAACCCACGACTTTTGGCGCCCAAGATAAATTTACTTCCGTCTGCGATATCGGTCCCATCAAAATAATAGAATCTAGTACATCCTATTTTGGTTATATTACAGTTTTAATCACTTTATTTTATTTTAGGCAATATTATAATATTTGAATTGTATACATACGTGCTAGTTCGGCTATGCAGAGCACAGGGAAGCGGTGGTCTCTTTGCTGCTCCAGGGGCGATCTCCAGTGCAGGTCAGCAACGTGGATCCGCCAGCCGCGACCACGCGCTCGCGCTCGGAGGCGAGCCGCAGCCCCACACTGCAGGGCCCCCTTCTCAGCACAGCAGTCTGGGAATGGAATAAGAGGTAATATAAATAATAAGGGTTCAACTGCGCATTGCTCTCTGTGGATTGAAGGCGTTTACTTATTGCTATTTTTTGTTTTTGAGTTACTTTTTTTATTTTTTTGTTGTTGAGTCATTGTATATTTTTGTCGTTGAGTTACTTTTAATTATTTTTCGTTGTTGAGCTACTCATTGTAATTTTTTAATGTTGAGTTACTTATTGTAATTGTTTGTTGTTAGGTCACTTGTTCTTTTTTGTTGTTGAGCTACTTACTGTGATTTTTTGTTGTTGAGTTACTTATTGTTATTTTTGTTGATAATATTCATAGGCATATAAAAGGGGGGGCTAAGTGGACCGTGGATGCCACAGAATGTTGGGCTACCGATTCGAAATAATAAACTACTGGTAGCTAACTTTAGACAACTCTTCAAATTTATAGACTTAATGTTTGAAATTACTTTGCATCATTGCATCGATCATGACATTTTAGCGGTATTACGGTTATCAGACAACAGAGGAATCACAAGTATAATACTTAAATATTTATATTTAACATCCAGACACAGAACAAATACAATGGGGATCGAACCCACGGCCTTTGGCGCACAAGATAGGATCACTACCATCCGCGCCATCGGGCTCAGAAGATCAAATGAAATAGAAGCTAGCAATCTATGACAGGATATTTCTGTTGATACCTGTCAAACCAGGACGCAGCAATGCGAACATATCTAGCGGTAGAAATAGGTGAGAAAGAGGTATACAGGCGACCTTTGTATGAGGTCTACCTCGTACCTTGAGATATAAATTAAGCTATCTCTAAAATTGTTTTCAGTTCTTTCCCGGACAAACCACATGACGCCTCCCGGCAAGAAAAGTGTCACATTCGAAAAATAGCCGTTTAGTAAAATATGTAACTTAAATGAGTTTTTGTTCATTAACACGTCAATAATTTAAAAACTATAATAGTTAGATCGCTGAAATATAATTTGTAAATATCTTATTCATTTTGTAATTAATGGGCGCAAAATTTAATAACGACATACAATTTTTTTTCTTATTATATCATTTCGTACCTAACAATTGTTGTGTGTTATCTTGCCGGGAAGTGATGACACGAAATGTTTGTATGTAAAGAAGATATCAATAAAAAACAAGGACATAAACATCTTTCTAACTTTTATGTAAGACTAGACCTGCCCCGTCAACGTCTAGGAACATAATAAAATACTTTCCCATTGATCACGGCATAGTATCTGGATAGTGCTTATAAACCACCTACTTTTATGCAGAAATTAGCTAATTATAATAATTATAACGCTCTTTATTGTTCATAGATAATTACATAAAGGAAAATAAAAATAACAAATCAATTGGTGACCTTATCGCTCAGAGCGATCTCTTCTAACCTTTGGATGGACTTAAACGAAGTAAATGTAATAGGGCAGTTCAAACTGTATTACTATTTTATAAAAATAAAATAAATTTAATATAATATATGTTTATTAGTAATAAAATTACATACCAATAAATGTATAATAAAATATACAACTAATATTTTTCTACAAAATCTATTACTCTATAAAATTTTAAACATGACAATTACAAACAACAAAAATGCATTATCGAATCTCGGCAGTCGTTTTAAAATTATGCACGTACATGAATTTCGAGGATTCATTTTTAAATTAAAATAATTAAATTCTGATGTCAATCAAAAAGCTCTTATCTCTCCGGACTTAACTGTTTCATGACGTAAAAGACGGATAACAAATGTTACTAACCATTGAGCGTCATATCCCAGATGATATGGGTTGAAGAGAAATCAATTAGTAAAGACAACAGGGCAAAGATTTAAAGGAAAATCTGCCTTAAAACCTGAAACCAGGAAGCCCCCCTCACCTTGTGAATCAGCCGCGCAGACATATATGAGCATGGCTTTCTTCCTCCTGAGCCTTTGGCCAGGCAGTCTGCCGAGGAGGCAGGACTTCTGGTCCTCAGGCAGTGAGGCCACGTTGGTCGGCACTGGAGGACCTTCGACATCTTCGCGAGGCGACACGCAAGCTACCGGCGATGACAGGGAGATGGAATCTGCAACGTGTTAAGGATTTTATTAGTGTACATACATACCGACAAAGTAGAATAGTACCTCCCCCTGTACTGGGTGTCGTGACAGGCGACTGAGGTACCGACGCCAAAAAATAGCGATTAAGTTATAAGTGTTAGTTAATATGATTATTTTATTTTTTATTTTTGCATGCTATGTTCTCCTTTAAGACATTCCCACATCTCATTGACCTGACTTCGGTGATAAGAAGCTTTAAGCACTTGTGTTTCGAACATCAGACAACAGAGGAATCACAAATATACTACTTAAATACATATATTTAACACCCAGACACAGAACAAATACAAATATCATCTTATAAATATTTGCATTGGATGGAAGTCGAACTCGTGGGTGGCCCCTTGGCGCACAATATCTTAGATCACTACCGTCTGCGCCATCGGGCCCGTCCTTCAAAATTTATCATATTTAATTCTTAGATATAGTGTTAATAAATACACTACTGTTGAACCTAAATAAATAAAATAAATGGCAGTATACCCAGCCCAATTAGCGGAACTAGACGGCACCAGGGCGGGGATGAACAGAGCATTCTCGTCGCGACGCTATATATACATAGATAATCAAATTCACATCTATTTTTAAATACTAGTCATTAAGTTCCGAATTGACTGTAAAGTTTTGACAGATTCTGAGGGATCTGATCTGTTATTTTGTTTGCGTACATAAATTCACGCCACTTGTTATATATATATATATACATACATAAAGTGTCTGTATGTATATATATATATATATATATATACATATACATACACTTTATTTATACTACATATACATACACACACACATACTCTTTACATACTACATGTACTACATACTACATGTAGGCAGATAAAACAATCAATGCACAATAAAATGTATTCCTAGAGTTTAAGGCAAGATGTGTGCACATCATGACAAGGTAAAGAGGCTTGGACTTAATGTTATGATTCTAAAATTTGACAAATGTTGTTCCTGTCTTAATAATATTTATATGTTTAACATTAAGAATGTATTGCTACAACAAATTTAGAAATTATTATATTTCTTAAGTTGGCTCACACTGTACATAGTGAGCAATAACTAATTAAAATTGATTCAGAAGAAATTCATTTCGGACAAACAACATGATTGTTTATAGTTAAAGGTTTTTACGTACCTTTAATTTTAAATATGAATGTATAACTATACTTCTATCATCATTATCATTACCGCCATTGGAAATCCATTGCCGCGCTGGGCGATCGTGTTGTCTTGTTTCGAGCGCAGCTTTCGCGATGAGGATGCTGCTGCCCATCCCAGCCCACTGCATTTGACTTTACTGAGCTACACTGTTTCGGATGGATATACCGCCCTTTGTCGGTTGACACTTTGTACAGAGGGAGGTACTATTCCACTCTGCCGGTGCCTCACGGCATATATAACAAATATATATTGTCTATATGGGGCGATTAATGATTATTTTAATGTCCTGTTTGCCTCATAATTGTGAACACCGAATTACGTAGCAAGGAAGCGAAATTAGGAGGTCTTTACAAAAATTTTAATTCATTACATAAAAATTTATTTCATGTTTATACTGTTTATAGCGTTGTGATATACCGCCATCTATCGGTTCCGGTACTTCAGACGCCAATTACGATATCTGGTGCATAGTGAGGTACTATTTTACTCCGCCGGTAACACATGTTTCAGTATACCAAGCCCGTAATTGAACGTAGATCTTCCTCATCCGACAAATAATTAACTACTTAGCTGACATAGCCTAACTTGTATATAACTTGTATAACTTGTCGTAATTTTCTCAGTCACCGGATAACTCTCAAAGTTTCCTTCCAGAAATTTTTTCCTTAAAGCAAAGTGCGAAGTTTATTTCTTTTTTACTCTTAGAGCGGGATTATTTTGCAGTCGATTGTGTTCCAATTAGTGTCAATAAAATACTTTTGACGGTCGAAAAGAATTAGGAACATTTATCTTAATAATAGGCAGATGACAGGTGTGAGTACAACAGCAGGATCGCGCTGGATCCAGGCAGCCAGCCAGTCTTGTTGAAACCATGCGGGGAAGTTATATCTAGCAGTGGATGTACTGTTGGATGGATGGATGTCTGAGAGTAACAAATAAGGAACTTTATATTAAAGGAACTTTGTTCAAATATTTGTTAGTTTTGCGTTACTGATGGGTTATTTTTTTACAATATTAATATTAAGCCAGTTCTGCCAATAAAGAAAAATATTCCGTCTATACCAGGTGTCGTAAGAGGCAACTGAGGTACCGGAACCGACAGAGGGCGTCGTATTCATCCGAAATGAGCAAAAGCATCCTCATCGCAAAGCTACGTTTTGCGATTGTCACCATGCCTGCCCAGAGCCTGTGTCCTTTCTAAAGCCTTAGAAAAGTCATAGGCTACTTTTTCATTCAAAATAAGAGTAAGGGGTCAAAAGGGGGGTGAAAAGTTGTATGGAAGTATCGCTATTGTAAGAGCTAGAAGCTTAAACTTTTTATTTAGGTTATTGATTTGCATATATAAATAAATATGTCATTCAAAGTTTATATAAGTTAGAGTAAAAAGGTATGGTGCCTAAAGAAACTAC
Organism: Heortia vitessoides; assembly: GCA_020976665.1. NCBI lineage: Eukaryota > Metazoa > Arthropoda > Insecta > Lepidoptera > Crambidae > Heortia > Heortia vitessoides. The sequence continues at coordinate 3,885,155 of JACJUM010003223.1, read as the reverse complement.
TGCACGCGGACGAAGTCGCGAGCACAGCTAGTCTTGACATATAAATAAAACTGTAGTGTCTGTTTGAAAAACAAAATAACTAGCTAGTTTTCTAAAATAAGCATATCATATAGGTACATATATTAATGGTAAAAAATTTAGATTGTTTGTCTAGCTGATTAAGATAAACTCCAAAACTACTGGATCAATTTTAACAGGACTTCCTCCGACGGATATCATATGTCGCAAGGAGTAACTTAAAATTATTTCATTATTTATTATTCCCACGGGAACTTTGTAGGTAAAATCGACGACCGAAACAGGACGACGCGCTGCTAGCTAATAAATAAATAAATACATCCCCACTGTGTGATAAGTCACTTAAAGCATTTGTGCTACGAATATCAGACAACAGAGTAATCACATATATTTAAAACCCAGACACAGAACAAACATAAATATCATCATATAAAAATTTGTCCTGGGCGGGGATCGAACCCACGACCTTTTGCGCATAAGATTACCATTACCATTTTCACTACCATTTGCGCCAACGGGCCCGTCAAATAAACAAAATAAGGTAATATACATGGGTGTACACGGTAGTGTAGACCGGGTTATACAATCTTGTCTCTCACCTGACACACTTGACCCCACTGGCCTGGGCCCCTTTAGCTGCGGCTTCTTCTCCTTGAGCGATGGCTGCCGGTCCGGCTCGGGCGGGTCCCGTGCCGGCGCCGGTACCGGCTCAGCACGGCCGCGGTACGGCGGCGACCTGCGGGCGCAACAATTTGATCTACGCTATATTAGCATGTTCGTTTAATTGCAATGACTTTATTGTTTAGTTAAACAATAAAGCCATGAAAGTGCGAATATCTAATCTCATCAGAATATTTATGAGTCGAGAGTAATAGTATATCCTGAAAGAAAAACGAAATCTCATTTATTAATATTGTAATTGCGAAAGTAAGTTAGTTTTCTTTACGCTTAACCTACTCAAGGAACGTCTTTGAAACTGCTTACATATAGTTGGTTATAAGAAGAATGCCATAAGGTACCTGTGATTCGGAAAAAACATACTATACTCATGGGATTTACGATAAACGAAAATTGTATTACTGAAAAAAAATATAGATGGCGCTGAGTGATTTTAAAACGCGCTCTCTGTTAAAAGCTAATCTAATCAGTATATTCCAAATGTTACAGTGACTTAGTTAATCACTGCTTCATGCTTTATTTACTCAAAAGATTTTCATAAAATTTCGCAATGATGGATATGTAACTTTCATCCCTAACAAAGTACTGTTTCCAATTCCAGAGCAATTTACGCAGGCGAAGCTGCAGATAAAAGCTATTAAAACTATAAATATATCTATGGTTACCAAGATTATACTCGCTTCTTTTAAATCAATTGTCTGTTTATTCACATTATGTAAAAATCTTAATAGAAATGAAAAAAAATCATAATTTCTATGCTAGTGACATCTGTTTTTGTGATATCAAACTAATTGCTAAGAAGCCTAAAGCAAACGGGACATTAAAGACAGTTGTGCAATTTGTAAAACCGGGCAAGATGACATGAAAATGACAATTGAAAAAGTGACGTAGAAATACTTCCTTACTTTCGCGTTAATAATATCCCTAGCTGTTGTACAAGTATAAAAATAGACAATAATACATTCTAATAGGTAATAGAGTAAAAAAAGTTTAATCTCAATCAAGAACACGTAATATACAATGTCATTGTCTTTGGGGCGTCGATTGGTTATTGAACTTTGTTTAGATCATTTAACATCATCGTTTTCATTTTAACCAGATATACCTACATATAAGTTTTTATTTTTATATCAACCCCATTCGTAACCAAAGCTCCGTAAGCATCATCGAGTCTGATGAATATACAAATTAGATTATTTTATTTATTCCGTTGTTTGTCCGGGAAGAACTTTTAAAGCAATTAACCAATTTTAATACATTTTTGCTTATTGTGTACAGTTTGATCAAACTTGAGAGATAGGATAGTTGGTATTTCAATTTAAGGTCGCAATATATTTCTTGTTTAATATCTGTGAGGTACCGGCAGAGTGGAATACCTCCCGCTGTACCAGGTGTCATAAGAGGCGACAAAAGTACAAGAACCGATAGATGGCTGTATATTCATCCGGAACAGTGTAGTTCAAATGCACAGGGCGGGGATGGGTAGCAGCGTCCCCTTCGAGAAAGCTGCGCTCTGCGATTGCCAACACGCTTGCCAAGCGCGGCAATTATGAGCTAATTTCCCCATATCTCGGGGAGGCCTATGTCCAATATTTTTCGCATGATAAACTTCTGTCAGGTTCTCTAGTTAATTATGGAGAATGTCATTTACAAATAAACTTTAATTATTGTTCAAAATAATATAATATTTGTAAGTCTCTTTATTTTTATAGTCTATATCTTTGTAAGCAGATATAGTATGGCAATATTCGTTTTTAGTTCAGGATAGAGTGTATATGAAACGTCTTATGATAGGTATTTATGTATGCTGTTTAATATGTATAAATTAATAAAAAGCTGTATGTATACAAAATAATAGAACATATACAATCTATACCCATACAATCCTGTTCAAATTTCGCAATTGATATAAACACGAGACAGTGAATTCAAATATGCCTTTAAAACTTTCATAGATTTGCATAGGTTGACGACTCCAAATTCAAATTATTACTATATATCGAAATTTTATTGATTTTTTGCACTGGAAATGCCAAGTTAAATATTGAGAAAATATTTACTTAAAAAGATATAACATGTCAGAAGGAAAATCAAAATGTCTGAAACCTGTGACAAGTTCAATTTGTTCTAATAAATATTTTCTTTGACTAAAAATAACGTGAAATGGTAAATTTTCCTAAATATTTTACTTTCAACTAGCTATTTTTACTTAAAATTATGTGAAACTAACGGGTATTAAATATCCGTAACGCTAATAAAATTCAGATTCAAAATTTGCCTCCTTAACATAGTTGCTGTTAACATAAATATCGCTCTACTCGCTACGGATTACGGCGTAGCGCGCGGAGCTCGTAGTTTACGGCGTAGTTTCGTAGCGCTTCGAAACTACAACTTAAGTATATCAATAGGTTTGAACATATTTTAACATACTCAATATAGGCATTCCATTCAGACTAATGTGCATAAATTAAAGTTTTAGGGTCGGCAGCAGCACTTTAATTATAAATTCAATATATGTATACAATATATATATATACATATATACACATATATATAATTAATAATAATAAATAATAGACGAAGGTATGTGGATATCCAACATATACATCAGCCATGTCGTACACGGTTCGCACAGCAAATTCAAAATTTTACAGGACCATTTATTTATAATAAAGTTGACAATGAAATAGATATCCATGACATGAATAAACACACTTGCAAAACAACAGTAAGGAATGGCTTTTGACATTGGATTACAACAAGACAGAGGAATTGCTAACAATATTATGCTAGACTGGACTATATTTATTGTTTGTGTATACAGTATATACACAGTATAGCTTCATATTTTGTGTATTTATGTAATGTGTGCATAAATAATGTGTTGCATTAACAAACCTTGTATTATATTAGACCATATACACACACATCTACACCTACATGCACACTGCAGAGCTTAATCCCTATAAGAACAGGCTAGACCTAGTTTAGGTACTTAAGTATCAAAATGTATTTTAGTTTAAGTTTCCTTTTGTTGTCGAATAAAGTTATTATTATTATATATATAATTCACGCAACATCTCATACATTGACCTGGCTCCGTGGTAAGTCGCTTATAGCACTTGCGTTACGGACACCAAACAACAGAGGAATCACAAAGATTCTACTTAAATACATATATTTAACATCCAGACCCAGAACAAATACAAATGTTATCATATAAATATTTGCTTTGATTGCTATTTTTTGCTACTGTTGTATCCGGCTTTATTTAAAAGGGATTCTTCATTTCTACCCGGAGAATATTCATAAGTCAGGGTGTGACACTTTGTACATACGTGCATAACCTGTCACTTATGCCCAATCTGGGTATACGTATAAACACTAATTCCCCACCATGTTACTATACCCTGGAACTATCGATTTCCATTTGCTTCCATCCTGATATTCCTAGCATAAATGCACTATCCGCTCAGATGTATGAAACAACCTAAACAGTCTATCAATCTTAGGTACGATATAATTTGCATCACACCTTGACGGGCCAGGTGGCGCAGATTGTAGTAATCCCATCTAATGCGGCAAGAGATTTGGGCTGGATCCCCACTTAGGATTAACATTTTTATGATGGTATGATTATTATTTAATGCGTTTGTTCTGTGCTTGGGTGTTAAAAATATGTATAAACGTATTATATTTGTGAGTTCTCTGTTGTTAGATGACCGTAACACGAGTTATTTAGCAATTTAGCTCGGCTTCATGTATGGGATGTGGTGTGAATATTATTATTATCTTTCACACACTGTTTTTTACAAATGTTAGTCAATTTGACTCCACAAATAAAAGATTCCAATCGCAATGCAAAATACATTCATGCTTCTCCCTCTTTTGTCATGTCATACTTAACACTTCTTTCCATAAAGTATTTGTCCGTCGGTCATCGCAGATCGCGACACGTTCTTAACGACCCGCTCGATAGCATCACTTGTAAAAATGCCTTCGTCGTTCACCCTCTCACTAGCACTTTTCACGCATTATGTTCGTAAAGCACAACACCTTATTGGGAACAACAATAAAACTGAACGTAACGAAGTTACAAGTTATTAAATTTGACCGGTATATTGATTGGAAGTAGTGATTGCGACTACGAGTGGTGAGTGACTTTACTTTTGGTACCTTTCCAGACAAGAGGGAGTGAATTGTGCTCCACATGATACTTGTCGTTAATTGTAATAATTTAATAGACTAAGACCTGTCTGCACCTGGTGCTTAAATACATAATATCTATAATGTTAACGCCCACTAATTTTACATTGTATGGGTCTCTTCTTTTATGATTGAATAATCTGTATTAGAATGGACCCTTTTGTCTGCTTTACATTTATTTAGTAGTAGTTACATAGGTAGGTACTTATATAATATACTTACATAGAGTTTAATGTAAATAATCCATACGATAACTACTTCATCATCATCTTCACTACAGTCACAGTCATTTGCCCATAATTGCCGCGCCGGGCAAGCGTGCTCGTAATCGCACAGCGCAGCTTTTGCGACAGAGATGCTGCTGTCCATCCCCACACTATGCATTTAAACTAGACTGTCTCGAATGTATATACCGCCGTCTGTCAGTTCTGTTACCTTAGTTATCTCTTATGACATCTGGTACAGAGGGAGGTACTATTTTTTCTATTCTGCCGGTACCTAGCGGCAATGAATACTAATATGTTTTAAAATTACAATGTAATTTAACATATATACAAATAAATCAAAACAATTATGTCACGGTGTGTGACATAATTGTTTTGGTTTATTCACACCGACGTTTGAACGACACACAATGACAGAACATACTAAAATGAGGGCGGCATCAAATGTCTATAGGATGACCATACTCTCTTATGGGCTCATTGTAAATGGGAATGGAATATAGTGCACTACTTGGGAGAGAAGTTGGTGTCCCTAACGGCGGCTATTAACAAGTATTGCTCTCCCTGGGAGACCAGGGTTGGTGTCCTTAACGACGGCTACTCGTTCCGGCGTTTCTCTCTCTCTCTCTCTCTCGCTTTTTAAAGTCGGGACCTATATACACAGGGAGAGACACTTAAATATCTTTTTATTGTACTGGCCCTAATTTAAATGATCGATGGTAATCCAGTCACCCTGATTCAATCGGAATATTAACTTTGCGCTGGTTTGGGAATCGACTCTTCACTTAACTAAGGAGCCATTTGGGTTACATTAACAGAGATAGCAATATTTCCCAGGGGTAACTTGATAGCTACCGCTTAACTAGCAGCAGCAAACAGTTTACGAAGTAATTAGCCCATATGCTTGATTAGTTTTTAATTGCTTAGTTATCGCGTTACGATATCATATTAAGTAAATTTATTACTTGTACTTTAGCTATTGATTGGCGCCTTTGTTGATTGAAATAGTTCATTTCAGTTGAGGAAAATCATGAAAACTCGTGAAGTTGTCTTAGAAGAATAATCATAAATGTTTATTCATATTATCGATTTTTGTTGCTCTTTTATACAAAAATACTGAACAGAATTTAATGAAACTTTATAATAATATACACATCAAAATAACGTATAGGCTAAAAAAAAAAAGACACAAGCAGCAAATACCGATTTCACCTGCGAATGGGCGAACTTAAATAATAATACTGAAATAAACTTTACTATGCATATATGCATTTAATTAATTAATGACTTGATTCAGTTGATATGATAAAAACCGCCGATTGTTTTTACGTATTGACGTGTCACTAAAAGGCGCCATCTTTTTTTCCTTATGTCAGTTTTTGGCGTGAAGTTGTTTGTTTTATACAAAATGCGAGTTAAACCGGCCGGAAATCACTCGACTGATGATACGAAAATATGCGACGAAATCCAAACCCTTGAACCAACACAACCTTACAATAAAAGGTCGATCTATGTTTGGTCTGTACACAAGTGGAGTGTGCTACCTATCTCTTTCACACGTACGCGGTCAGTGAAGGCTGCACGAACCACGCCCGACAATGACGTCAAACCCAGACCGTTGGCAAACGTTGGCTTGTGGAACTTTATGGAAACCTAATGTAACAACGACGTCGAATAATATTTGTTGTCTATAAAAACCGCAGTTAACTTCACAAATTTGGTGGAGTGCCGGTATATAGATATGTATTAGTGATATTGGAATAAATACACCGTTGCGAAACGGTAAGTTTTCAAAACAGACGCCTGTATTTTAGTTAAGGAATAATACGATGCGATCGAACTAATGCGATGATGCCATTTTTTTTCTAATCGTTGCGAAAGTAATTTTTGCAGTACCTTTTCTGGTAGCTCACTTGTACTTGCCGTATATTTCATCCGTTAATTTCATGGGAACATTGGTCACTTTCAAGGTTCTAAGCATAGAAAAATGCTTACTGAACTGCATTCCGTTTTGCTTTCGAGGCCCTAACAACGTCCAACGTCCAATTTTTCCTAGTGTTCTTTTTATGGTGAGAAATCAGCGCTATTTTTACAATGTTGTATGTAATTACCTACAAACACTCAAATGTCAAATTCATCATTTATGAGTCATTAATAAATATTAATTAGAAAACAAACAACTTGTCCCATGCTTTCCACCTAAAGCCTGAGACGAGTTTTTTTTTCTAGTAAATATTAGGATCATTCGTTATTTCAGTTATAATGTATAGAGTATGTCTTTATAAAAAAGGACATACAATCTCATGCATGTGAATTGCCTATTTAGACAAGGAGAATTTTGAGTTAGGGATAATATTTTTTTACCGTCGTTTTGTGATGTAAGAACGAACTTATGAATGAGAGATAAGCAGAAAACTCGTAGTAAAAGCGCTTTCATCATTTGCTTGTCATTCAATAGACAATTAATGTTTGCTTCATTTAAGTATGTTTATGTGTCATTTAAACATTATTAGTGCTTTTTTAAGATTTTTTGCTTTTCATCAAAAGCTATTTTGTACCTTATTATTTGCCATTAAAAACCCTTCTGGTTATTTTGATTGTTATTGTTTTTGTATTACTTAATTATAAAATAGTACTATATAAATAGTATGGGAAGTCTAAGGCCTGTAGCACAGTTTGTAACTAACGCAGGCTTCAGAGTTGCAAATCAAGTACGCATGTAGATGTTTTTGAAAAAATTTATTATTATTATTTATGTATTTTCCCCCACTTCAACTGGTTAAAATTACACGTTTATTTTAAATTTTATTTTTTCCATACTAATTATATTTTATTAATCTAGATGTAGATCAGACTCCGTTGCATTCCTTAAAAAAAATCGGCAGACTACTATTTTGTTCTTGACTATGTAAAAACTTTCTGCAACGAAAAAATAAAATACTTACAGATTTTGTACTGTATTTTTTGCGCACAAGTTGCGATTTAAAACGTTAACTTTTTTTAACGATTCTATTAGCATAAATTGCTCGCTTTAAGTGAGCGTAAACTGCAACTCTGATCAAATTGATGATAAGAGCGCAGTTTACAAGCTCTTTATGCATCGCAACGCCACCGCCAGCGCTGGGTAACTCATTCAATTTGCAAACCTTCTAACTCTATTATTTTTTCAATCGCTGTACATTTTTATGAATCTACTTTAATAAATACATGAATTCATTATTTCGCTAGATACAGGCTTTCCGTTAGATAACCGGAGTAGAATAGTACCTCCCACTGCACCAGGCGAAGCACTAAGAGGCGACCGAGGTACCCGAATCGACAGATGGCGGTATATGCATCCAAAACAGTGCAGCTCAAATGTACAGGGCGGGGATGGGCAGCAACATCCCTGTCACGAAAGATGCGCTCTATGATTACCAACATGCTTGCCCAGCGCGGCAATTATGGCAATTTCATCGTCATCATATCAGCCAAAGGATATCCACTGTTGGACATAGGTCTCCATTGATTTCCAATAGGACCGTTTGCATGCAGTTTCCGTCTAGCGCGATCTGGATTAGTCAGGTCGTTTATTATTGAAAAAAAAAACAAACCGTTAAATAGATTACACAAATAAATATGAATGTTTGGATGGTTTTAAACTATTTATATGTATAATATTATATATTTTTATAGTTATGTGCAAATATATATGTGTTATGACTTATGTGTCGTATTTGATATAGGATAGATGGTAGTATAGTTATCCATCTGAAACAGGGTAGCACAAATAAGCAGCAGTATCTCTGCGTTTGTCACACCTCCCCACCACAATTATAGGCTACTTTTGATAATGACGATGGCAAGGAAACTACTTAAAAGAAAATATTATCCCGGAGTCTTTGTACGTCTGTGAATCTGGAGTTTAGAGATCTCTCGAGACGCAGGGATTTGTTTTTATTTTTACCCTTCATCTCATTTATATTCAATGAAATTGCATCCCTGGATAAAAACTGTAACAATTCTAAAATAAATATCTCACAATTTAAAAACACGCCATTTATTTGCTTATATGACTAGTAAAATTTTGAATTATTAAGAAAATATATTTTTTTTGTAGTTTCTCTTCTCAGATCAATAATGAAGAAACTGCATCGAAACTACAGTTTTCCTCTAGGAGTACAGTATAATACATATTGTACTCAATTACTTTTTCTTATATCAAAAAGTTTATATTGTACGGATAATTAATATCTCGATTCTATATCTATATCTCGAATATACTTTGCTGAAAGCACTACAGAAGTTATCAAGTACACTTAATGAAAAGCATTTGAGTTATCAATCGATTCGAGTGTACCCGAGACATCGGGCCCGGGCGGCTGGGGCGTGCCCGGGGGAGGGGTGATGTCGTCACGCCGAGTGACGTCAGAGCCCGTGACGCGCGCGCGACCTACTTTCTGTTGGCGTGAGCTTTTCAAAATTCGAACGTGATGTTTATTTTTTTATCTATAGTGCTTAGTTTTAACGTCTTCGAGGAGGATTTGATTTAATTTAATCTATGATAGTATTGTTTGGAAGTTCTGTAATTTTGAAAGTTGTGATTCTAATGGCTATTCGTTTATAATAAGAGATTTATATTTTCATAGCGAAAAATTAAAAAAACAAAAGCAAATTTAGGTTACCTTCTAAAATATGTCGTATTATTATATGATTAAAAGCTATCCTACAATAATATTGTAAAAACGGAGGCAGTATATCTTTTGTTACGCTTTTACTCTTTCACCAGAGGTTTTAGATAACGCGAGATCTGGCATTGGATAGCTTCAATATTGTAATAGTACTTTATGCATATTGCTTAAATAAAATAAGAGCTCCATAGGACGCGATACAAAATGATAAAATTATACTTTACACCCAGACGAATTCGGCGTATTACGCTAGCGTAATGCCTACATTATAACATGAAAAGAGATGCATCAATATTATTTTCCCAGCATTATTCCTGGTAAATATATATAAATAGAGGATAAACTTTACTTCCAAAATATCAAGTTTAATTGCATGTTGGTCACGTATTGTTGAGTTTAAATCAATTTGCGTATATGAAGCGTCCCCTTCCTCTTCTACTTAATAAATCATTACACGCCGGGATGTAGATTCCACAGAATGAGCGTAAAATATAGCCGGAAAACTTATAATATCAACAAAATGTTTTTTATTATTCATTTCATTATTCCTTTATTATTTGTTGTATATTATTGTCAAAACAAGGTTCTTATGAAAGAGGTTGTTTGGAAAAATGTAACATTTAAAAAAGTTCAAAGACCATATAAACGTTTTTAATATAACCTTGAACCATTTGACATAATAATCTGTGGTTTGACAGTTGACGCGATTTATTTATTTAGTATAGGTAGTACACTTACAGATTACTGTGATTTAAGCAATTTTTTTAAATTAAATATAATATTATCTAGATGGTAACCTAGGAGATGTTATGTTTTTTTAAATTTTTTACCAGACATCCTTATCATCATATCAGCCATAAGGTATCCACTGCTGGACATAGGCCTCCCAAGTAATTTCCAGTCCTTAGTCAATTATGATATTTTATGTGGAAGCAGAGGATGACTCGACCGTCAGAATTCTTGAAATTTCCCTTTTAAAAGTAAGGAATTTATTAAAAAAGTAAGGAATAAGGATATTTCTATTTATGTACTGTTCAATTGTTATGTGTATTC
>JACJUM010003223.1:3791791-3874296 GCA_020976665.1 Heortia vitessoides | reverse complement strand
ATAAGTACATACTTTTTGTTGTGGTACACTGCATTAACGGACAATAAAAAAAATCCGTGATAGCCCGGCGTCAAAATAATTTACGCAGTGTTCTTAGTCAATTTCAAAAACAGTTGTTGAAAGCCAACGGCTGCCACGTTCGGAAGCGGTTAAAAATATAATTTTATTAAACCGTTATGAGTTTTCTAGACTTTGTAAAATATCTTAGCCAAGGCGTGAGGAAGAACATTCCCAGCGAGAGCAAAATAATTATAATATTGTAACTTATTATTTAATCTGTAGTCTCCGCTCGCGCACCGAAATACTGCCCGCGCTATATCAAGCACATAATTTATTATTGTAGGCAATTGCAAGTGTCATATATTATTTTTATTCCTGAATTCCACTCGCATGCCAACTTTATATTAATATAAAAGAAATGTTGCTATTGCGGAGATTTGCGTCGAGACTTCATTTATCTACGAGTAGCTAGAATTTATTTTGACCCCGCAATCCTACTTCTTATTAATATTACAAATGCAATAGTTTGTGAGAATGGATGTATTTCATAAACAGTAGACCTCATATTTAGGTTGTCTGAAGTGGTGCAACTCTCACTTATTTCTGGGGGAAAATGACGTACTAACTTCAAGTCCCAAGGTCCTTGTGATATTATAAACGTGTATAGGTTGCGGTGACTTACTATCATGCAGACTTTACACTAGTTTGACCTGGTAATCATCATCATCATAGCAGCAGCAAAAAATCAACTAAATCCTCCCCAAGTAAGGGGAAATTTGTTCATAATTGCCACGCTGGCAATCGCAGAGAGTAACTTCGTGACGGGAATGTTGTTGCCCATTCCCGTTCCGTTGTATTTGAGCTACTCTGTTTCGGGTTGATATACCGCTATCTGTCGGTTCCGGTACCTAAGTCGCTCCCACGACAACTGGAACAGAGGAAAGTACAATTCTCCTCCGCAGGTACCTCACGTCGTCTAATAAAAAAAATCGTGTAATGAAACAAATATACTGAATCCGCAATAGGCCAATGTGGTGGGGTATGGCTCGTGTCCTTTATTCATCCACAAAGACCCGTGGTCCTGCAGAATAGACAAAGATGGTTGATGATGTAATAGTTATGAGTACGTGTCCCTTCAAAGCCGTTACTATTCTTCGACGTTTCGCCTCTTTCCTTCCCACAAAGTAAACACGCATCCACGATTATCACACATAGGCATACAGCGGGTCGCTCGCGTTGCGTACGCGCATGTATTTTTATACCGTTCTATTTCTGAATGGTTGACAGTTGGCCGATTGTCCCTAACTCTAACTAAATATAGATGCATTGGGTGAATCATACGGTTTTTGAACAGTTAATTTCAACTGGAAATGCCGACGTTTGTCTATGGTACTACAAAAATATCGCATAGACAAAGTATATGCATACTATTCTTTACGGACATTGTTGTTTCAAATACTTCTATTTTTGATTGACTGTGGCGCAGCTAACGTTAAAGCGAAATGAACTAAATATTATAGTTAGCTAGGATGGAATTGAAATTTGTTTTATATAACTATGTATTTTTAAAATGTCTTGAAATTACTTGTCGATGCCTATGTCCAGTAGTGGACGTCTTATGGCTGATATTATGATGATCATTATTATATTTTTACTGCCCAGCGCGACAACTATAGGGCAATTCCCCCTTTCTTGGGACGGCTTTTATCCAGCAGTAGACGTTCTACGGTTATGATGATGAAGTAAATATACTTATATGTAAACATATGAAATTATTTAGCTATACACTAACCGTTTAAAGACCGACAAGGACTGAGCATCTAATGCTTAGGGGAAGTGCATTCCATAAATGAATAGCCTAGGCCGTAAAGGATTGCCTGAAAAACGCAATAAATTCATAAACGTTGCGAGTAAAAGGTTCTCTGATGAACTGAGAGATTTCTCGCGGCTGATATCTAAGAACACAAAACGGATTTTAAAATAAGAAGGGTAGGCAGGGACGAATTGAATCTTGTACAGTAAAGAAAGGAGATGCTTGCGAAGTCGAATGGAAGCCAATTGAGATTATTTCAAAATTTGATAGATAGTATGATAGTAATGATATCTCCTCCCTATTGGTCTGGATAATATGTTATCACTGTGTAAAGTTGACGGCGAAAACAAGTAAAAATATGCTATATAATAATGCTATATAGCTTCGCAAGTAAAAATATGTAGGTACCTACTAGTCGTATAGTACTGCTAAAATTATATAGTACCTTCTCATAGCGACATATACCGGGATATATACGCAAAATTGTGCAACTCGACTGCAACAGGGCGGGTATGGGCAGCACCATTCCTGACGCGACGCTACGCATTGTGTTACCACCACAACTAAACAGCGATTTAGTTATTGGCAAAATCCTTCTTTCTAGAGGAGGCAGATCCAGCAGTGGTCGATCTACGGCATCTGTGACGACCCACAAATATAGATTGCATTGATACTACCGCGATATAGTATAAGCAGTATCATCAACCCTAACTCGCTTAACACCTAACTCAAATGAGGTGCAAGCATTGAATGCACTTTGATGCGATGCCAACTAAAACCCCCTCTCCATGCCTCATCACCCGTCCGACGCCGATGGCAGGCCAGTGCGATTGGACAGGGTTGCCTGCAAGCCCGAATAATTTTAACCTTTCCTATTCAGTTAATAATAATTGTTCCACTGCTGGGATAGCCTCCGCAAGAAAAGGGGAATTTTGAACATATTTGCAGCTTTTGCGACGAGGATGCTGATGCCCATCCCCGCCTTGTGCATTGAGCTACAGTGTATCGGAAAGTTATACCGCCATCTGTCGGTTCGGGTACCTTAGTTGCCTGTTACGACACCTGGTAGTAGGAGGTACTATTCTACGCTTCCTACACCTCACGGCTAACTTACTGAAACAAATAAATTGAAGCCTGAGTAGTATTATATTACGTTACGAAAGCGAGCTTTGTGATCTAACCATGCTTGCTGATATATGTCAAATTATCCGACAATTACCCTAATAAAAAAAGCAAACAAATTCACATAACAGCATTCATCAATCCACATACATTGAGCCGATTCCGAAAGCACCGTCGCATTAAGCTCTTGTGTTACTTATATCAGACAATAGGAGAATCACAAACATAATATTCAAATACATAAACACAAATATCATCTTTTAAATATTTATCCTAGATCGCGGGTGAGTTAGTAACGACAGATGCAAATACAATCGCAATCAACGGTCTGAGTGCTCTTCTGAAGCACGGTAAAGCTTGAAATAATCAACTATGGATCACCCATCAATACCTACAGTTCGGACCGTTGCTTAATTTTAAAAAACGAGAATGAGCATTATGAATAGCTCTGAAGAAATTTGTAGGATATCACCTATCAGGTACCTAATGTTAAAAACAAGGGAAAATTACATAGATCTCTTACAATTCTAATCAAAATCTATCTCACTCTGTTTTAATCAGTTTTATGGCTGTCTGTTATAAATGTTATGACACAAGCAGAAAACTCTGTGAAACACAGATTACAGAACAAAACCTTGATGTTCTAATTAAGATAATGTCAAAAAATCTGTCTTTCTTTTGGGAAAAAATCTGCAAATTCTTAAAAGTACGCTCGACGTCACCTTTCAACAAGACTCGCAAATTTACAGATCGTTGGATAGCGGCCTACAGCTGGAGTAATGTAGTTATCATTGAAAGTTGTTTTAAGCAAGCGGTTCGCCCCGACTTTACTTGGGTGTTCACCTCATTCATGGTCGTCTGCATTGGTATCTCATTCTCACCTATTTTTACCGCCAAATAGCAATGTCCACATTGCTGTGTACCGGTTTGAAGGGTGCGAAAAACAATGAAATTACTGGGTAATGTGTCTTCAAGTTGCTACGAGGGTCTATAGTCCGCGGTAACGCTGACTGTCTCACAGACTGAATGTTTTTGTTTGACTTTTGAAGGACTGAAAACTGTTTGTCGACCTGGTAAAAAAAACAATCTATACATGTAAAAGTGTCTGTATGTAATTTGGAATTTACACTAAATGCATATAAAAGTATTGAGTATTATTTGTATTTTATTGTGCATAAAGTATTACATACATTGACGGACCTGGACCCGATGGAACAGATGGTATTGATCCTATCTTGTGCGACAATTGCGGTGCGGGTTCAATCCCACCAGAGACAAGTAATTATATAACAAATATTTGTGACTGTTCTGATTGGTTGTTAATTGTAGTCTGTTTACATTTATGATTCCTCTGTTGTCTGATATCCGTAACACAAGAACTTAAGGTGTCTTATCTCGGAGTCAGCTTGATGTGTGAGATGTTGTGTAAATTTATTTCTAAAGAAAAAAAAATATATATGGTACTTGGATTAAAAAATATCGTCCATTTGTATCTTCGAAACGGCGGGGCCAATTTTCACAGGCCGCTAGATGATGTTATAAGGAGTAACTTACGCTAATTTCATCATATATCATTTACTCAGGAACGGAAACTATACGAGTAAAACCGAGAGACGTTGCTAATATTTATAAATTAGGCAGTCCGTTGGCAGCCCTAGCTATATGAACATTGAATCTAATCGATTGGTTGCTGTCGAGTGAGAATCATTCTAATGAACTGATGAATGATGTAATGAACAATAAATATTTGAAACGAGCCGTCAAATGTACCTGCACTAAAAAAGGAGACTTTGATCGTGCAGAATCCTGGATTATTTACCAGGGCATCTGCGGAGCTTCCGTTACCATTTTGATCCAATCCAGGGATAAAATATAGCTTATATTATTTGATAATAATGTAACTTCATTAGTAAATGAGCCTATCAGGTTATCAGGGTCAAAGTGTCGAATATCCCAACTTCGATTGTAAAGTTCGTAAAAGCTTGAGATGGATAATGGGTGAAGCAAATGACTTTGCTTATTATGGAGCCGGGACGCATTAATTGCCGTTCATAAAGCAACAACTTATTCTACGAAACACTGTCATAAATTCTGTTATCATTATTGAACTCTAAATACTTGACAATAATTTATAAAATGCTTGTTAATGTTAATAATAAAATGCGGGAAGTGCTTGAAACGGACTACCTTTGCTACCACAGATAACATACTACATTGGTAGATGTATTCGTATAGACGGTCATAAACTCAATTGTCCTAAGGGACAATGTGTATGTCTACAGGAAAAACAAAAAAGAAATAAAAAAAATTTAATTCTTTATAACTTTACTATTTGAAAAGCAATTTTTATTTATGGTTAAGCTGTTTTTAACTAATGTTTTTGAAAAGGTATCGTCTTTACTTAACTACAGATGAATAAATACAAAGACATGATCACTTACGCCAATTGATTTCTGACCGTCGATTTATTATAACAACGTAGTTTACGACATCTCACATGTAAACACAACACTAGCCGGTGAAATCCTCATCGATTCCAATTTTGGACGCCTCATTCATCGTCGTGCGGTTGCACAATTTTCGCCCCGCATTCGTCGAAGAGTGAGGACAGTCTCACAATAGCGATGGACTGGCCGGTAAGACAATGCGCCGTAAAAGGTGAGTTGGGCCGTGACGCGAGTCTGGCTAACTAGGTCACGACATTGCACGCCTTACTTTTATAAGTTAAAGTTAAAGGATGCCTGAAGGTATCTCCAGTGCGAATGTCATTCATCAACGTTGTCATTGCATGACGTATATCAAGATGTAATCACCACATATTATAAAACAAAGCCACTTCCCGCAATGTTTAGGTCTTTAAGACAACGCAACGAATTTCAGTAAGTTTTTTTTTAAATAGATGGAGTAATTTAAGAGGAAGGTTTATATGTGTAATACATGCATAATTTAGTAAAAAACTAGAATTTTCCAATGTGAGGTCGTAAACAAACACATTTTTTGCGAATACATTTCAAATGTTTGCTGAATCCGACGAGATAGATGAAAATAATGTGCTACAGTATTGTACACCTTAAAGATCTCTATAAAAAACAATCGCGGTGGCCAATGTCTATTTCTTAGACATTTGCCATCCCAAAACCCCTTTTTTAATCTCAATTGCACCCGTGCAAAGCCGGGGCTAGTCGTTAGTAACTAATAATTTAATATTACAATTTTTTTTCATAGTTTAACAACAGTGCTCGCATTACTGTGTCACATTACTGGATAATCTGACATATCTTGAAGTCACAAAGTTGGTAACACGCTTGTCCTAGTGATAATACGAGCGTCTATAGGTTGCGTCGACGATTACTATATCACGCAGCCCGTATGATTGTTCGTCGACTTAGATAAAAAAGAAATAAACACCCATTAGTGGGGAAATAAAATAAACATAATATTTCATTTGGTTAACACATCTAGGACCACATGACGGTCCCTGTTAATGAGCCCGGAAATGTCTATCAGGCCATTAAACGCTGTTAATAATATCGGAGTTTAGAGCAGAACACTTTTATGTTTTCTCTTTTATTTTAAAGGTTAATATAGACTATGATACCTTTGTCACGATTGCGACTCTGTGAACGGTACCCTGATAATGTCGGTCATTAAGAATAATTAAAAAACATATATGTTACTAACTTAAACGATGTTAACAAAGTTCTATATAAAATTAGTTTGCCAATTATATGTTGTAGTCCTTTATATCATATTTTTTTTACAATTTTTTTATATAAAATACGCGTATGTATGACAGCTGTCATTTCAATCAAGTTATATGCTTTAAATATATAACACACTAACGTGTTTTCAATGTTTATAATAGCTTTCATTTTAGGTTAATTTTAAACAATGTGCTTTATACTCATAATTTGGAACCTTCATAATGTAAACACTATTAATAATAAAGTTAAAAGTTACCAAATACCATAACGCCAAAATAAATAATCCGTGCGACGCTATTACATAGTCAACTGACGTCCTATTAAAATTATATTAAACTATTATATATAAAGGAGTAGAGTATGTATAATTACAATATATTCCAATAAACTCATTAACAACATGGCGTCGTTACTAAGACAAAGCACGGCAGGCCTCGAACAACCGTGACGCGCGCCTACGTCATCGTCGAACTGGGTCACGGAAGGGGGTCCCTACGAGCCCCCGCAGACTTCAAACTTTTGATATAATAACATTTACCCAATTTACTATAACGCAAGAGGTATGAAAAGCGCGCCAAATCGCATATCAAAATGATGACAGTTGACAGTTTATTTATTTATTTTCTAAACACTATACAGATTGATAGTATAAATATCGTGTATAACATTTCTATTAACAAAGTCATTCGTGTGATCATTTATCTAGCTAAAATTCGAGTACCTATCTAACAAATGAATTTACAATAATGTACATGTGCATAAAATGTTTTCACTTCGAAATAGCATTTTTATTTTTGCATTACGGATATTGCACCAAAGTAACGAGTCTGCAAACTCTTTTAAACACAAAAAGGGTTATGGTTAAGTTACGATACATTAACCAAATTGATGTTGTAAGGATGGATGCGGAAATAATATGCCAAATAGGTAATAGGGACTTTGAAATTGAAACATGTAGGATAATAATAATAGAATAATAATTCAATGCATTTTTTATTACTACGTCAAGTGCGAGAGGATAGAATTATTTCATTGACTTAGGCCTGTTCAGTTGTCAATTGCGGCTATTGAGGTGACTGTAGCCTTTTGTATGATGTTGTCTTCAGAGTGCGCTTCTTTTTTATAATTATGACAAGAAAGCGTTTACACGTTCTTAAAAAGCTCGTATAGATTACTTTCTAGATTGTTACACAGAATTGATACACAGCAGAACCTTCTTTGTACCAGGTGTTGTAAGAGGTGACTAAGGTACCGGAACCGACGGATTGCAGTATATATCCATCCGGAACAGTGTAGCTTAAATGCAGAAGCTAACAATGTGTAGTAGCATTCCCATCGCAAAGTTAAGCTCTGCGATTGTCACCACGCTTGCCCAGCGCGATTATGCGAGATTATTAGTTTCTTGGGGAGGCCTATGTCCAACAAAGCAGATCCAAGGGATAGATACCAAGTAATAATTATTGCAAAGAATGGCTTCCACGTAAGGATTGAAGTAAGACCGACTGTCTAGCTGTAAACCATCTTGAATAAAATCTAAACAGTGACGTCGATAAATACCAAAACCCAGAGAAACAGTGAAGTGCCCTTGGCTGTCATCACTTCGGAGCCGGCGTGATACGTAACACGCGAGCGGTATCGCCGTGACGCACATCAGCATATGGAAGATATTTAATTACAAAGTCAAAAGCGTGCTAACTGATCTATGTGAATAATATTTTTTTTAATGATTGAAGTGTTTAATCATGAATTATTTAATGTAAAAAGGCTGACATATACTTGTTGGAGAAAAGCCTCAACAAATATCAGATAAAAAATATCTATAATTTAATACAAAGCTAGATCGACTTATACAAATTCCTCGTGGAGAGTGAGATTGAGTTTAGAATTCCGATATATTTCTTTTTGTTTATTTGTTTTCTAATCTTTAAAATACTAGACTTATGTTTTCATTAATGACACACAAGAACAAAAAAATAATTTACACAGTCTCTTAATACAACAGTAAAAACAAAGATTTTTAAAGTCCCACTTAAAGAAAAACAAACACAGCACCGTAGTCTGAAGTGAAAGCGAAAAAAATACATAATGTTTGTAAGGCCTTCATAAAGAAATTAAAGAGCAAATAATAAGACAAAGGTATAAAGAGCTCGGAGCCTTGTTTCGTCAGCACGCGCGTGACGTAGTGAGTGCGTCACAGTTAAACTGGGTCAACTCGCGCGTACGGTGGCTCAGTTGTTATAAGAATACCAACCCTTTAACTGGCCGCTAGAGAATAAAAAAATAATGTGTTCCATTTGAAATTTGAAAGTACACCGTTAATCCTACTAATATCATAAATACAAAAGTTTGTAAGAATGTATAGATATATGTTGTTTCCTACTCTTTTAAGCAAACACTATTGAATCGATTTTAATGAAACATTACAGTATTATAATTAATACATCAGAAAAACCCACATAAAGATTTGTCCATAATTTAACGACAACTGTTGTTTACGCTCCAAACGCCTGCCAAGTTCCATTTGCAAATCTGCTTATATTTATATTGTAGAGGTAGACCTCCTACAAAAACTCCTCTGCATTAGTACCACACTCTCACATATTTCTAAATAGCAGTATTCGCATTCCTGTGGATCAGTTTGAAGGGTGAGAGAGGCAAAGGGTAATGTGACATAAATCTTCAATTCAAAAGGTGGACTCCGGTGACATTATCTGTCAATCGGTCTGTATGCTAGTTTGTCAAACTGGTGTAAAAAAGTACAAATGATGCAACCGACGACTCGTACAGGCAGTTATAGTGGATGAATGGTTGATATATGGTGATTCATTAAGGATATAGCAGCAGAGTAAATTAATACCACCTCATTTACCAGTTTTCTCATAAGTCGATTGAAGTACCGGAACCGACAGAAAGCCGCATATCTACCGAAAACAGCGTAGCTCAAATGTTTGCTCAATTCAGCTTATAAATACGTCATATTTAATACATACCATATTTTTTCTTTGTGGCGACAAACGCCACAACGAAAAAATATGGTATGAATATTTGTGTTTGTTTTGTGTCTGTGTGTACGTACAAAAGTATTATATTTGTAACTCATCCATTTTATTATATCTGTAACACTAATGCTTTTATCTCCGAATCAGATCAATGTATCTGATGTTGCGTCAATTACTATTAATTACTAGAGGATTACATGGTTTGTGAAGAACTTGGTATCAATATCTGTGAAAAGTAATATTTGTACCTAAAAACGCCACATTATTTTTACCCAGCTCCTTTTATGAAATGTTAGGATAAGTTTGTACCGGTTATTTGTTGATTGTTGTGGGGTACCGGCAAAGTAGAATAGTTTTACGATACATGGTATCCTCTGTTAGCCCACAGATGGCAGTATATCCACCCGCAACAGCGTAACTCAAATACAACAGTTTGGCGATGGGCTGCATCATCCTCATTGCGAAGCTATGCTCTAGGATTGCCATCACACCTTTCCAATCCGGCATTTATGAGCAAAATTCCCGCTTTGTTAGGGAATGATAGGAGATTTTATGCAATGATAGTTCTATTTTTGACGGGTCCGATGGCGTAGATGGTAGTGATCCTATCTAGTGCGCCAAGGGCCGTGGGTTCCATTCCCACCCAGAGCAAATATTTATATGATGACATTTGTGTTTGTTCTGTGTCTGGGTGTTGAATATATGAATTTAAGTAGCATATTTGTGATTCCTCTGTTGTCTGGCGTCGGTAACACAAGTGCTTTAAACGACTTACCATGAAATCTGGTCCATGTATGATATGTTGTGGGAATTTATAATTATTATTATCTTTAAGGAACACGATTCGGGAACTCGGTAATGGCGACTGTCCTTAACTCGGCTATTCAATAGTTTACAAATTGATCAGTTCACAATTGAACAGTAGGCTCGAACGATCACCGCGTATTTGGAACGTTGCCAGCGCTCACACTAGATTTTTTTCGTCATGTTTACATTTTATAAGTATGTAAAATGAACGCTTGAGATTTTGTATGTAAATACATACATTATTATTTATAGATTTAATGGTTACTGTTCTTTAGTGGTTAATTAGAGGAATAAGTTGTTTATTTATATGCTGGTAAAGTGTACGCTTTTGTATATTTTGGTACACCTAGATGGAAAGCCATTTCCTGAAGATAGACCGTTCAAAACATAACAGCATGATGGCTGATTGTTTTAATGATACAAAATGGAGTAGATTAGCTGCAGCATTACCAGTCGCGAAGCTATGCTCTGCGACAATTATGGGTAAATTTCTCCTTCAGGGGGGGGGGGGAGCTATATGATGATGATGAAAAGCACGCAAAGGGCTTTTGCCATGACTTTTTTCATATTAAGAAGCCAGCAAACAAGCGTACGCTTAATGGTAAACGTGACCGCAGTCTACAGACACTAATGTATTGCTAATCTTATGAGGTGAAAATACTACGTCACATTTACCCAGTAATTTCACTGTCTCTTCCTCTTCCAATGGGAACACTTGGCGGTAGAAACATGTGTGAGTCAGGTACCAACGCAGACGATTTTGTATGAGGTCTACCTTGAGAAAACGTCCAAACAACAAAGAAACATCATTGGAAACCTTGTGAATACAAGGTTGGTGCAACACGGGTACTGGTCGACTGTCTGGTCGTAAAACTATGTCCTCTCTAAAGTTGTGGCTGTTTGTTGGACAATAAACTGACCATTAATAGTTTACGTTTGCAACAAAGAATTTTAAAACATATTTTGTGTGTGAAAATAATTTTTTTTTCTGTATGAAGATTTTCTTGAATAAAATAAAATTATGTTAGCAGAACAGTACCTCCACCTGTATCAAGTGTAAGAGTTGACTAAGGTATCAGAAACGACAGATGGCAGTATATCCATCCAAAATAGTATAGCTTAAATGCACAAGGTGGAGATGGATAGCAGCATTCTCATCACGCTTGCTAAGCGCGGCAATTAATGGCAAAATTACCCCTTCTTTGGGGAGGCCTATGACAAAGACTGGACTTCAAATGGCTGATACTCTCAAAATGTAACGATTATGCAAGATTCCTTTAAAAGAAAAGGTATGAAAGTGCATCTAAGTAAGATGATGTTAATGGTGATACAAAAGCAGGAAAGTATGAAAAATTAAGTAATTGTGTTTACGAAAGATAGGAAGAATGAAGAATATATTGAACGGATTTTCACACATGCTTTCATGGACAGCCAAAACGTGTCAAAAATGGCACATCTGGTTGTTCATAGAGGTGTGTTGGTTCCACCTCTGACATGTGGTAGTGAATGTTAGGTAAGGCAGAAAAAGCACGCGAGTAGAAAAAATGCTGTGAATATAAGAATACTGTAAATAAAAATGGTGTGGTAAGAGATCAATGTGGTGTAAAAGATGATATTGTAACAACAATAAGGAAAGGAATGATGAGATAGTTTAAAAGGCGTTTAGTAAGGATTGATGAAAGTAGGATAGTAAAGAGAATGGAAGAGTTGGTATAGGATGACTTTGGCGAACATACCTAAACTAGGTAGAACGTCTGACCTGGCCCTTCCTTAATACCTCAAGGAAGGGCCAGATCAGAAGTACCAAAAATAAATTAATTTATCGCTTTAAGTGGCAGAGACAAGCAATTTTTTTAATAAATATTTAAAAAAATTGCTTGTATTCCTATTAAATATTTACTTATTGAATTAAATATAGGCCCTGAAAATATATAAAGAGTAATAATTTGCTTCTAAAGACTTCTATTACCTAAATACACGCGCCAAAAGCTATTAAAACATATACCTAACCATGTTGTAAAATAAAACGTACGCACGCGTTTGGCAAACATTTCAAATATGTTTAAAAAGGAAATATCAAAGAGGGATATTCAAAAAACCTCTCGTTTCATAAATTCCCGGCTCCATAGGCTTTAAAAAGGTTTTACAGCGCAAATATTGTAAAATGAACGAGCGAAGGGGCGGTTACAGGAAATTCCCTTGCACAGAGGTTATGGACGGATACCCTTTTAATTTAACGATGTATTTTGAATTCGACTTTAGTTTTAAAGCCATAGGACCGCTTTTATCTAAACACGTAGTACTGGCTCGGTCAATAGCTTCTGAGCACATTTTCTTTAATAACTAAGTCGATAAATAAGCTTACGATCCGTGTGTTAGTAAGCGTCATCGCAGCCTATATGCGCTCGTGTGATTACAAGGATATCACTTGTGAGAAGATATTATGTCACATTACCGCCCCTCTTAATCTTCAAACCGGCCAGAGGAAAGCATACAAACAAAAATGACTTTTTTTTATAGATATTGTGTAAGCTACCGATACTCCTTAATTTTAGATTACCACGAAATATGTTGTTACATCACTATCTTCTTGCCCATGAGATCGTTCACGTGGGAGCTCTTTTATTTCCCTCAATCAGGAAGGCTCAAATCAAATTTCATCAGAAACGAGACATTGGTTAAGCCGTAAACCCGCAACGAATAGAACACGACTTTGGATTTTTAGTAAAGACAAGCACCAACCCGCGTATTTCCCGATCCTTGAGAATAATAAATATTAAATGATCCTTAAATATATCTTGTAACATCAGCTATCTGTCAGTGTAAGTATAGCCGTTTGTCAGTTTAGCCGAAACAAACAAAACATTTTAAAATTATATATTGTATATATTTTTTCGTGTAGTATCAGCAGAGTAGACTAGTACCTCCCAATGCGACTAAGGTACCAGAACCGACAGATGGCGGTTTATCTATTCGAAACAGTGCTGCTCTAATACACAAGGCTTGGATGGGCAGTAGCATGCGTTGCGAAAGTTGCACTCTGCGATTGCCAACACGCTTGCTCAGCGCAATAATTATGAATAAAAAACCTCTTTTCTTGAAGATGCCTATGTTCAGCAGTGGACTTCGAATGGCTGGTTGGTGAAAATGGAAGATCCTTCGAGGAGTCACAGCTTTTTTTACTAACCTAAAGTTGTCTGTTTTTGACAACAGTTTAAGCGTTACCGGACCGGACCTTGCTCGCACTCCCGTAAAATATGCGTGATAGGAACGAAACCGTCGGCTATCACTCACGAGCGCCTCTAAGCTACGGACTTCAGCTTGAGTGGCCGTCATTTGGGAGAATGCCTAACGCCCAGATGTATGTAGTAATTATAAATATGACGGTAGTGATCCTATTTTATGCGCCAGGGGTCTTGGGATCGATTCCCACGCTGGACAAATATTTGCATGATGGTATTTGTGTTTTTCCTGTGTCTGGGTGTTAAATAAATGTATTTAAGTATTATATTTGTGATTCCTCTGATGTCTGGCGTCCGTAACACAAGTGCTTCAAGCGACTTACCATATAACCAGGTCAATGTATGAGATGTTGTGTGAATATATGTGTGACTATGATGGCGGGGCACTAGCTAGTGCTTGTGTATGGGTAGATTGTGATAGTGGGCGTTTGAGACATATAAGCTGTGATGGCATCGTCAGGGGGCACGTTGGGCATCGTTGGGGCACAACAGTTGTATGTCAAGTTCTTAAATATATTGTGAGCGTTGTGTAAACTTTGTAAGCGCATATAACGCGACGAATTGTTGTGGCACCTACACTTCCATATGCATTTACTAAAAAATCTGGAATTACTACAGCCACTCCAATTGATTCATCAGGTAGACCTCATACAAAGGTCGTCTACATTGGTAACGCACTCTCCCCTATTTGTACCGCGAAATAGCAGTGTACGCATTCCTGTGTTCCGGTTTGAAGAGTGAAAGAGGCAGTCAAATTACAAGTGTGTAACATTATATCTTCAAGTCTCGAGTTGATGTTTATTATCACGCGGACTGTATAGAAAAAGTCCGTTGTCTGTATTGATATAGGTTTCCAGGAACGGTAGTTCAAATTGAAATATAAATAAAAGTTAACGTGATTCCTGTCACGCGTGCAATTAAGACTTGGCCGAAGTCAGTGTAAATAATGTATCGTTGGTACGGCCGTGAGCGCGCGCGTCCCGAATACGCCATTACAAACGCTAAACATACGGACAGACGGTTCATGTATATTGATGGAAAAAGAAAAAAAATATTTGTAACTAATAGGTTGCTAGCGGTCAGGTGTCGTAAAAAGCGACTAAGATACGATAACCGACAGATGGCAGTATATCCATACAATGATGTGCAGCATTGTCCTTGTCGCTAAGCTATGCTCTGCAATTACCAATACGCTTGCATAGCACGGCAATTATGGGCAAAATTCCCTCTTTCTTGAGGAGGCCTAGGGTCCGGGAGGCTTCCGATGAATTAAATGATGATGATAATGATGTAAAGGCTTAAAACTGAAACCTATATTCCTCTTGTAGAATATTTGTACAAAATTTAAACATTCATACCTAAAATGGAAATATGTAAACAGGATTTGTATTTCTGTTAGTAAAAAACAAACTCAATAACTGCTGGACTGATTACAAAAACTCCTTTACTATTAAAAAGTTAAACTATCAACGAGTACCACAGGCAATTTTTACTCCCATACTATAATGGGCAAGGGTATGATCAATGGATGTAATTGCAGATCATTTTTAGTTTAACATAAATGGATTATGTCGCCCAAAGTTTCAATTCTTACAATGGTTGTTGGCATAGGTACTGTCTACTGGTAAACATAAGAGCTCACATTGAATTGTCCAGTATGAAGGGTGAAAGAGGCAGTGAAATTCCTAGGTTACATACCATAAAATGCTCAGGTCACAAAAATCGCCAACTTGGTGACGACTGGAGGTTAATAGTAAAAAAATGTCGCTTAATATTAGGTATTTATTTTTAAATATATTTAAAAAATAAAGTCGCTTATCCACTCTTTCTTATAACGAAAGATGAAGTTATTAAATGTCACTAGCTAAAGGCTTTACTAGGGTAAGGCTTTACTAGGGTAAGGCATGTTTCCTCTTCCGTGTATAATTTACTAGCACAGAAATTATAGAGCGGGTAAAATAAAGTTGAAAAACGCGTAGACTGCGTGGCTCCTTGAAGAATGCAAGTTTGCTGGCTGGTTGGCAGGTCACTGAATTTGCGATATTAAACGGAAAAGCATGTAGCAAGCGAGATTGTTTCGCAGTTACTGTTGCTTGTAGACTTTTATGATATCACTAAATTATCGTCAGCTAGTCACCTGACTCCGTGAAAAATGGCTTAGAGTTGTGTGTGACTCACTTGGTGAAGGATATCGATAATAAAGGAATCGCATAGATAAAAAAAATATGCAACATATAATTGGTTGTCCTGAGGATCGAACCTACAACCCTTGGCGTACAAGAAATGGGTACTACCGTGCCATTGGGTATTCGGTAATGTCCCACGAGAGGAAGTTATTTCTACAAAGGATATACACTCCATCTATATATTTATATATATTTCTATTGCCAAACAGCAGTACTCGCATTGCTGTGTTTCAGATAGAGATTGAGAGAGTAAAGATTAAATTGTAGACTTTCTTAGAAGAGATCTGTTGAGTTCAACTTTCGGAATCTACAATCTATACTAAGCTTGCTCTGGCATATATATTTTGGTGGTAATAAGTTTCACTCGCTAAAGGGTTAAAATTGGGATGCAAAGTTTGTATGAAACTTAGCTGGATTTGAAGTTATTCGAATTTAATTTTAGTATAAAGATTCTTCATTAAATTTGATAAAATACATGAAAAATATTTTTTTCTGAAAATAATCCCTTGAAGTAATAAGAGGGGTTTGCAAAGGTAGTATAAAAGTTCTGTGACTTAACGCGGGTGAAACCGCGGGGCTCTGCGAGTAATCATTAAAAGATATAGGCATTAATGTTTACTTAATTCTCAATATGTAGTGTACCATTCAAAGAGTAGTGTGTATGTTTTTTATATTAATATATGTATTTCTAGTGTATTATTCTAAATAATAACTTTTTGCACTTTTCTCCATATAATTTAAGTTGGCAAATTTCACGATAAATGGCTATAAAGTTTTCGCTTAACGTCACAATATGTAGATAATTATGACCGCCTAACGAGCAGACCATCTGTACTTATTTACGTTGTCGTAGAGATCTTGACACGCACGTCCAAGCTGTGAGCTGTTTGCGCCTGTCAAGAAATAACAAGCTCCAAGAAAATACAATGGCAAAAATATTTTTTCTTGAGGTCTACCTCATATGTAAGTATTTACACACTAGACCTCATACAAAAAACAGTCTGCTTGGTACCTCACTCTAACCTTCCCCCGCCAAAAAGCATTGCAGTGCTCCGGTGTGAAGGGTGCGGAAGGCAGTAAAATTACTTTTTAATGTGCCATATTTTTTCAAGTCACAAGAATACGTTACGTAAGTGATATTCTTGCGATATTACGAGCGTCTAGCTGCAGTGATGATAACTATCATGCAGACTGTATGCAAGTTTGTCAACCTGGTCTAAAAAAATCTCCATTAGTCGCAAAGTTGAGGTCTGCGATTGCTACCACGCCTACCCAGCGCAGTAATTATGGGCATAAATCCCCCTTTTTGGGGATGCTTATGTCCAACAATGAATTTTCTAATAGCTGATATGATTGCATACCTATTAGTTATAAATGGAAGACCGTCTGGACGTAAATTAAAAAAGTGAGAGTATTATCGCTTTGGGGTGAGAATATATATATATAATTAGTAAACGTAATTGAAATTATAGATGCAAGTAACTCATTTTGATGACATTTGAGATGCAGAAAGCTCAAGCCCTAATGACGCGATGTTCTTGTAATGTGTACTCGTAATGTGTACCTACATCCTCTCGTAATGTGTACGAGCCGCGGGCAGGAACTAATACTTAGTTATCTACAATAGTGTCTTATACTAACGTACTATTTATATCTCATACAATCTGACTCTGAGATATGTCACTTAAATCATTTATTGTTACGAACATCAGACAACAGAGAAATCACAAGTATAATATACTCAATTACATATTTCACATGAAGTCACAAAAAAAACACAAATATTCGTCATATAAATGTTAGTTGGGCCTGGGCATTAACCTGTGCGAAAATCCGCCAACTGGCCAGACGATAATGATGACATTTTCATAATAAATAAACTTTTTTAACAGATTTAAAACGCGTTTTTTATCTTTCCTGTTTTTGTTTGACGTTTAGGTTATCGTTTAAAGCCGTTAAATAGTAGTTTTATTATGAGTAGTGTAATGTTAAGAAATATTATAACATTTTAATTTCGAAGTAATACCTTTATGCTGATAGAGTTGCGAGCGAAAGCCGATCTTCTCAATTTAACAACAAACCTTGCACGACGTGGATCCTAAGTAGTTGAGCGCCGGATAATGGCTTGATAAATGTATGCTACAGTCTCTTTATTAAAACCAATTACGTCGCCTTGTCGCGGCGTCATATGTCGCCCGCTTACTGCGCAATGAAATTTTATAACATCACAATAGGCATCTCTTTTCTTATTTTGTAACGATACTCAAGTATCAGGCAGGCAGGTATGAAGCTACCTAGTAAAATAGTTTACCTAGAAGAATAAATAGATGGCGTGATTGAAAATATTGGCGTGTCTACTAATATCTTGGTAGCACAATTTGGTAATATACTTTTTCGGAACTGAGATACGAGTATCGTGTGAAACTAGAGATTAGATTTTTTTTAATACTCGTCTAAGTCTGTATAGTAAAGAACAGACAGACAAAAAAGAAAGAGATACGATGATGATGTATTTTTTATTTCATTATTATCATCATATCAGCCATTGAAAGTTCACTGCTGGACATAGGCCTCTCCATGAAAGGTGGCAGAGCGCTGCCTGCCGTGAGGTACTGGCAGAGTAGAATAGTGCCTCCCACACACGTGCACAAGGTGTCGTAAAAGACGACTAAGGTACTAGAATAGCGGGCAGCAGCATCCCCGTCGCAAACGATTTTTTATTTACCTGACTTAATGAAGAATGCATCTTTTTATTAGTGAAATCTTTTTCATCACCATATCAGCCATACAAAGTCCACTGTTGGACATAGGCCTTCCAAAGATAAAGGGATTTCTGCTAACAATTGCCGCGCTGGGCAGGCGTGGTGGCAATCGCAGAGCGCAACTTGGCGCCGAGGATACTGCTAACCAATACCCATTCTCACCCTGTAGTATTTAAGCAGCGCTATTTCGGATGGACGTACCGCCATTTGTCGGTGTCGTTATAATATTCATCTCTTACAACCTGGTAAAGAACGAGGTACTGTTCTACTCTGTCAGTACCCCACGACCTTATTATTTATTTAAGTAACTTTAAATCGCCAAAAAATCTTGTGGAGTGACATATAATGTGAAGTCTTCGCGGTGCGAGCCGCGGGCCAACACTAGTACTTTCATATTTATACTAGCTTCGTTCCGCGGTTTCACTCACGTAACTCCCCATCCCGTGACAATATGGGGATACAATATATTACCTATGTCATTTGCTGATGATTTAATTTTCTGTGCATGGAAATTTTTTTGGAGGTTTTCAAATGAGTTCAGTCATTTCGGAGATAATTTATTACAAAAATACAAAACAAATATTTTTTTCTCGAAAATATAACCTATGTTATTTTGTAAAGAAGTAAAATCGGTCTTGTGTTTTTTTGAGTAAAACCTCAACAAACATTTAAATCTTTCTTTCCCCCTTATAATATAAGTACAGACAGTGCAAACTAAAGGACTCCAAAGGACTGCACCAATTCGGTACGAGCTCTTATAAGCAGGATTAAAAGTTCCATAGTAACAAAGTCAGCGGTATTAAATGTTACGAAATATCCGGACGAAGTCGGGGCATGCCGCTTGTTTTTTGCAAGCAGATTTTCAATCTATATTACATTGACAGGCCCAATGGCGCAGATGGTAGTGATTCTATCTTGTGTACCAAAAATTGTGGTTCGATCCCCACTAAAAATAAATATATATAAGATAAAAATGTGTATTTGTTCTCCGTCTGGGTGTTACTTATATGTATTTAAGTATTATATATTTGTGATTTCTTCGTCGTCTGATATCCGCAACACAAGTGTTTTAAGCTACTTATCTCGAAATCAGATCAACGTATGAGATGTAATGGGAAAATTATTATTTATTTCCTGAGAAGTTATATGCACCTAAAATGTTATGTGAGTTTGTAACGAACGAAAAATTCATAATCTACTCGACTGATTTAAATAATTCTTTTATTTCAGATTTAACTTTTTTTTATTAAACCAGGTCGATAAACAAGCATACAGTTCGCGTGATATTAAGCGTTACAGTCTATTACAGCCTCTCTCATCCTTCAAACCGGAACACAGCAATGCAAACACTGCTATATGGCGTTAGAAATAGGTATGAGCGAGGTACTGATGCAGGTGACCTTTGTATGGCCTATCTCATGTAAAATATTCAGTAAAAACATCTGTAAATAGAAAATAAAACTATAGCACATCTATGAAGGGCCTTAAGCTCATTACATTTCCCTCAGATATTTCATATTGCTGAGGAATAAATCTGATGCGAACATTTACATCGCCAATATTTCGGAGTTTACGAAATATGGAAAGGTAAGGAGATCCCATATTGTTGATTGAAAGGCTCGCTTTCATGATTTTATTTCACATATTTTTTATCTCCTTGTTATGAAGTGCCTAAGTCCGTAATTTGAATTATTCATTGAAACGGAATTCATATTATATACAGAGACACATTACAAATTCTAAATGTAATTATCTATATTCACTAATATTATACAGAGAGAGCGATTATATAATTTATATATATATACATATATGAACAAATAATTCTTTTACCACTCGAAGGCAACATCTTCACCAAGTAACATCACAACATAGTATTAAAATAAAGTCTCTTTTCGCTGTCTGCCTGTCCGTAAGTATACTTAGATCTTTAAAACTACGCAACGGACTTTAATGATTCAAGAGGAAATTTTATATGTATAATACATATATAATAAAGTAAAAAGCCGTGAGGTACCGACAGACTAGAATAGTACCTCTACCTGTACCAGGTGTCATATGAGGCGACTAAGGAACCAGAACCGAAGGAACACAGCAATACGAACACTGCTATTTGGCTAAAGAAACTTGGCGGAAAAAGAAGGTGAGAGTGAGGTACCAGCAGAGTACAATAGTACCTCCCACTACACCAGATGTCGTAAGAGGCGACTAAGGTACCAGAACCGACAGCTGGCGGTATCTCGATCCACAAAAGTGTAACTCAAATGCACAGGGCGAAGATAGCCAGCAGCATGCCCGTCGCAAAAGCTGCGCTCTGCGATTGCCAAAACGCTATCTCAGCGCGGCAATTATGGGCAAAGTTTTCCCTCTCTTGGGGAGGCCTATGCCCATCAGTGGACAGCTAGGATGAATACGGGCATCGAACCTCTCGTCTATGAGAGGCCCCGCCCTCTTTTTCAGTGGCGCTGGAATTGACGTCTGAGTAGTCCAGCAATAGGTTCGTCCGAAAAAAGAAGCTATTAGCTGATATGACGAATAAAGTGAAAAAACACTGATAATTTTAGACTTTTTAAATGCGATCTCGTAAATTAAAACATTTTGTGGCACAAATTTCGCAAAATTGCTAAAATCAGAAGAGATAGATCAAAATAATGTACACCAGTTTTGTACACGTTAAAAAGGTCTACAAAAGGCTACGATCGTCTATGATCTTCTAGGTATAGACATATGCTCTTATAGACCCCTGCGAAGCCGGGGCGGGTCGTTAGTAGGCTACATTTAAAAAATCAAACTATATACACCTAAAATGGAATTAAATGAGGCAAGATTTATATTATTGTGAGGTCGTGAGGAATATAGTCATTTTTTAAATTAGTCGAGTAGCGGCTGATTTAAAAAATTTACATTACTAATTAATAGCTACATCATCATCAAAAACTAGAAGTTATATTTTATCTCTGAATTTTGATAGCGTGGTGCCATGCTAGTTTACCAATCAAAAAGTATTAAACAACAAAATAGTTGGTTTTGCTTAAACAACCACAAACTGCAAACAATCATAAGTGTAACTATGTACCTAGGATCAGTCTTAATATGTATCTAGTTATTGAGACTTAACAAATAAAATTCGTGATGGATCCCCGAGGTGAGAACTGTAGACATACAACACAACATACTCGCACAATATTAACACTGTAAACTAAAATCACAAATATACTACTTAAATACATATATTTAACACTCAGACACAGAACAAACACAAAAATCATCATATAAATATTTGCTCTGGGTGGGTAACAAACCCACGACCCCTAGCGCACAAAATAGGACCACTGCCATCTGCGCCATCAGGCCTGCATCACATTTGCAATTCATAAGTGCTTAAAGCTTATCTCGGGGTCTGGCCAACGGGTGTGATGTAACGTGAATAATTTATTATTAGAGTATATTTCTCAAAATTATTATTTTAGAGTAAGGAGGCTTCAACGGAAGCGAATCGGAACATTTTATATGAAGAGACGACGTTCGACGTTCCAATCTCCTTCGCTACGGAAATGTAGATGGAAACCAAGTAGGGCTGGCGCAAATCATTTCACTTCACACTTATATTAAGAAAAAGATTTGTGTGCAGGCATGGATGTTATTCTTTTGGACAAAGTTTTACAATAATATTTGTCATACATTTAATGTATATATATAAATATATACAAAATCAAATATCATTAAATATATTTATATGATTTTATTTTAGTTTGTTCTGTATCTGGGTGTTGAATATATATTTAAGTATTATGTATGTGATTCCTCTATTGTCTGATGGCCGTAACTAGTTCTTTAAGCGACTTATCTCGGACTCAGGACTATACATAAGATGTTGTGTAAATTATTTATTTATTTATAACATTTACAAATACCAGCCACCGCTTGATACTTTGTCTACATAATTATCATATCAGCCTTGGAATGTCCACATAGACTTCCCAAAATTTTGCTCATAATTCTCGTCTTGGGCAGGCGTAGTGGCAATCCCATAGCGTTGCTTTACAGGAATGCTCCTGGCGATCTCAGCCTTTTTAGATTTAGGCTACATTGTTTCGGATAGATATACCGCCATCTGTTGGTGCCTCAGTCGCCTATTATGATAGGTATCTAATGTAGGTTGAGGTACACTATTCTACCCTGCACAAAACTTATAAGTGGCCAGATTTATCAGCATTGCCATACCAGCAGTATGTCTGCAACTTCGGAGTTCTTTACGGATTTTCCTGATTAAATTGAGCAAAGAGTCTTCTACCATTGCCTTCTCCATAGTTGGTTGAGTACTTTCTATTGACTATTAATAATTGTCTGACATGTCAATGATATAATCTTATCTTTGCTACGCTGTTAAAAATTAATTGATCTTAAATTTAGTGAGTACAGGCGGTAATACCAAAGACTTTTTTTATGCTTTCTAATCACAGAAGTATCTCCAGAAACAATGGCAAAACAAAGAGTAATTTATTTGTACATGTCGTCACAAAGAACCCTAGTTGCACGTAGATTCAAACCTTGATACGGTAACACAATTATCTCGGAGCGATGGCGGAAGTGGTGGAAGGGGGGGGGGAGGCGGGTGGAGGTAGCAGAGAAGCTTGTTAGATTAGAGCCGCGGCACCGTAAGATTATTTCCAGTTTTGCAGATGTGATAGAGAGATCATATGCCTGAAATGAATATAACAAACTAGCAATGCTCTGCGGTTTTTCTTGAGCAGCTCCCTTTTCGATAAGAATTGAATACAGCTTATGTTAACAGAAGTCCACTGTTGGACATAGGCCTCTCCTAGTAAGGCGGTTTTTAACCCAGGGCAATCGCAGAGCGTTGCTTTCGCAATGGGGATGCTGCTGTTTATCCCCGGCCTGTGCATTAGACCTGTGCACTACTCTATTACGACATCACGACACCTGGCGCAGCGGGAGGTACTATTCTACTTGCTGGTAGCTCACGGCTTATTCTAAGTGTACACCTCTAATTTAACAATGTTCTAATTTAGATATACAATACTTTCTATGTTTTTTGGTGAAAGTAAAGCTCTCTAATGGTGAAAAAATCATAAAAATAGGTTATTAATTAAAAATAAATATCCAATTATGGATAACATCACATACATTGTTTTGGAACTAATTCCACTCTA
Organism: Heortia vitessoides; assembly: GCA_020976665.1. Lineage (NCBI taxonomy): Eukaryota > Metazoa > Arthropoda > Insecta > Lepidoptera > Crambidae > Heortia > Heortia vitessoides. Next base: position 3,850,487 of record JACJUM010003223.1, on the reverse strand, counting down.
CCATCGCACCGCTCGCCATCGGCAGTTCTCCGACACACACTCTAGAAACAAAAAGGTTTCGAATCCAATGGTTTCAGAGGCATTTCCTCCCGCGTACGCTACGTGTGTAATGAGGTGAATTCAATTTCATTTTGTATTGGTAGTAATGTAGTTATGTTAATCGCACATGTAAAAACGATTGTACTTCACAATCATATATATATATTTTATTAGGCTTTATTCAGATATATATATATATATATATATATATGAATAAAGCCAAATAATTTAGCAGTGTGAGTAGATTTACAATGATTTATCTCTTGTGATTAAAGAGTTTTTAAGTATTTTTTTAGGAAAGTGTGTAAGTTACTAATATTAGATTTGTTAGAAGCAAGCGTTTGCGTTAGAAGCAACAGGCACATCTGCTGGAGAGACGTCCACAGTTCCAGTTTGAAATATCCTGACAATTGGATGTTCCAGGTGTCGTAAGAGGCGGCGAATGTACCAGAACCGACAGATGGTGGTATATCCATCCGAAGCAGTGTAGCTTTAATATTCAGATATACAGGGGGGGGGGGGGCAGTAGCCTATCCGTTGCGAAAGCTGCGCTCTGCGATTGCCAACACGCTTACCCAGCGCGGCAATTATGGGCATCTGTCCGTTCCGGTACCATAGTCGTCTCATACGAAACCTGGTAGAGAGGGCGGTATCATTCAACTCCGCCGGTACTCCACCTGAGTCACCTTATATTCTATCTAACTTCTACCAATACTTACAACTGACAATAAAATTACACTATTTATTTCGGAGTTAAGTCGGTGTTTCAGATATCGTGTGAGTTGATTATTTATATTTATTTTATGATTCTGATTATTAAATAAAGAAGTGTGTAATTTTCTTTAATACCAATATATAAATAAAGTAGTTAAAATGTTAGTATCTGAGTGCTGTGCATTGTTTATTTCCGAACTTGCTGCCGATTATTGCGGTATTCAATTGAAATAAGATGACAGTGTAAAATACTTCACTAGCTACCCCAACAGACGTTCTCCAATTTTTAACTATATACAAAAAAAAATTATGCGACTATACATTGAGATATATAAAATTTAAATGGCTCAGTAGTTTAGCAAGCTCATCCCGGACAAACACACGTAACTTTTATGTATAAAGATACATATATCCTTGTACTCGCGATTTGTTAATTTTGGTAGCCATTATCTTATAAAAAGACGATATATATATATATATATATACAAGGATCATTACAGTCGTAGGACATCCCACGTGCACACCAGAAAAATGACCGGTTGTATGCGGCCTATGCTAAATCAAATTGGCGGTAAGATCATCGCACTAGACACAGAAAACCAAGCGACGGACATAAAATACTTCTAAGAGAATTTAATTCACGTAATTGTGTGAGGGTGGGTATTTCTTTTAGCATTATTTAAATCCAAACTCACCTGGATTTGGTAACGCTAATAATAGTCAGAGTTTTAAATTATTGAAATGAATCAAAGTGCGGTAGATTGCGTGCCATAATGAATAGTCTAAAGGAATTTACAAGTGAGTTATTCTAACAACACTGGATTGTGCAACTGATATAGCTTAAAAATCTTCATTATCCGCGTGTGGACACCGAACGACGACCAAGTAAATGGCCATGAGCACACAATACGAGGTGTGCGTAACAATACCAAATTCTTAGCGTGAAATTATATACGTGTTTGTTTTACAAGTAGCTCATACGGTCTTGTTCTAAATAGATCATAACTCAACAGACACATTTTTTTTATTTTTAATTAAGAAAACTGGCATGGGGTTATTGATTTTCTTAAACCACTCTGTGGTATTTCACTCCAAATTATACATTACTAGATATTTACAAATTAAGTTCAAACTGAAGTGGTAAATTCAAATAGTTTTAAATAGTTTTGAATGCATTTTTCTTTTTTTTCCTTAATGGACGAACAATAGTTACAGAATCGATATTTCACACAGGAATATAGGTAAGTATTCCATGCACAGTGTGTGAACTTATTGATTAACATTGACGATCGTACAACAAATAAAAAGCGTGACGTTTTAGCCATTTAGTTAACAACATCTTCTTGACCTTCAGCGTACTTACTCTTCGGAGTGTTGTGAGAGATTGTCTTTGTCTTTGTGGGCCTGGCCTGAGCTGCAGGAGTTGCCCATAGTCGGGGCTATGGTCACCGCATGGGCACTAGTAACTGTTCACTGCACTGACACTGGGTGGAGGCCTCATCCCGGCGCGTCGCGTAGACACACGTGCGTTCGCCGTCGCGACCGAGCGTGGAATAATCGATGACGCGCCGCGCCCTCGCCGCGCGCACTCCGTTTCGTTTTCTCTGAGCTTTTCCGAACGATTTGATAGGGCGGGAAACCGTTTTAGGGGGAATATGATGGACGGCGTAGAGATGTCATTGCTCTAGCGCTTTATGCTTTTTTTAATGCCGTCTCTTTGTTGTAATATGCAATGAATATTGGTCAAATATACATTGAAAATAAGTACAAAAACCGATTAATATAATATCACCTAAAACTCGTAATCTTCTAAAATTTACGTTACTGCGTAATTCCTGAACAGAAAATTCATTATTTCCCTCATTTTACGAGTGAGGTACTTATCATTATTGAAAATTACAATTCATTATTTAATATCACAACATCGTATTATTTTTAGGAGAGGTTTACCCACGCTACTGTCCAACTCTCCATTTTGTTCCCGTCCTAACAAATATTTGTGATAAATATTACGGGTGCTTGTTATAACGTCGTTGTTTTCATTGTAAAGAGGAGATCCTAACAAAGAGTCCAAAGCGATGCTAGTAGGGTTTTCTAATAATTACAGCTGTCAGTAAACGTTGCCTGTACGAAATTGCATTTAGCGATAAGGCCGCCTCTTGTACCTACTATCTCATGTTTTTGTGATGTTCTTGTGTTGTTTTTATTGGAGTATATTATTATATCATTATTTAAATTTGACTAAAACAGCTCTGAGCTTGCATATATGAAGCTATAGATGTGAAATTTTAGAATAAGTTTGATCGACCTAGGAACTTGTTATAAGCTGCGATGATATTATAGGTTCAAATAATAGCAAGATATTTTGTGAAATTCCATAAAATGGTCTTTTACTTTATTCACATTACAAGTACAGCTTACAAATATGTCTGCTTAGACTTCGCTTTAAATTCTTCGGGATCAAATGTTTTTTGTCCTAGGGTTTAAGCTCTTCTCCTGCCAAGAGCTCATCGAATTTTCCGGGTTGAGTCGTAAAACTAGGCAGACATACATATATAGCTTTTAGTATTAATATGGATTCTTATTAAAAAATATATATTTTTAGATTTATAAATGATATGAGTTAGAGTCACCGAAATTAATGGTCGCTAGTTATTTCTATTTTTGAATTATAAGATAATCGACTATAATACATGATAATAAATAAAATACTTGTGCAGGGGAAAGCTCTATTATAACCAAAGCAATCCCAACATGTTTACGCTCACTTATCGATTTTTACAAATAATGTAATAAATCCTGTTTTTAAATATATATACAACTCATTACTCTGTTTCCCTTCACAGCTGCAACACATCAAAGAGTTCCATAAACAAAATTAAAAAAAAGATTCCACCATTCGGCCCGCGACACTGGCCTGGCTGATTCAAATATGGAATTCTTAAAATAAAAACTACTTACGATCCGTTTCGTTTGTTTTTCAAGTGACGCATCACAACAAGTGCTTTACTGTATTTGAGGAATTATGCAATGTGTTTTTTGAGATATTAATTACAGTTTTCAGTATTATCTTGCTAATATTTGCAATGCCTAGATGTTTTTTCAACTCGGTACGTCCGTTGCGGCAAAGCTGCATACAAGAGTCAGGCGTATTTTCCGTCGAAAGTGAGTACTTTGTTCTGTTATAGTCATGTAAAAAATTACTGTCATATGAAGACAGATATACATTTTCTCAATAAAATTAATTTGTTAAAACATTTGCAATTAAGTCGTCTGCATCGCATCTTTTCGAAATTATGTTAGTTTAAAGAAACATACAAAAGTTGATTATATTTTTGAACATATTTTGTTTCTAGTAGGCTCTGAAATCAAACTTTGAGAGACCATAATGTACTAAGGCAAAAGGTACTTTTTTAAACAAATAAACATGTAGCCGAGATAAACGGTAGACAGCGGTACCATAGTGTATGGACGTTCGTACATCGCTAGGAGTATCACAAGCACCCAAATTAAACGTGATTTAAGTATTATTCTAATGTTATTATTTGTTAATCGGGAATACAACTCTGTCGTTTCACTGCAGATAGGTATCTAAGATTATAGATATACTTGTATTATGCTAGAAAAAACAGTGCTAAAATATTTGTAAGAGGCTTACTTAGTTTTGTCAATTCTACATTTGTCACTCGTCTACATTCGCTTGTGATAAAATATATAATACAGATTTTATTCATTCATTTATTCATTATAATGACGTCTTGCAGGCCAACAGGTGAGCACACCCAAATCGCCTACAAGACTAAGTCTTAAGCAAAATTTAATTTATATTAATAAATAAATAATTAACAATAAATAAAATATTAATATTATGCAAGTCATAAAAAAACTAAATAAATAATAAATTACTATACAAAGCTAATTTGGATCATGTCACATCATCTAAAAAAGCATGTGCAGCCATTGTCAAACAACCTGCACCATCAGCGAACAGATCGCGGTTCTCGTTCTGAGCGAGCATGTCCTCAACCAGGCGCAGCGCGCGCGCTGTCGACACATGTCCGACGTACACTGTGCGTGTGACAGGTTTCTGAAGCAGTCGCGGGTGCCGGCGCACCACCAACAAGTCCGGGTCACAGGCGTGCGCGCCGGCAACCTCATTTGACTGATCACACCCGCACCTTCCACTCCATGATATATTACGGATATAAAATGCACCAAAAGTTGCAGTTTACGCCGGAGAGCGAGCGTATCCAGCCCCACCATACTGTATACGAACAAGGACGGGTAAAGGTAAGGAAATATCCATAGGACTTTTTATATAGCCATCTTGCAAACTTATTTTGTAGCTTTTCAACGATGGTGCTATATTTTTTGTCCTTGGGATCGCAAATTACCGCCCCGTATTTAACTTACCCCGTACGTATGCGTTGTACAATACTCTGGCCACAGACGTACTATCGAACGTCGACATATTTTCTTAAAATGAAGCCCACTTTTGCATAAGCTCGTCACGTGTTTGTGATAGTCCAACTTATTGTGTAAAATCACACCTAAACCTCTTACGACGTCGACGTCTGAGGAAAAATCAAACAATTTATAATCCGCTTTTACAAAGTTTCGCTTTCAAGAGTACGAAATGGTTTTACATTTAGAGATATTGAGAGCGACTTTTATCAGCCCATACCGCCACAGAGTCAATGTCACTTTAAAGAGCTAACGTACCCATTTCACTGCTCACACCCAAATATAACTTGAGATCGTCCGCAAACATAAGGTACTTCGCGTATTTAACAGACAGCACTGCAATAGGTTTATATGTCGTAACATCAGATTACCTACCAGGTAACCTGATTCTCCTTTAGGGATCGAGGTGGCTCTAGAGACCTTCTCTCTCTAGAGACCACGCTGTATCTAGCTTGTCTCAACGAGGCATTATAAATGAACCCGTCATTTCCCACATTATTTGATAGGGAATGAGTAAATGCTTTACTTTGCTTAGCAATCGACTCGTTAACCTGAGATTCGTTTTTTTAGCCGTCACATTTCTAATATTAGCTAGCGGAGGGTGTATAATGTTTCTCCTAGACTCATTGTTGCGTCGCTTGCGATTAGGAGAATCTCTATTTTTCGAGATAACTGAGTATGTGTATATCATTAAGTTGTCATTTCCCACAAGCTGACTCTTTTCTACTTAGTCCCTCAAGTGCCTATATTTTTTTATAGCAATTGTTTGTTCATGGATGTCATTACACTGCTGCGAAATCATTGTTAGGGGCTCCTTCATAATCCTGCAACTGTTCTCTTACAATTTTCCTGAGCAAATTATGGTTTCCGCATACGCAGCTACCAGGTTTAACACTACCACCCCGTCGCGTTGTGATATTCTCAAATTCACACTCCGACATCGTATTTTGTTGTGTCATAAAGCACGTCACACATTTTTTTAGGTGCTCATAAGGAAGCGGATCGGCGTACTTAAGTCGATAGTCTTAGCAAATTGGCTTTTACAATATAAGCATTTTCATGACTGCACAATCTCACGTGTAAGTGACATATATTTGTTTATTGTGAGCCCAGAGCATAGAAGGTTATAAATATTCCCGCAACTCGTGCACTTTATCAAGTAATCGGCATCTCCGATTATATGATTGCACCCCGAACAAATAGCCATTCTGGGTGGCTGGAGAAAATCTTAGGCAAAACCCGTGGCACGGGTTGACAGCGGCAGCGGTCGGGCTGCGCGAGCGCCGCGAGCGGGCGGGGGAACGGTCGACCGGAGAGTGACGCGGTGTGACTCACCTAGACCGACAGCACGTAGCGCTGATGCAGACGGTTTAGTTCGTAACGTTTTACGTATTATTTTGAAATATTTATGAAACTTTAACTAACGGTTTACACAGTTCGATATCGCAGGTATGTAATTTATTTTCAATATACAAGTATAATTAATTTTAACACTTGAAAGTAAAGATAAACTGACAGAGCATAATAAAACAGGTCTGGTGTGGGTAACGACCACCCCGGTGGTGACCATATATAAAATGACTAGCAGTGCCCGCGACTTCGTCCGCGTAGAATAGTGACTTTGGGAGGTATAGTAGCATTTCCCCGTTTTTGCAACATTTCTCACTGACGCTTCGCTCCTATTGGTCTCAGCGTAATGTTATATATTTACGCTATATACCTTCCCTATAAATGGACTATCCAACAAAAAAGGAAATATTCATATCGGATCAGTAGATCCTGAGATTAGCGCGTTTAAACAAACAAACACAAACAAACTATTCCGCTTTATAATATTAGTATAGATGTGTCGGTGTTTATCGTCCTGAACTTCTTAACTACTGAACCGATTTTGTAATTGTTTTGCTTATTGTGCAGTTTGATCCAACTTAAACGATAAAAAAGTTTATATCCCAAATTAAGGCAAGTGTGTCTGGTCGCATAATATCTTTATATATTGATGGAACGTAAATTTATCACTTAGATTTGTTGCTCTTATAAACCAAGTGTTTAGTTACACACATTTTATATATAATATATTTACCACAACGATATATTTCAATAGCTTTCTTAATATTTTCAGTGGAACCAAAATCCTATCGCGTATCGAAACTAAACTTGAAACGCCGCAAGAATCTCTTAAAAGGCAACGAGACGATTTACCATGACAAAGTGCCAATATCAACTAGATTTTACTTACAGCTGTTGAAAAAAAGTCAATTTCTAGACAATTTCGTTAAATCCGAGTCCTATGAATACGCGTCCGAAGGCGAGAGGGCAGTGACCTCCCCAGAGCTGAAAAAAAGTAGCCAAGTGAAAAAAGAAAATAATAAGACCTACAATTTAAGGTCGGAAGGTAAAATAGAACGCAAAGTTTTCGTGGAAAAAGCACGAGGGCAAAGAAAAAAAATTTCAAAGCCGGAAGTTCGTATATTCGAGAAAAAACTTCCTGAACGCAAAGGGAAAACTAACAGGGAGCCTTTAGAACCTATTATAGAAGAAATAAGAAATCGTGAGCCTTTTAAAAGTAACAATAGAGGAGGTTTTGAGATTGATAAGATTGCGGAGAAACTTAAAAATATGGTAAAGAGTAATGCTGAAGACAGTCTGGACAAAGAGTTGCTGACATGTACAGAATCATTTGATAAGGAATCGATTGAAAATTCTGATGTAAATGAGATAGAAAATAGCAACTTAAAATCTCAAGGTAGGTTAAAAATATAAAATTAATTAAGTAATTAGTTAGTTATCAAAACAATTTCAGATAATTTTGAACTTAAAGTGGAATGGTTAGAGTTGGACTGGCAATTCGCATTTTGGCTTGTCCGTCAACATTAAATGTAAAATTCATTATTTGGGTATTCATCATACATATGGATATACTGTCTGATATCTATCAGTTCCAGTACCTCAGACAACTCTTTCGAGACCTAGTACAGGATAGGTATCTGATAAAAACGGTAGTATTAATCTACTTTGCCGGTACCCGACAGCAAGCATGGGTGTTGCAAAGGTTTATAGTTTTAGTAGTTTATAGTTAATAAAAGCCGCGAGGAGCCAATTCACCAACAATGATATGATAACTATTGTTATCCATGTCCATGAGTTTATGGGTAGATTGAAATAGGATGAAATTTATACTTTCACGCGGTCGAACTCGCTATTTTTTCGAGCATTTTTTCTTTTTTAGTGTTACTAAATAAATATATTCTTAAGAACACACTAAATGTAAGATATATGTATAAAGAAACAATTATCTAAAACCAATAAAAAAAATAATTTTACTCGTAGTACAGGCAATAAGTCAAAAAATCGCTATAGGCTAAGATAAATGATTTGAACAATATTTACAGATTTAATATTTGAACAAACGCGATGGTTTTTTTTCTGAAATACAAGCATATGAAAGCATAAATTAAAAAATCATTCATTATCATCATATCAGCCATTAGCGGTCCACAGACAGACATAGGCCTGCCCGAGTAAAGTGAAATTTTGCCGCGCTGGGCAAGCGTGTTGGCAATCGCAGTCGTTATATTTTGTACAAATCCTTATAAATAACAAACCGTGTACTTTTTCGATAGTTATAATAGTATCAAAATTGATTCAGTTGCTCTTGCATGAAAGAGTTAACAATCATTCATACAAACTTTCGCTTTTCTAAAATAGCAGGTTTTTCATAAGTGGCTATGTCGCCTTGTATATGTATCAAGCAGCCAGTAACACAAGGTATTCTAATAGCCAGTCGATGTATGAAATATGTGATGATTAACAGCAAAAGTCCCAGAGAAGCCACCGTGCGTGAGCCGGCCAGAGCGCTGCCACTCTTGCGGCTATTGCGGCAAGTCCTTCGACCGGCCTTGGGTGTTGAAGGGTCATCTTCGTTTGCACACCGGCGAGAGGCCGTTCCCCTGTCCCCACCCGCACTGCGGCAGGACCTTCGCTGACAGGTTGGTTACAACATTTATTATTAAATAAACCACGTCGACAAACAAGCATACGGTCTAAGTCACAGTAGCCTAAACACGCTCGTATTATCACGCGTTGTCTGTGAGATTCGAAGATGTAATGTTAAATTACATAGTAGTTTACTGTCATTAAGCTTCAAATAGGAGCACAGTGCGCAGTTATTTGGCGGTAGAAATAGTTGAGAGTGAGGTACCAATGGAGACCTTTGTATGAAGTCTTCCTTAACCTTCTACCATAACCGCGTTTCAGTCGACGGGCCCAATGCCGCAGACGGTAGTGATCCCATCTTGTCCGCCAACGGTCTTCTAACATTTAATGATGATTTCATGATGAATATTTGTGTTTGTTTTGTGTCTGGTGTTAAACATCTATTTAAGATTTATATTTTAGATTCCTCTATCCGTAAAACTCAAGTGTTCAATGTTTAAGATGTCGTGTCAATTACTAGAAAAATATATTATGTGAGCCTACAGGGCGTTGTCGTGTAATGAAATAATAATAATTCCCACAACATCTCATGTGTACATTGACCTGACTCCGTGGTAAGTCGCTAGAACGTTATATTACGGACGCACAAATATACTATTTAAATACTTATATTTATCACCTACACACCTAGACAATACAATAAAAACAAACACAAATATCATCATATAAACAATTGCTTTGGGTGGGAATCGAACCCACGACTCCTAGCGCACAAGATAGACTCACTTTGCGCCATCAGGCTCGTCGTAAAAGTGCGGATACAAAATAAGATACAATAAATTTCGTTAAAGAAAGCCAATGCCTTATCTGCTATTGATCAGATTCAATTATATTTATACTAAAACTACTTTTCAACGGCTTTAAAAATAGGATACTGTCGGCATCTAATGCGTGGATATGAATGCGAAAAAAATAAAAACAAATTTAAAATTGTGAAGGTAGTAACTGTAACTTTAAAATCACATCATTGTCATTCTTGAGAACTATTGCCATAAGGTAACCGTAACGTTAAAATCGCGTTTTCAAGCCGATAAAAAGTAAAAGTAGAAAACATTACCTATCATATATACATTATATTTAATTTCCAAATGTTATGCCAACAACGGTTAGATCGAACCTGCGTGCCCACCAGCGCACGCGCGGGCATCACTCGTGGCAGTGGAGATGCGCGGAGTGCGGGAAAGCGTTCAGCCAGCGTCGGTACCTCGAACGGCATCGGAGTGACGCCTGCCTCAAGTACAGGCAAGTACAACTAATACTAATATTAAATAAGTGAAAGTTTGCAAAATATCGGGCCCCTACGCATGGACGTTAAGACGTATGGATAAATGGATGTACGGTTGTAGGTTTGTTACTATTTCACGCAAAGACTACTGAATCTATTTTAATAAAACTTTACAACAACACTACTTTTATATTAGAGTAACACATTGAGTGTCCTACTTTAATTCTAGTCTGCTGGCTAAATTACTAAATAAGTATATAGCAGATTGGTTCATTGCATGACTTCAAACCGGAACACATCAATACGAACACTGCTATTTGGCGGAAGAAACTTGGCGGAAAAAGAAGGTGAGAGTGAGGTACCAGCAGAGTACAATAGTACCTCCCACTAAACCAGGTGTCGTAAGAGGCGACTAAGGTACCAGAACCGACAGATGACGGTATATCTATCCGGAACAGTGCAGCTCAAATGCACTGGTCGGGGATGAGCAGCAGCATCCCCATTGCCAAAGCTACGCTCTGCGATTGCCAACACGACTGCCCAGCGCAATAATAATAATTAGCAATAATTTCTTTTTTTAAATATCTATTTAATATTTAATCTTTGATATATAACTTAATAATGTTCACTTACATAAATCTAAGAAATTGACCTGACTTCGAGATGAATAACTTAAAGCACTTGTGTTACGGATATCAGACAAAAGAGATTAAAAATATAATACGCCCACACGTATAAATAACACCCATATTAATATTTGTTCTGCGTGGGCATCGAACCTACCTTTTTCGCACAATATGGGATCACTACCATTTGCGCCATCGGGCCCGGCAAATATTGTAACTAAGTGCGTTATGTACGTTAATTTACACAAATTTCAATCCTTATATATGAAATTGACTTCTTGAACGGGAGGAATATAAAGGAATTTAGAATCAATCAACTCTTTGAAGCCGGTTTGGACTGCCGCATCGGAGTTTTCTTTTTACTTGTAAGACGCTTGTCCAAATTTCGGAAAGAATGCTAATCTGTATGCCAGCAAGATCATAAAGATGTTTGATCTTGGTATACCTCATGCCAAGATCGTAACAAGTGGAGATCCACATGCGTGTTGTATCTATGTATGTATGCGTAAATGGTAATCTGTTGGAGCAAGTTCCGGGGAGTACGGCGGATGTCGCGGACATTCTAATTGTAACTCATCTTACTAAGTGGTTGTTTGTTATGCAGTGTGTGATCTTGCGTAGTCGTGAAGCAGCAGTGGCTTAGACCGATTGACCAACCTTGATTGTTTAGCTGCTAGTTCTGCCTTCATACTTTGCACCATAGATACCTATGGTCAGCAACAGCAATGTATGGTTTGGTCAGAATTTGGAAAGCTGTATTGAACAAGTAACTTTTTCTGAGTCTATTTTCGTTTCGGGCAGAATATGGCTGGGTCTGCAGGAAGGTTCAGCCATTGCGACGAGCGCTTCCAATTATCGTACAGTAACCACTTTTCATCACAAGTAATGAATGAATCGACTTAAAGTTCATCATTACTGTGTTAGTTTGTAAGTTTTGTATCTTCCCGGTTTGCTTCAAGTGATTTAATACAATTTTGTTACTTACCCCAATGCCTGCAGCTACCTCTACCTATCTCTGAAGTGCTTTGTGATGAATCCACTTCCACAATTGCCTTTAATTCTTTATTTTCCACTTTGGTCTCCGGCCGTCCACAGGTTTGGTTCTAAAGGTCGAAATTTACAGAACGAAAATGTTGAAATCAAAAACGTACCGTGGTTATTTTTACCAGCAATGACACCAATGTATGGCACACGTCATTAAACCTTCGAGCTGTTTCTGCAGCACTGGTGCCATCGTAGAACTCGTACTCGTAAATATACCGATATTTCATGTTTTTTATTGTGCGGTATTTCCCATGCCTGGTGACTGCACTACCAAGACCTTAGCAGAATCGTCGATTTTTTCCTAGTGTTCTTTTGTGTAAGAAATCTGCGCCATTACTTCAATGTTGTCACACCTACAAACAAAATTTCAAACTTGTACAAGATTAAAGCAATTGATAAAGAAAAAATAGTTACTTAATTATATTAAAATACATTAGATGTGCCCGCGATTTCGTCCGCGTGAAAAAGTGGCTTTGGGCACTATAGATTTAACAAGGAAAAAATATTAGTTAAAATATTTTTGCGTACCTTCAACCGTTTACGTAAGCGCAACCAACGAAAGCTTCCAAAACGTATATTTTCGCCCGTTTTGTCACTTTTTTAATTGCCCCGTTTCTATTAGTTGTAACGTGATGTTATGTCAGCTATCTGCCAGTGAAAGTCCCATAAAAGTAGGACCCGCCGTTTCAAAGAGTACATCAAACAGGCAGAGAAAAAAAAATTTAATATGTACCGTGCATTCTGTAAAAAACAGTTATTTTAACATTACAAACAGACACGATATGATTTAGTATTTTATTTGCATAAAACCCTTTAACTTAATCAATTATGAGACGTTGAGCAAATTTAGTTATGAATCTTACGATTTATTTATGGCATAACTTTCTTTCCAGGCTGCATACTCGTCACTCTAAATGCCTGGAGGCCCACAAGACGGCGCCAGCCCGGCAAAATTTACCTGTGCCTCTGTACGGGATTGTCAGGCCGCACTCCGAGAAGACCGACTGTCAAGAAAGTCCCATAGACTTGTCGCTCGGCAAGAATAGAAACGTGGACGTAGCTTAAGTGAAGAGTGAAATGTATTGTTTATGGTTTTTAATAGATTTTTCTTTCGCCGATAATGTTTGAGTTTCGAAGTTTTAAGTTGTAATAATTTATCCCTAGAAAAGAGATTCCCTAGGAATAGGAGAGATTTTCCCTAGGAAAGAGAAGTGTAAAACAAAACCAAAATAGGAATATTTTTCAAACAATATAATATTGTAACTCTAGTTTACAAGTTACAATTTACATGAGGTCCCTAACCTAAATGAGAACTCTAACCAAGGTCGACTGCACTGGTGCCTCGCTCTCACCTATTTTTACCACCAAATAGTAGTGTTCGCATTGCTGTGTTCCAGATAAAGGATGAGAGAGACAGTAAAATTGCTGGGTAATGTGACATAATATCTGAAAGTGAAATCCATGTGATAATACGAGCGTCTATAGGCTGCGGTAGCCCTTACTATCATGCGGACTGTATGTTTGTTTGTCGACCTAGTTTAAATAAAAAACAAACTTTGCAAATGCCGCCGCTTTAACCCATTCGGTCTGATATTTATTATAGAATATACTGTAGCAGGTTCTGAGCTCAGCTCTTTCTAGAATGCTGTTGATATTCAGTCTTATAGTGAGAGCTGAGCGGTATATCGCACCAAATACGTCGGAGTGTGACGAAAACGCCTCTCGGCAACCTTGACAGGATCTTTTCGCCCACCCGCGACACGAACTCTTTCCCATTGAGTGCACTACAAATTTTGGCGTTGGCGTTCACTCATCGCCAGCCTTACGGTTACATATAAAGGAGCCATCATTCCTATGGCGCCTTGTACCGCTATCGGGGACCAATACTGGCGCACTAAATGCGGCAGGTCTACACTTCCGAGACAGTTAGATTTTGTGCAATATTAAACCTACTACCCAAATTCTACAGCCTTATCTGCGGGTTGTTGAGATTTTAAAAACCCGAGCGGATTAATTGGTTCTAAGAAATGCCAATACAGTTACATAAATGATATTTTCTTACAATTTTAAAGTTATGCTTATTGGTCGTGAAATAAAAAATAACTTTTTCAAATGTATCCTTTATTATTACAATAAATAAATAGTTACAATTTGTACAACTTATTACGATCTGACTAAGTAAATAGAACTAAGCATACACAATCGAGTTGGATATCAACACGTTTCACAACTTACATAGGACATTTATTCGTAGGTATATAATAAAATGCGTAATAAAACATTCAAAAGTCTACGCTGTATCTAAAGAATGGGATTGAAAACTGTTTTTTTTCTTGAACACCAGATCTTCGGTATACTTTAAGACCCCCCTCCTCTTTCAGCATCATCCGACAACCTAGCCACCCTATAATCAACGTTTTACTTTTTTTATGGAGCTTGCAAGAATGACTGTTTGCATTGGAACTACTAATGAGGTTTTCAAAAGATTTATAAATCTACACTACGTCATCAGTAAACTTTGAAGCATTTCAATTTGTAAGACGTACAATAATTAAATGAATGTTGAGATGGTTTGTAACATGTCCAAGGTAATGATGGATGACTTCACAAATATAAAGAGCGAAAGTGAATGGAATAGTTGATTGGTTACCTTAACTAGGTAAGAGATATTAAAGAACAAGGTCAGGAGTACTAACATAAACGATCATGTATGAAACTACTAACGCGTATAATGGAAGCACGAGAGGTATGCCAAAATCTTAGCAAGTGAAAAACCAGTTTCTGTCTGCCCCGGTGGGATCCAGGCATGATGTATGTGTATGTATTAACATATCTCCTAAGAGAAAATGTTGCTATTTACCTCCCTGGTTTATTTGTATCCAATTTCAACTATCCACTTCGTATAATCACTATTAAAAAATATAATGGTAATATTCAATCACATTCTTTAGCATCATTTACGGTACACATACATATAAAGAAACAATTTTCATAAGAATAGTTAGTTTCATGTCGCATTTATCTAGCGTTTTGGCATAGACACAGACTTTCGTTAAAGTGCTAACACTAGATTTAGGAATCATCAACGCGTGCTTTGTGCGAATCAAAAGTATTGTTACATAAATTATGTTTTCTATTGCATACGGCTACAGTACTTAATACTTTGACAGACTAGTAGATAAAAAAAGTACAAACTGTTGTCGTTGTCACCAACCACAGACAACACTAATTACGAATAATAAGTGTAATGGTTTAATTACTACAAGTGTTTCTATTTTGTGTTACAATAGGGAACCGGACCACTTCAAATAGTATTAAAATAAGAATTACGTGCACTGAAAAAATGACAAAATATTATGTTAAATAATATATAGAGCAATCAGTTAATAACTTCAGGCAGTGTACCCCACATTTAACGTCACCTACCGACCTATGACGTCTCGCGTTCGACTGTGATTATTCTGTTAATTTAAACAAATTGATTATATTCTAGGTGGAATTTTACCAATTCTCTAGACTAGACTTTCGATATTATTTCTAAACATGATTTCATTTCTGCGTACCAGTTGTTTTTCGTTTTTTTAGATAGAGTAGTTACATATGTTTAGCTAAATACCGTCCACAAAAGTACATATTCATACAGCTTAATTTATTATAGATATCGTTTTGACCGCTTATATCTAACTAATACTTTCATTTTGTCCATTTAATGCGTTCATATAATTAAAAGGTAACTAAATAAATATAAAAATATACTAAACATTGATATTTCAATATGACCAGATCAGGTAACAAATTACAAAATTAAAATAGTTATGTACCTTTAGAAGTCAAGGTGCATACATCCTATACTAGAAAAGATTAAAGCGGACAAAACGTATGTAACTTTAAACCTAAGGTTGTTTCCTTTTGTATTGAGTTTTTTTGCATTGAGGTGACAGACTATATGATATAGACTTTTCTCCACCTTTTCATAATGCATCTAATTATAAATTTAATCTGATAGACGAGGAATAGGTTGATTATCTAATGATCAAAAATGGTTTTAGTTTAAAAACTTTATGTAGACGCACATTATTGGCCCTTCACGGCCATTATGTCACAGAACTCTACAAATTTGACATCGTGTTTAAGACATAATCACAGCCAGCCACTCACTGTAACCTGCTACACTGAATTATATAGAACATATTGCATATTTTATAAATGCATTATTCCGCTATATTTGTGCCAACATAGCACCCTCCGACGTCCAATAAGAAAAACAATTAAGCAATCAATTTTGGTATTGGACAGTTGTAACCAAACATCTTTTTATTTCTTGAAGAGTACAACATTCTTCTATCATAAGCCCATTGCTAACCTTGTCACTTGTGACTTAAGTTACATGCCCCAGTAATTTCACTGCTTCTCTCATGATTCACCACAATACAGCAATACGAACACTGCTGGTTAGCGGTATAAACCACTTAGGGAATGAGGTACTTTTTAGGGTTAACATCTAGAAAAATTATCAGATTAAAGATCAGGAGTGCCATTGACACAAACCACTATGTGTACATCTAAATTTTCTCTATGTTTTGTTGCGTTCAATATCTTAAGCTTTAAATTATTTAAAAAAAGATTAAAATACAAGAAAAATTATTAAAAAACACCCTACACTTTCATTACCAACAGGTGACTTGTACAAGAACACGAATATCAAGACTGTCTTCGTTAAGAAAAAATAAATAAGGTATATTTAATTATACATTTGAGTTCTAAATAAAAAATAAACCACAGAAGTAGACGCCGGCGTCGAGTTAATGAACTCGTTTTTTAACCTATTTAAGTGGCATTAACTGGCTAACTAGTTTACTGATTAACTAGTTTATTCATGAACAACGACTGATTAGACTGCGTGAAACAGAAAAACCGCTTCGATTACAACAGTTGCTCATGCGGTTTCGCTACATATTCGAAAATTTCATTGTTTTATAAACTAGTTGATTGTATACGATAAATAGTTTCATAGACAATACAAGCATCAATAGCCCTTTACTAAAAGTAAATTTGTTGTAATACACTTCCGGTATCTAAAACATATTTTTCGGTAGAGATTATATAAAAAGTCAAATAACAATTAACGTATTAAATTCTGAATATTAGTAAAGCACTATCCGCGCCTCACAAATTTTGCACATACATTTTATTTCAGCAATTTTTAAGCTTATGACCAACAATGGCGATCTTCGAGGAAGCACATTGGGACTTCTTTTCTAAATTTTATACTAAGTCGAGATAGTAATACAGTAATATAGGCAAATTGTTGCCAGTAATAGTGTTTTATGTTTATCCAGATAATGCTGACGGAATTATGTTAAAATATATATAAAGAAACACTAAATAGTTCAAAAGAGTTCACAATTAAAATGTAGCAAATACTTTGTTCAATCTTACGAAATAATCACAAAATCTATTCAAGACTAGCAACGTTCAATTTCTGAAATACCATCAGTTTTAATAAATTAAAATAAATAAATTTCACTTTGAGTAAAATAATAAATACCTAAATAAATCTCACTTCTATTACATAAAAAAAATAAACTAAATAAAAAACATTTTTATAAAAACAATATACAAGAAACATACTATTTTTTTAAATAATATTAGTAACGTCGCGCAGACAAACTTGTGTATAAAAAAATGGAATACAATCAGAATGTAAAATGACTTATATCAATAATAAACAGTGCAAGGAAAGCAATATACACAAATGGCACAAATACAACGCAGTTTTGTATTCACGACATGAATATACTTGGGTAGTAATAATTATTAAACAGACTGAGAATAAAATATTCCCATTCCGAATATCCGACTTCAGATAAACATAGTTAAATAGATCTATTTTCAATTGCACATAGAGTTGAAATCAAAATGGCGTCAGTAAAAACAAATGACGTATGATAAGATATGAATGTGTTCGTTCGAATATTGATAATATTCCTTAATGTTAAGGTTTATATTGGAACACTTAGGTGTTATTGTAAGAGCGCAATCATTGTCGATATTAATTACTAGAAAGTGACGATGTAAAGGCGTGTCTATACAGAAATAGGCAGTGTGCGCGGTGTTCTGTTTTGTGATTAGCTATTAGCGCACAAACTCTAATGCCAACGTGCCCTACACATACTTTATTAGCAACCATTACAATAAGATTCAAAGTAAGATGGATATTTACCCATCCGTTCAACATCTATGTAGGAAAGCGTGACCTCTGAAATGGACTCCCTCAAGGTATCAGTCTAGGACCACTCTTATAAATCATGTATAAAATTGAAATAGCTTTAACGGCAATACATTCGTAATTGTTTTTGCTGATAGTAAGTTATCGATCGTGATCCGGGCCGAATTATATAGAATATACCGTTTATATCAAAAATTATAATTTTATTGAAAACACACCCTTGGCTAAAGATGATAAGGCAACTAAGGTCTACCACTAGTATTGTATGGTACAGGTGGTACAGGTGAGAATCGATCTGAATTCAAGTATATGGCATGGTTATACTTAACGAGCCATAACAAACGTGTGAATCGAGTCGTAAATCATTTTTATCAGAGCTGTGTATGACAATAAAAAAGAGATTCATCAAAAGTCAATAGCAGATCATAAGTTTGAGGGGGAAGTGACGCCATTTTGAAGTTATTTTGCTGCGTATCGAGATTTGCAATTGGTATCGGAGAAATTATGATTCGTTTAAGTCAATTAAAACTTGCTATCATCAAAATCAATCGATTGTATACAAAGAAAATATAATTATAATAAGGTGTCAGAATAAAAAATACTAATAAAACATTTTATTAATACACACAATCCGTTACATAAACTTACAACACATGGTCGTATCAAAGCCACCCCCTCTTTTTTTGAACCTGCTCCCCAGCAGCATCACTCTATCTAAAACAAGTCGCGCGACATAGTCACACTCTTTTGACGTAATATTTTATGACTTCCCACGTTTGTCATTGCTCAAGAATAACTCGTTGATATACATTTAGATTCATACATATAAATGTCGACATTATTATCTTAGCTGTAAGGTGTAGATTGGAGTACTGTGCGAGCCTATAAGGGCGGTGGCTCGCGGATTCCCTCGCTGTGGCGAGTGCGGCCCGCCATGTCGAGGATAGCTTTAGCCTCGGGGTTCGTGTCTAGCACGCTGACGTCACGCTCCTCCTAAACACAATAAAAAAGGTTTTCAAAGACCATAGAGAACTTGCACAAGAAATTCTTTAATCTTCAAGCAGCGCCTCGCGGTTTCACCCGCGTATTACTCGTTCCAGTGCCAATAATAAATAATTAAATCAGCTTAAGTTATCTTGAGCTAATTTAATTATTTATTATTGAAACTATCAACGAAATTCAAGTAAAAATTGGTCCAGCCGTTTCAAAGTTAACCTCAAACAAACAGACAGATCATCGAAATTTAAAAAGCTACAGCTTTTTAACTTTCGTTCCTGTCTGCATCTCGAAGCACGGCACGATGATAAACAGATTTGCGGATAAAACTTGCAGGCGTTAAGGGCGCCTTAAATATATATATTTTCAACATATATCAGACAAATCTGGTACTATTAAAAATCATGACAGAACAACAAATGTAAGATAAAAAATATAAAATACATTCAGTACGTTATAAAGCTAAAAAGTAATTTCATTATGTTTAGTGATGGTGAAAATTTAGAAAATATTATTTTATTATTAATTGGTACCTCGTCCTTTATGATCTCTGGCTTGTCTCCCACACCCCAGACTTCGAGGCTTCGTATGTGGAAGGTGTGCTCCTTGGAGAGCCGCTTGTACCCTTTGAAGGTGCTGCAGGACTCGGCTGAGGACCCTTCCCCAAACGGATCCGCGTTTACCCATATTCCTCCAAATTCAAACTGACCTCCCATTATCTGTAGGCCGGAAGGTAATAATGATTAAAACATATGTTAATTTTTAAACATTGAACTGACTCCGTGATAAGTCGCTTAAAGCATTTGTGTTACGGACATCGAATTATAAAGGAATGCTATATATAACACGGAAATACATATTTAACACCCAGACACCGAACAAATATAAATATCATAAATTCGTCCTGGGTGGGAATCGTACAAGATCATCAGCGGACAGAATAACAACACTAAATTCAATTAATTTTATTTCAGAAAACAATATATTTTACATCGTCTGGAAAATCTAGCATTACAAGCACAAAACTATAAAAAATACAATATTTTACACAAATGTACGAAAAATATTATTGTAATTATGAAGACAGGATTGAAACCCTACCGAGTGCGCCGAGTGCAAAATAACATAATACCACCCATTCGTAAGTCAAAGATTTATTCGATTTTCAGCCTTATATGTAAGCTATTAGAGCATATTTACGGTAGATCTATAGTACCACTCACCAGCCCGTTGGGCAGCGTCTTGGTGTGATGGTTGATGTACTGGTAATGGTCGTTGTATCCAGTAGAGGGGTACATGCGCATCTTGGGCGCGAGCGCGAACACGAACGCGTCCTCGTTGCCGATGAAGTTAGGCCCGATGGCCCACGGCTCGGGCGCGAACCCTCCAAATATGTGCCCGCTGTTGTCCTCTATTATGAGGATGGAGGCACCCTGGTCGAGGATGCGGCCTGGAACAATCGATTACTATAATAAAACGAGTTTAATACGAGTTTTATTTATTAATTCTTTTCCTTTAATAACTAGAAAAAGTACCTTCTATGTCTACTGTATGTGTACCAACAGCCGGAACAGCGGCGGCCAATAGACGCTCATAATATTACAAGCGTCCTACCAACATTGTAACTTGAAGATATTATGTCACATTATCCTATAATATCACTGCCCCTCTCACCCTTCAAACCGGGACACAGCATTGCTACCTACTATTTGGCGGTAGAACTAGGTGAGAGTGAGGTAACAATGGAGTCGACCTCTGTATGAGATCTACAGTGTAGCAGTATTTTGTTACAGAGTCCAGAACCATCCAGAATCATTCTCGCTATCCAGGTGTATCACTTACCGACCATAGTGGAGAAGGACTCGCCGTGGATGTGCGAAGAGAAGAGGAACCGCCACTTGTGCTGGTGCTTCTGCGGCAGATGGCTGTTGAGCCAGACGATGTGGGAGAGGTCGATGAACGCCGGGTAGTCGGGCATCGCGTCTAAACCTGCACATTAATGACCTCATATGTCAGTATGTAAGCAAAATGTTTAACCACTCCATTGTTTCGGTTTCTGGTTAAAACTGTACAGTAACCCATGGATTACGACGAATCAGATATATATTTTTTTATATAAGTACATTTTAAAATAAATAAGTAAAAACAGTACAAGTACATTACTTTTTTTTAAATTCTTAAATAAATGAAGTATACAAATAAGAATATTCAATTATTACTTTATCTTTTGTAAGGGGGCGTCTGATGCCTGTACAGGTCGTCCTGCCTCGGGCAGCAGTCATCGATTTCAATATTTAAAAGCTCCTTAATTTGTATTTCTCCTTTACTCTGCTCAGTATAATTTATTATATAATTTCTATACTTAATATTGTAACCATGTTTTTAATGAATAAATAAAATTAATTCATATTTGATTATTGAGTGAGCGGGTCAAACGCGTTGGTAAATGAAGACGTTGTTAGGCGCGTAGGAAGTTTGGGTGACACTGGTCTAAACAATACTATACTAAGTACCATTAAAAGTGCATTTCTTTTTAACCAACTTCAAAAAAGAAGGAGGGTCTCAATTCGACTGTTTTTTGTATTTATATTACTCGATATCATCGAGAATTGTGAATCGATTATGATTTATTTTTCTAATTTTATTTAATACTTTTTCTACACATTCTACATTGTAATATATATAGTACTACAGTGGTGCCATCTATTGTCTGATTAAAGTTTCTCACCTTCAGGCACAGGCAGTAATGAGGGCATAGATAGCGGTAGTGGCGTGGGGCTCTCGTCTCCAGCACGCTTGTTGATTCCGTAGAGATTCACGAACACCAATTCTGCCAGCTGCTTCAACAGCGTGTTGTTCTGAAGCCTGAGAAGATAGGGTATGACTCGAATAACTATGATATCTATGAAAATGTATTATACACTCATACAACATCTCGTACATTGAAATGACTCCAAGATAACACGCTTAAAGCACAATTGGTACGGATGTCAGACAATAGAGAAATCACAAATAATATACTTCACTACATAGTACCAATGCAACAAAGTCACTTCCCGCTGTCTGTCCGTCCCTATTTATGTTTAGGTCATTAAAACAACGCAACTGATTATGATACGGTTTTTAAATTTATAGAGTGATTCAAGAGGAAAGTATGTGTTTTCTACTATATACAATATGCATGTATACATACATGCATAATATAGTAGAAAAACACTAATAATTTTTCAGTTTTCTAATGTGATGTAAATAAACAGATTTTTATGCACTCAAAATGCAAACGCTGGCTGAATCCGACGATATATGTATAATATCTAAAGAAAAATCCACAATTACCATTTTAAACGTTATTACACCCGCGTGAAGTCAGGGCGGGTCACTAGTAATAATATATAATAACTTTATTGTGGGTTCTGGTACGATACCTAATACAAAGTAAGGTATTATTCCAATCAACATCATCCTCATCAAGCAAAGCAAGCGTGTTGGCAATCGAAGAGCGCAGCTTTCGCAACGGGGATGCTGCTGCCCATCCCCGCTCTGTGCATTTCAGCTGCAATGTTTTGAATGGATATACCGCCATCTCTCGGTTCTGGTACTTTAGTCGCCTCTTACGACACCTGGTACAGCGGAAGGCTAATCTACTAATATACCCTGCCGGTACCAAATTTAAGTAAACAACTTCATTTAACATAGTGGAGCTACAAACATTCTACTCTAGGAGGCACCACAGTATATGTAAAACGGCACTGACTTACCATTTGGACAGCTGTTCCGAGGTGCAGTGATGGTGAGGCGAGTCCAGGTCTCCACCCACTGTTGACGCGACCGCCTCTCCCAACGCCTGCACGTGTGACGCCGTTGCCCGAAACCCTTTCTCTATCCAGGTCCGCGCGCGCTTAGACGCCGAAGCTTTCACTATTTTTATATAAGTCGATGCTATACTTTCACAATACTGGAAGAGACAGAACAAACGATAATATAATTGTAACGTTTGAGCGGCATCATTCTTATAAATAATAAGTTTTCTAAGAAATAATTAGTTGCTGCAATCGTACTCAGTTTACATGAGATAGACCTCAAACAAAGAACTACCTTGCATAAATAAAGTGCATTAGTACCTCACTCTCAAATATTTCTGCTGCCGATTTCTGTGTTCGCTTTGTTGTGTCGCGGTTTGAAGGGTGAGAGGCAGTAAAATTACAAGGTAACGTAAAACTATATTACGCGGTCAGTACGCTTATTTGTCTGCAAACTTCGGGCCCCTCAGCTATGAGCCCTTGAGTTACACTTGACTTCAAGAGCCCGACGGCAATGGAAGAATCGCTGGGCTTTAGAAACACATTGCTGTGTCGGCTTAACATTATACATTTTGAGGTAGACACACATAGGCCGTTTGCGTTGGTACCTCACTCGGACCTATTTCTACAGCCAAATAGCAGTAATAATAAATCCCACAACATCTCATAAGTAAGTCGCTTAAAGTACTTGTGTTACGGACGCCAGACAAAAAAGATATCACAAATATACTACTTAAATACATATATTTAACACCCAGACACAGAACAAACACAAATATCAGATAAATATTTGCTCTGGATGGGAATCGAGCCCACAACCCCTGGCGCACAAGATAGGATCACTACCATCTACGCCATCGGGCTCGTCATATGTGTGTTCGCTTGAGTGTGAGAGGCAGTGATATTACTGGGTAATGTGTCGTTCTAATCTCAGAAGATTGACAACGCGCTAGTGATATCCTTGTGATGATACGAGCGTCTAGACCTTTTTTGTTTATCGATATAATCATATATAAAAAAACAACTCATATTAAAGTCCACTTTTTGTTTGACCCATCAAAGGCATAATCATAAAAAAACCGAATTCATTTACTACCATATTTCCAATTTGATTTCACCATCTTACATTTTTAGCGCTGAATTTTGACCTTTAGTAGCTAGTACAAGCAGTTTTTATACTTAAGCTATTCAAGAGTTCATCTGTATCACCTCGTGATTCTCATATAGGACGTGACGTTATTACAAAATGCGTGGCTTCAGTCAGTCTGCTGTCAGTACCAATCCTCCAAATGCCATCTCTATACTTGTCTCGGTAATTTCTCGATTTCTCCATTGATAGGAGAAAGCCTCTAGCGTTTTTAAAGGCGCTACTAAAATCTGCGCTGCAAGGACCGTCAGACCTATTTTTTAATTAAAGCTCGATAAGAATGAGAGATGTCAATGTCAAATTAGTAGTGACCCACGAGTTTTTTATATTGGCATTATGGTATTTAACAGCATATATTACTGTCAATATTGTATGTATCAAAAATAATTAAAAAAAACCGATTTGAAAGCTGTCATTCTAATTAAGCTATATTTAAAGGCTGCACGTTAGTCATAAGTTCTATAAATACTGGTGAAGCGACAGTGAATCTATCGACTGCTTATTTCGCGAATTACAAAATAATATTTGAGAAAAACTCACCTCTTTCAATAACTGATAAGGCAACTCTACGGTTTCATTGTAGTCTTTTCCAAGGCTGTTGTATGTAACCATCATTCTTTCGTCTACAGTACCTGCAGAAAGAGCATGAAAATCATGGGTTTATAGCAACATGTACACAGATAGTTACTGCAAGCTTCAATAGATGGCGTTTCTTTGAAAATTTTACCTAAAAAAATCAACTTTTCATTATACATTTTCATACCAGCCATTGGGAGTCTACTGCTCCAGCATAAGCCTTCCCAAGATAGGGGGAATTTTGCCCCTAATTGCCGCATTGGATAGCGTGTTGACAATCGCAGAGCGCAACTTTTGCGACGGGGATGTTGCTGTCCATACCCGCCCTATGCATTTGAGCTGCATTGTTTCAGATGGATATACCGCCATCTGTCCAATCTGGTACCTTAGTCGCCTTTGACGACATCCTACTCTGCCGGTACCTTACGGCTTACATATATACAAATAAAAAAGTATACTTACCTCTAACATTATAAACGTATAGCTCAGCAAATCTGTTGAAGTCGACCGTGGGTGACTTCTGATCACCAGATCCGAAGAGGAAGTTGGAAAGGTACTGCGCTAACCGAGGGTCTATCTGAGGCCCCCAGAATTTCTGCAACAAATCACCTTGTATAGCATTCACTTGAGAACAGTTTATATAACATAACGTTACTTCCCTATGTGGCAAATAGTGAACTCAAATCTATTTTGCTGGATTCGGAAATTTTTCGGAATGAAAAGTACTTCACCTCTGACATTGTCAGCAAACAAACGTACAGTAAATGTGACCATGCTTGATGGTAAATGTGACCACGGCCTATAGACGCTCGTGTCATCACAAAGATATCACTAGTGCGTCGCCAACCCTGTGAACTGAAGTAACCGTGTCACTTTACCCAGATATTTCACAGCCACTTTTACCCTTCGCACTAGAACACAGCATTGCGTACATTGCTATTTGGCGGTAGAAATAGGTGAGAGCCAGGTACCATCGCTGACGGCCTTTGGAAAGGGTCTACTACCTCTTCTGACCCAAAGAAACCTTATCTATTAACTATTGGACTATACCTTGAATTCATGTCAGCTTCTCAATTAAAACTAAAAGTCGTGCCAAATCCTTGGTGCAATACAAAAAACTTCGGGAACCGTACTTTGTTATAGGATTAAAAAACTTTATATATAAACAGTTCGTGTCAAAGTTCTGTATGGGATGAACTTTTAAATTACCGAGACGATTTTAATAAATTCTTGCTTCTTGTGCAGTTTGATACAACTTGGAAGATAGTTATAGGATAGTTTAATAATTAAAATAAAAATAATCTATAGTAGCATCTTTCCCCTGACAAATACACTCTTTTGCAAAAAAAACGGGCACCTAAGCTATGAACTATTTCAAATGTTACTATTAGTTTGTTTGATAATTATAGGTAGTTTTACTTTCACAATTTTGTAAATTTATAAGCAAATATTGTTTTCGTCAGTATTATTATAAAATTTTGATAAAATTTATGGGTTTTAATGCTAAAGCTCACTGTGTATGCTCGCTAGTAGTGCATATGCTCGTGAAGTAAAAGTTAACAAAGATTTTTGTTTGTTTTTTCTTTCATAAAGTAAAAGCAGACACATGTTTAGTATCGAGTGTGACCCCCTCTAACTGAAATCACAGCTTGAATTCGTCTGGGTATACTAACGAGGATATCCCGGATACTTGCTTGCGGAATACGTTCCCACTCCGCGGTAATCACATTCTTCAGCTCTCTGATAGTCTGCGGAGCCTGTTGTACTGATCTCACGCGTCATTTCAGAACGTCCCAGACATGCTCTATAGGATTGAGGTCGGGACTTCGTATTTTATTCGTATTTTTAAAACAAATGATTGAAATCATTTTGGTACCGTATTTTTTTAAAGAAGAATTAAAATCAAAACCGCCCGTTTTTTTGCAAATGAGTGTATATATATTAAGCTAGTAGTTTATAATTATTAATACAAATTTGCTGTATCGGCTGCATAATCGGCTGTACAGATCTTGATAAAATTTGGCACAGAGATTGATAATAGTCGGGAAATACACATAAGCCTGTCTTTTTGTCGCAAGATCGACACAGATTTGGATTTTTTTTGTGCAATCAGCACGAATTTTTACTCAATGCAGCTGTTACGAAGCGCCATAGGAGATTTCTTAAGAATTATCTTCCGGGATGCGATAAAGTCCTCGCAGACAAATTCGCGGACGGAGTAGACTTCCAATAAAGAACATTCTCATTCGACACAGGGTTGGTCCCAGTGCGCTTGCGCAACCAATCGGACAATATAATAATATTGTCACGTATTTATTTTAGGATGGATCGTTAACCTTCGCAAATAGCATAAAACAACGCAAACAATGGACAATGAACTTTAATAATAAATAAATACAACACACTATCCAGCCCCAGGTGAAGGATCCTTAACACTTCAAAGGTAGTAGCGATGTTATGCGCTATCGGGTAACAGAAACTAATTAGAATATCCCTAGGCCGTTCCAAGTCCAAGTCGATTTTAACTAATTCATCGTCATAATCATTACAGCCATTAGAAATCCACTGCTGGACATAGGCTTCTCTAAGAATTTGAGGAATTTTGCTTATAATTACCGAGCTTGGCAAGCGTGTTGGCAATTGCAGAGCGTTTTCGCGACGAGGATCCTTACCCTATATTAAATTCCGTAATTTCTCAATAAATAATAAAGATCAGTGAGTTAATCCTTAAAAACGATACCACGTCTGCCCAGCGTGGCAATTATAGGCATCTTTTTCACCAGTACGGCAAACTAAACTTCAGTCCGCGTGATAGCAAGCGTCACTGCATCCTATAGAAGCTCGTAATATCACAAGGAAATCACTAGCGCGTTAGTTACCAATACAGACGATCGTTGTATGAGGTCCATCTCATGTAAATGTCCGCTTCGTCTTAGGTAAAGCTTATAAATGAGTTATTGATTCAAAGAGGGATTCTTTCTCACGGCCTACTAAAAGATATGACGGTGAAAATGTAAATATTTATCCCGCCATTCATGTCTATTTTGAATTATTGCTTTGATAGCGGTATTTCTTGTATCAAATAATCCTGCTTTACTACAGTTTTTACTGGCAATAAAGTTGCCTACTCAATTCAAAGCGAAATGTGATGAAAATATTGTGAATTCGGGTCACGGTTCAGGCGAGCATACAGTAAACAACAATTTTTTTTGTAGATCACTTACAATAGTTCTGTGTTAGAGCACCTCACTCTGGGCATAAAATATCTCCGAGGCAAAATTCGGCTTATCATTGATCCTTAGCGGTTTTGCCAATTGGAAATGGAAAGCTTCTGGAATGGCAAGGATTTGACATCAACATTAACGGCGAATACATCACTCACCTTCGATTTGCCGACGATATTGTGGTCATGGCAGAATCGATGAAAGATCTAAGCAGAATGCTTGAAAACTACAATCGAGTTCCACTTAACAGGTGGGTCTTAAAATGAACACGGAGAAGACTAAAGCAATGTGTAATGCCCATGTTGTATCCACCCCAGTTTTAGTTGGTAGCTCGCTTCTTGAAATTAACTCGTATGTTTACCTAGGACAAATAGTCCAATTAGGTAAGTCCAACTTCGAAAGTCGAGTCAACTAATGGACCTGACACCTGAACCACAAACCAATTATTATAGTAATAACGAATGACGAACTAGGAATGGTTAATACTACTGTATTTCTACATAGGTATAACACTAGACCATTAACCATAAGTTACAATGGGGACCTCATATAGTGGAGTGTTGAAATAGCTCGTTTAATTTATTTTAATTACTATCATAATGCAGGGTAATGCAGCTAATGTTGACACAATAATTGTTCTGCAAAGGAGGACTATTCGTACGATTTCCTAAATGTCACCAAGAGACTAGCTTAAAGAGAAATTTAAAGGAATTAATGAATATATACTGTCAATATGTCTACGAAAACATTATGTATGTATATAAAAACCTAAAAACCTACAGGAAAAAAAGTGAAATTCATAATATTAATACAAGAAATAAATATAGGTTCGCAGTGATTACAACTCGGCCCCATAAAACAAATAAGTCATTCAAGGGCAATTGTGTGAGAAACAATAAAATCGCGAGTAGAATAACAGCCTTGCCTCTGAATAAATTCAAGAAAATATGTTAAAAATGTGCTTACTATTGCGCTAAAGATTATGTCAACGACACAATTGGGATTGAATTGCTTTAACCACTAGCTTTAAGACAATGGTTTGTTATCGTCGACGCCGGTAGGGGTTTCGTTAGCACCAACTACTACACATTGTTGCTGGTGGAACCTTTATCATCAGAGAGATCCCTTGGGTCATCAGGGTCGTCTGTATTATCTATAACTATGTATATACACTTATTGGAAATGTTAATGTTATTGTTATTTCAATAACAATTTATAAGTAGTTCTTAATGATCTTCAAATGTACTTAGTTATAGTATATTTGAATTCTACTTTGACTTGACAATATATAATTATTGTAAGAAAATTGATATAACAGTCAGTCCACTTCTGATTTTACATACATTTGTGCTATAAATTGTACCGTTACAATTTAAACTTTAAAGATTGGATTATTTTTATACAATCTTTTTGCTTCTTGTATACAATTAATGTCAAAATTAGTTCATTGTTCAACAGTGCGGCGCCACCGTCTATGGAAAATAGAGTTTTATCTGAAATGTACTATAAATGTATGCTTTCCAGGCGGATGTTTGCCGTCGCCATGCCTACTATCCTCGCCTTATATCCCGACCTCCAATATTTACGCGCGGTGTGGTTTTCTTCATTGCTACTCCATAATAATAGATATCGGGGTATTGTTTAGAAATGTGGCCACGGAAATAGCGGGCTGACGTAGAGCGAGATTGACGCTAGTCTTCCTTCTAGGATTAAATACAAGCGTGGCATCTGGTATCAGATTTTTTTATAGTGGGTCGAGTACATTTACTCTCCATATCTTTGCGAGGTTAAACAATACAGGACGGCCTGTATTTAATTTCTTTTTATAATTAAAAAAAGTCAAATAAATATGTATTCCTATAAAGTGGCTTAAGAAGATAAATAATATTCACAACGTAACCCATATCTACTTAGATAGACTTTAATACAGAAAAAATAAATTCCTTTTACAGAAATCATCATCATAACAGTCCTTGGATGTTAGTCTCTTTGAAAAAGGAGGGTATAAGATCATAATTATAAAGCTTAGCAGGTGTGGTGGTAATTGGCTATTCTAAATTTTAAATTTTTTTATTTTAAAATGTTCGTATCTATTTGATAGTCCACTGGTATTTTTATTTTCTGGAAATAATATCGCTTTATACAAAGAAAAAAGGTTAAAATTTAAACATGAAATATTCGCGCGAAAACTGGCCTAAGCAACAGCCGCCATTATTATGACGTCATATGAACAGAAACAAATAAATGTCAAACGTACGATTACAGTGAAATGCAAGTGCGAAGTGCAGTGCATAGAACTCTATATTTTTCTAGACTTAATAATGGGCTTTCATTTAACGTATCTTTGGTTTATAGTGCCAAGTTGTAACAACACAACATTGATGATTTCAGAAAAGGTATTTATCAGATTAGAGACATTAATATGAGAAATGTTTAGATAGAACTATCGGGAATCCGTCCTCCATTGTAAATAATAGCGTATTAAATGTGCAAGAATATAATAAGCCACAAATTCGAAATAAACAGATCAAACTTTCTCTATTGTTGTAAGTAACTTGTTTGTTGCTACTCATTTGACGTCACCCACGAAAAAAGTAGGGCGGCTGGTGTTTTCAGTCACGTATATACAGATAATATAATTACAATTTTTTTTTGTAAATTATAATTAAACCACATATTTATATAACAAAATAGTATTATACTCGTATTTCTTACGGTAAAAAGTATATTAATAATAAACTTTCAAAATTTAATTTTGATACATGAAACTACCCTATTTCAGAGCGTAGCTTCGTAACGGGGATCCTGCCCTATTGTATTTGAGCTACCCTACTTCGGATGGATATAGCGCCATCTCTCGGTTCCGGTACCTCAGTCGCCTTTTGCAACACCTGGTACAGGGAAGAATACCGGGGAAGGTACTATTCTACTCTGCCAGTAATTATAAAAATTAAGCTAGAATTAAAAATTTTAAAAATTAAACTAGAATATAAAATTATAAAATTAATTATAAAATCCTCATGGCAAATTAATATTATAAAGGTTAAAACGAGAGTTTGTATGTTACATTAGTGTCGGATATAAATGTATTTGTAATTCCTCTATTGTTTAAGTACGTAACATAGGTGCTTTAAGCGACATATCTCGGATTCAGGTAAGACGTTTCAGGTGTATTATCATTAATTTTTAATTAAACTTTTCTAAAGGCTGTTTCTGACGGCTGCAGCCCCCTCTTAGACGCCTCTTTAGACACCTGGTGTGTTTCTACTATATTTACCCACGTCTAGGATATTAAAATGAACGTAACGTTTATAAAAATATTCACATTACAAAAAAGAAATGTGGCCGTGGAATGTGGAATAGCCGATATAATTACTAAGCTAGAAACGCAAATGTTCAGATAGTTTGCGCATGTAAAATATACTTGCAAGTCAAACACCAACAGATCATCAATCCGACTACACAGACGGTAATTCCGCTCTAATCGCTCCGCTTATCATCCCGCTACCTTTATAGCCGAACATAAACAGAATGTTCCATACATTCTTCCCGACAGTATTCCATAGAAAAAATAAACAGTCTCCGTCTCATATGTAAACCATAAGCGCTCTAATTATCTGTTTGAAATTTATGCATCTGCCAGTCCATCCAACAGGTGGAAACAACGTCACAAGCCAAAACAGACCATATGTACTACATCTAACCTTCTACACGGCACACGACTCCAATAAAACCATTAGGTTGAAATTCGTGTGAGCTTCTTTCCCGATTCGAGCTAAACGCACACTGTCAGTAAAGAATACTTTAAAAAAGATATATATTAGGAAATCCGACGTTTTGATACAAAAACACGCGGGCAACTCATGAGAAAACAGTGTGTATTAAAGAAAAACAAATTCGTTTTCAATGTCTTGCGAGCCATCGGGCTAGTTAGTTCGCGAACTGACGTTCGACAGTCCCTCTCAAATATATTATTATACAAAAATCAGTTTACACGATGTATTTTACGCTAATATAAAGGTTGTTTGGTTACGAAATCGTAATACAAAAAATTTATTAAATCAACTTTTTACAACATCTCATACATTGGCCTGTCTCCGTGATAAGTCGCTTAAAGAGCTTGTGTTACGGACGCCAGACAACAAAGTAATCACAAAAATACTACTCTAATACATATATTTAATACCCAGACAAAGAACAAACACAAATGCCGTCATGTAAATATTTGTCCTGGATGGGGATCCGGAACCTCAGTCCCCTCTTACGACACCTGGTACAGGAGGAGGTACGATTCTACTCTGCCGGTACCGTTAAAGATATTATAGTTATATTAGTAGTATATTAATTTTAGTATATTAATATTTTTTTCACGACGTCCATATTTCGGTTTGGACGTGGAGAGACTGGCGATCTGTCATACAGGATTTTCCTAGTACGGATGCTAGTCTCTTACATAGACTGACTATATTATAATAAGTTTATATTTAAGCATTTTGTGACTGTGTAAAAGAAATCGAAGAAATTATTATTATCCTTAATAATATTATAAATGTGAAAGTAACTCTGTCTGTCTCGCTTCCCGGCTTAAACCTCTCAACCGATTGTATGGAAGTATCGCTATTGTTGAAGCTAGAAACTTGAAACTTATTTTTCAGGCTATTCAGTCTATATAAATAAACCTCTCAACCGATTTTGATGAAATTTGGGACAATCTAGACCCTGAGAAAGGACATAGCCTATATTTTAATTCTAAATAAGGGGGATGAAAAGTTGTATGGAAGTATCGCTATTTTTAGAGCTAGAAACTTGAAACTTATTTTTCAGGCCATTCATTCGATATAAATAAACATGATATTCAAAGTTATATAAGTTAAGTTAAGGTAAAGAGTTATGGTACCCAAAAAAACTATTCCACGCGGACGAAGTCGCCGGCACAGCTAGTTGTTATATAAATATACTTAAGACTGGGTCCGCTAGTATAATGTTACACATTTCATTTTCGAACAGTTCGATGGACTATTGAATAGGTCACTAGCGTAAAAACTATTGAAGCCGCTGAAATACTCTGTCGTCCAGACATAGATCAAGGTAATGATGAACCATAACATCACACGAGGCAATCACGCGCGATCATTGTTTAGTAAACATCTTTGGCCGACATTTCATCACAGTGGGTCGGTTTTGATGGGCTGTCCAAACATTAAAAACGTTGACTAAAACTAATGAATAACAGCTGTAGCTTTGCATTATCGTATCAATTGATGGGCCCAAAGGGCAGGCTCCCATCTTGATCGCGTGAGTTCGATCCCCACCCAGGACGAATATTTATTTGATACTAGCTGTGCCCGCGACTTCGTCCGCGTGGAATAGTTTTTTTGGATATCATACCTCTTTACCTTAACTTATATAAACTTTGAATGTCATGTTTATTTATATCGAATGAATGGCCTGAAAAATAAGTTTCAAGTTTCTAGCTCTAAAAATAGCGATACTTCCATACAACTTTTCATCCCCCTTATTTAGAATTAAAAAATAGGCTATGTCCTTTCTCAGGGTCTAGATTGACCCAAATTTCATCAAAATCGGTTTAGAGGTTTAAGCAGGAAAGCGTAACAGACAGACAGACAGTTATTTTCACATTTATAATATTAGTAAGGATTCAATTACGAGCGAATGTTAGGTTACTCCAAATGGTGTGTAGTACCGGCTGAGTATAATAGTACCGCCCTTGCACCAGGAGTCGCAAGAAGCGACTAAGGTAACCGACAGATGGCGGTATATCCATCCTAAATATATTTATTGAATATTTATATGATGATATGTGTGATTGTTCCGGTTCGAGTGTGGAATATATGTATTTAAGTATTATATTTGTGATTTCTCTTAACATAAGTGCTTTTAAGGAACTTATCACGGAGTCAGGTTAATGTATTAGATGTTGTGTTAATATATTACCTAGTAATGAGAAGATAAAAGAGCCAAAGTTACCGACACAGACACGCGGATCAGTGAGTTGGAAGTAGCAATGCATGTATTTGGCCCTTAATTGCCGCGCTGGGCAATAGTGGCAAACATAGAGTGTAGCATATCAAGGGGTTGCTGTTGCTCAACCTCTGGATTTGAGCTGCATCGGAAGGCTCAACAGCTTCAGCAAATAAACAGATCGATCACCTCTTACGCCATCTGGTACAGGGGAGGTACTATTCAACTCCACCGGTAACATAATGGTTTTTTATGAAGTACCGTATATACATACATATTTATTTAGGGAGAGGTCAAATTGATATTACACATTTTTTTAGGTAAGCGTCACAAGAGTGGGTTACCGAAACCTTTGTATCAGGTCTACCTCTAGTCCACTGTTAGATATGTTTTATAAGCCTTTTATTGATTCCGACAAAAAAAAAAATTCTCTGTGTCAAGTTAATTTTTCTAACCACTTAATTCAATAACTGCTTAAACGTCTGTACCAGAGCCACCTAAAACCAACAATCCACCAACCCCGAAATTTTCTGTCTTTCCAACCGTTCGCCGTCGACATGGTGTTCATCCAGACACTTAAGAACCAAGATGGTCGCGTACGCAATAGTTTCAGAGGCATTTCCTCCCACGTACTCTAATGTTGTCGAATTAACTCCCTGCCTTTCCACAGAGGATTAAAGTATAGGTATATACTTGACTTACCAGACTGATAAATTGGTTAACCGAAAGATACAAATCGATAAAAATAAAGAGAGCATCACTGTATGATAAATACCGATATCCTTCTATTATTGTAAAAGCGAAAGTTTAGTTTGCTTGGATATTTGTTAATCTTGTAAGCTAACACTACTGAAACAGTATAGTTCATACAACAAAATAACACAGGCTATAGTTTGTAAAGGTACTAGTTTCCACCAGTTCTTTTTGAGATTATTCTATAATTTAGTAAACTTACACAAACGTCGCAGCCGACCACTAATTCACACTAATATTATATAATATGTTTGTATGTCACGCTTTCACAGCGTAGACGGTGAACCGAATTTGATAAAATTCAACATGCTAATAGCTTGCACTTTCGAGAAAGGCAATGGCTATTTTTTACCCAGGAAAGACTATGAAGTGAAATCTATAGGGGCGGAGATACAAATATTATAATGAGAAGAAATATATACTGTGTTTGCGCTTACCAACACGCTTGCCATGCGCGGCAATTATTCGTGAGGTACCGACAGAGTAGATATTATTAGAGGTATTAAACTCCCTCTGTACCATGTTTCGTAAGAGGCGATTAAGGTACCAAATACGACAGATGGCAGTATATCCATCCGAGACAGTGTAGCTCAAATGCACAGGGTGGGGATGGGTAGCAGCATCCCCGTCGCGAAAGCTGCGCTCTGCGCTCGCCAACACGCTTGCCTTGCGTGGCACTTATCGGCAAAATTCCCCCTTTCCTGGGGAGGCCTATGTCCAGCAGTGGACTTCCAATGGTTAATATAAAACTTATCATGACATGAAAAGTATTAAAAGCAATACAATTGTGATAATATAGACGCCCGTAATATCACAAGGATATCACTAGCGCATTGCCAAACTTGTGACTGGAAGATATTGTCATTTACCCAGTAATTTCACTGCCTCTCTTACTCTTCAAACCGGACAGCAATGCGAACACTGCTATTCAGCAGTAAAAATGAAGATCTACAACAAGCCATCTTATTTCCACGAAACATATTACCATCACCGCGCCGCACCCAACACAGTACGACGCAATTTGCCTAAAAGCGGCGTGTTTGGCCAACAGTCCAGACATTGGCAAACACGACCAACGTCACGGGTCAATACGAATTACGAGTTGGGCACAAATCACCAATTAGCTTGGGAGTGTTCGACAAACAATGAGTGTTAAATGAGGACGCCGAGGCTGGACTATATTAGAACTGTACTATTTGTATGCATGTGCCGTGAGGTACCGGCAGAGTAGGATAATACTTCCCTCTGTACCAGGTGTCGTAATAGGCGACTAAGGTACCAAAACCTACAAATGGCGGTATATCCATCCAAGACAGTTTATCTCAAATGCACAGGGTGAGAATAAGTAGCAGCATCCCCCTTTCTTGGCGAGGCCTAAGTTCAGCAGTCGACGTTTTACGGCTGCTATGATGATAATGTTGATGATGATGACTGATATAAACCTGGTTAATTTTACTTTCATTGTTTTTAAAGCCTTCATAATGAATTGTGAATTGTTAATGTATAAGAATATTAGATATTTTTACTTTTTTTAAACTTATTTGGAAGAATAATGTTGGCAGCTGTCAATTGTATTTAATCTTTATCGGAAAAAATTATTTAGTAATTTATTGTAGTAAAATTAATAGTTCAGACACCAATCTCTTATATCTACTTCGTGATAAGTCGCTTAATACATCTGTGTTACGGGCATCAGACAACAGAGGAATCACAAATACAATATTGAAATAAATATTTAACGCCCGAATACAGAACAAACACTATTCATAATGAATATAAGTACGTATGTACTACAGATGTTAGTTCCAAGATAATGGTGATTTTATGATGACTATTTGTGTTTGCTCTGTGTCTGGGTGTTAAATATGTTTTATATATGTAATTCCTACGTTATCTAAAGTCTGTAACATTTGGGTTTTAAGCGACTTATGTAGATCTAAGGTCAACATATGAGATGTTGAATTAATTTATTTTCATTACTTTTTAATCATGGGCAAAACTTTGGGATTCTTATATCCAGCAGTGGACGCTCTGCAGCTGATACGATTATGTCCCTTGATACCGCACCTGCGCGGTATCCTGCTACTTGATACTTAGAACTAAGACACGCGGCATCTTGCATGTTTTCTAGAAACAAACCAGTACCAGTACCAGTACCGCCCACAGTGAAACTCCACTAATCATAGAAGCCGCCGGATCTATTTTCGCTTTACCAAAGTTTACGTTGCTCCGTCGATTCATTAACGAGTAAATCAAATAAGCGCACGAGTTTATACTTTATGATCGAGCGAAAGACGTGTTCTAAAATCTGTAATATTTTCTAACATTTAGCATACGCATTCACTGCTGCCTCACGTTTGAAAACGGTTAACGTAAAGTAAAAAGCCGCGTTATAGGGCCGTTTATAGATAGTTTAATAACGAGGGAATGATAGGTTACTTCAAATTACGGCCAGAATTCCCCCTTTCTTGGGGAGGTCTGCGTGAATCGGTGGACTTCCTGGAATGGCGGATATGATAAAAGACGTATTACACATTTCATGTCAATGGACTGTTAAAATTTTGCAGCCCCTACTGACTTCAACAAATAGAATCTTAGTTTAAGCCTTTAAATGTTGTTTTTTTGTCTTTGCAGAAAAATGCAATTTTGTCTTTATTTCACTCATCAGAATTTAAAAGGAATGTAGAACAAGGTTTTTGATTTTACTGTAAAAGCATAGGTAGATGGAAATCAAGTACTATAAGCATAACCTCAATAGGTACAAATGATGGGCAGACTTTTGCGATACCTACCGAATACAAACTTGCATGTTTACATTCAGTCATTACGAATACTTCAAACTATGCGAAGGTGAGAAAAACATTAAATAATAGGCACCAGACAACAAAAATTTGGATAACTTTAACAGATGAGATATCATAGAGATACTTACAATCTAATAATTATTATCTGGAAGAAATGACAGAAAATACAAAATCTTTAATTAGTGGTTCAAATCAAACTTTGGAAAGACTATTAGAAAAATTATCTAAAGAAAAACAAGTTCAATTGGAAACACAAAATTTAGGGAAAATTTCACAGAACTTTATCATTGAGAAATTCACTGGTAGAAATGCCCACCAATGGATTAGGGTTTCAATAAAGAATGTGAACGTTTCAATATTGAGGAAGACAAGAAGAAGATTGAAAATTTTAAAATATTTTTGAAATATTCCAGGGATAGACTGGGACAGTTGGATTGAATGGGAGAAATATTTCAGTGATACACTTGCAAACAAAGGTTGGTCAAGATCAGGTATGTCCCTCTCTCTCTCGCCTTTATAAAATCAATTTGGTTCGCTGCTTGAATATGCACTAAAGAAAGAAAAATGATTGCAAGAAGTAAGGAAGTCAATTGATACTGGAACACTTATAAACCTTAAAGAGCATCGGGCCTGCCTAATTATTTCGCTGATAAATTGACCGTAAGACTTCACAAGAAACTGAAAGATCTCTACAATGAGTAAGGAAAATTGGAACATCTTGTTGGAAATAATAAATATGATAGACCCTGCCAAATCTGTGTTACTGATAACACAGGAAAATATTTCCATCCTGAGGAAAACTGTTGGTTTAAAGGCAAAAGTCAAAATGCTGTTGTAAGAATTGTTAATAACTCAGAATAGAAATTGTATTAAATAAAGAGAATCCAAAAATCTAGAGATACCACCATTAATAAAAGTAAAATTGCTGTTAAATGACTGTTTACAAGTTTCAGGAATTTATGATTCAGGATCAAGTGTGTTATTAACTAATGCTTAATTATTAAAAATCCAAGAAAAATTGAATCCATGGGTAACATTTAGTATTTTTCTTTTAAAACTTTACAACATATATCCAGACTATTTAAGGCAATACTAAAAGTAGGGTTTAATCTAAAATTCTCGAAGTGCACTTTTGCAAATAATTATGCCAAATATCTGGGTCACATAATACAAAATAAATCAGTCGAACCTCTTAAAGACTGTTTAACAGCTGTTAAGAACTTCCCGATTCCAGAAACAAGGAAAAATATACGGCAAATTCTTGAAAAAGTAAATTTTTGTCACAAATCAAACAGTACATTTATATTAGATCTGATACATAATTTATTATGAAAAGATATAAAATTTGTATGGTCAACAGAATGCCAGGAATAATTTGACAAAATAAAATAATTGCTACTTTCCCAACCAATTATAAGAATATTTGACCAGATGCAGATAATAGTATTAAAGGAGTGGTAGTCGTGTTTAAACAAGAAGCTAATGACGGATTCTGTAAACATGTAGCTTACTTCTCAAAAAAAAATGTCAACAACTTAAAGAAAAAGAAGGTAATATAGCTAGAATGCCTGGCAATAAAAGAAGTGGTGAAATATTGACAGCACTGGCTTATGGGAAAAAAATTAGTGGTATATTCATATCATAAACTTTTGGAGAACCTGAACATTAAGACTAGGACTGATGAGGAACTGGGTGATTTAACTTATTACTTATCCCAATACAACTTTAAGATAAAGTATAAGCCGGGACTAACAAATGATGATGCAGACTGTTTAAGCAGAAATCCAGTCTTAGAACCTTATAAGATTCTGATGATTGTTTATAAATTGTGAATTTAATAAACCTGGAAGATATAAAAAAAGACCGACACACAAATATGGAAAGTACAATGGAAGTAAAAGATACACAATACAAAATGAAAAATCAAAATTAATACTGGAAAATTAAATTTACTTTAAAAATAACAAAAGAAAATATAAAATCATACATATTCGAAAAAGTTTGCAAAACATTAATAAGAGATGTTCATGAGACTTACATTCGAAGAACGTCACATTGGAAGAACCCAAATAATAAACTTAACAATAGTGTTTACAGCTAAATCAGACTGGTCCACAGGATAAGTTGTAAAGTAAACGAAGGTGACAAGAAGACAGCATTGACAACAGTTGCACAGAAATGTGTAGCAAAATATAACGAAACAGAGCATACAGTCACCAAGTTTACTCCAAGATACTTTTTAGTAGAGTGGGGTAGGATCTTCTGATGCTTGAACTGAAATCAAGGTACAATAAAGAAGACCTGAAAAGAGATAGAGAGCTAGCTCTCTATCTCTTTTCACTTGAAAACTTAATAAAATCTTACAGCCATGATAAAAAAATATATGATCTACATAGAGAAGAACACAAATTCGAAGTCGGAGATAGAGTCTACGTTGAAAATCATTATGGACTAAACAGAAATAAACTGGATGAATAGAGGATTGGTCCATATGAAACCTTCAAGTAGATTTCTAATTGATTTATGAAGTTGACGCCGGACACAAGAAGTCAGAATCTAATTTCTACCATATTACAAAACAATCTTCACTAATTATCAACGTTTAATTGAACAGAACCATCCACAGAACTTCATAGATAATATCACTTTCAAACTGTCAGTGAGTGTTAAAATAGAGGAAATAGAAGTTTTGTTTCTGAAGCTAAATACCAGATCGAACAATATATAATAAAAAATAATATCTAGACCTGAAGTAAAGGTTTTAAATGTTGTTTTTTTGTCTTTACAAAAAATGCGCCTCTTTGTCTTTATTTCACTCACCAGAGTGTAATGCTCTGGTGAGTGTATATATATATATCTATAAATTCGTTAAATATACAGGGTCACGTTAATAAGTCGTAAGTCATTGAAGTGATAAGAGCTTTCATGTTGATACCGAGTGTGCTATGACTCGATGAAACTACTTCATAGTGCACCGCTTCGCTGCAGGCCCCTATTAGCCTGACATTTAAAATAAAACCTAATTGTATTCGGATATGTTTATATTGAATTAAATCAAGTGAGATTTCCAACAACTTCTATTTTATTGGTTAAATAAACTTCGTACGTATAACAGTGTAGGTAACCTATTATAAAAAAAAACCTACGAAGCGATTATAGCGCATCGAGAGGTTATCATAAAAACTTAACAGTGTTGACACCTATAAAAACCTGATATAAAATTATTATTACACCTACAAAATTTTATAAGGTGCTAACAACATTAACACAAGAGTAAAGAACTCACTAAGGATATGGGTTATATTAAAATAAACTGAGTAAGATTTTTAATAACTTCCGTTTTGTTTGTTAAGTACACATCATACGTGCAACATGATCAACACAATGTTACCTACTGTCGGTACGAAAGCGAAAACAGTACATCGAACGGTAGTCTTAAAAACTAGTGTTGCCGCCTATAAAAACTAAAGCTGACAACTATTAAAACTAGTCTTGATACCTATAAAAATTCATATAAAATTATTATTTCCAACAGATTTTTGGTTTTGTCAGACTGAAAAATGCCACCGACACCAATACATAAGTAATATATAAATCATTACATTCATCAACACATTTCGCTGCCTGCCCTATGCATGCTTAGATCTTTAAAACGGCGCAACAGATTTTGATGCTTTTTTAACAGTCAAAGTGATCCAAGTATATATATATATATATATATATATATATATATATATATATATATATGAGAGTTCTCTTATGAGTTGTCTTAAATAAACACATTTTTTTGGGCTTATATTGCAAAGGCAATACAAAAGCTACGAAATATAGCTCTACAAAAATCCGCGATGGCATATGTCTATTTCTTTGGATAACTCACAATAAAGATTTCTAGCTTTTTTGCACCCGTGCAAAGCCGAGAGAGAAAAGGAGAGAGAAAAGGTGAGAAAAATTCAGTATTACATAGCTCACTAGCATTCATCGAGAAAGGTTCATCGCACCAGCCAGCCAACTCGGGTCAAACCGAACGGCTCTGCTACTAATGTATTAAAACCGCTTTTTAATTGCAGTATGTAATATGCGAAACGGATTCATGTTATACATCGTTTTATGATTCCTAACCCCACTTTTGACAAGTTCTTATCCTTAGATTATAGTTATGGATGTATGTTTGTTGCTCTTTCACGCCGGAACGGCTGAACAGATCTTGATAAAATCTCGCATAGTAATTATTGACAATGTACACATTACTGCTTTCTATCACGAAAACCTCTTCCGGTAGAATAGATCTGGTTTTACTTCTTCTCAATGGTTTCGCACAAGTGTTTGCACAGTATGGCTGTCACGTAAAGAATATATACTTCTTCACGTAATAACAACAGGTCCTGGGGTGACATATAAAGAAAAAGACTTCGTAGAAAAATCGCGTTCGGGAAGCTAGTCATACATAATATAAAAAAAAATTCATGTTTTCTCACGGCTTGCTTAACTACAGAGACATTAGTAATAACGCAAAACTTCTATTCTACAAATAAAAACATTTAAAGGAATAAAATACAAACAGCTAGTAACAAATCTTACATTACAAAACAAATTTATGATCCACCACCTAGAATTAGGTACTACAATGTCTACTGAGGCGTGCCTGCAAACTATGCTTGTGGGACAAATATAATTATTACTGCACCATAACAGTACGCGCGATTTAGGCTGGCCGCACAGAAACTAGGATTTTAATTACAATGTTTTATCTCTAAAGCAGTCTGCGCTTCTGGGTTATACGAGGCTCTATGTAAATTTAGCGTCAGTATTAAACATCTCCGTCTACCACAATTTTAAATTACGTATTTTTTTAAATATACATCCAACCAGAGGTTAAATCCTGTTTTAGTAATTGCTCGAGGAAATCAATAGAAGTCATTTTTTCTTCCTAAACATTGACCTCTATATCTCTATTCATAGAATTCAAAATGGCCACCTAAATTGTGCATGCTGTGTAGTCCAAAATCCTAATGCATGATTAAAAAAATGTATCTTAAGTCATCATCATCAAACGGGAAAGAAGTTTGCTTCATTATATTTTTACACAGTAGCTAACTATTAATATAATGACACATATGTACTGTCTTCTTAACTGTACCCGCATAGTGTTATTTGTTTGGATGAACCTAATGGCGGACCACTCAGATGTTAATTAAATACCAACGTCACAGGAAGATAGGCGATATATTTTTCATGTTTCTAGCTTTGAATTTCTAGCGATTAGAAAAAAAATCGCCGATAAAATACTTTTGTAAAAAGACGTA
The DNA here is from genome assembly GCA_020976665.1 of Heortia vitessoides. NCBI lineage: Eukaryota > Metazoa > Arthropoda > Insecta > Lepidoptera > Crambidae > Heortia > Heortia vitessoides. Next base: position 3,807,562 of record JACJUM010003223.1, on the reverse strand, counting down.
TATCTAGAAGTAGAAAATTTCATATTTAGGTTTCGACTGTAAGTGCGGCGTCAACGCATCTGTCATGGCATGTCATGGGTCCCCCCCCCCTCCCCCCTTGAAAATTAACCCTACATACGTAGGACGTACATAATGAGGACCGGTTGTACGCGTCCTGCATCCAGCGCCACGCTATGGCTATAATCAGGCCGTCTATTCGTTCTTTTTCGCTTAGAATTGTTAGTAGCGAAATATTTCCAGTAGCCTAATTTATTCGTTTATTTAATAGTACAGTAGTACCTAGTATTAAAATTAAATACTCTACTCAGACGTTTCATAACTACCAGCGCTAGAAGAGTAGGCTAGGTCGCCTATTATTGAGCTACCGGGCCTCCGCACTCATTCGCCCTCAAGGGGATGAGATCGGAACAAGACCGCCGGTGATCACCGAAGAGATTTAACTGAGTCTTAGTGGCGCCTTCGTTTAGGCCACCAGAATGTGTGCTTCTTGTTCAAGAATTATAGTTAGGCGTTAAAAATATCCGAATTAACGGCTTTAAGCGGTTTATTAAACTGTTTACATTTTATGCTCGACGTTTTGGTTACCTGGTGGCAGGCAACCTTTTTAAACATTAACGAAAAATGTGTCAGTATTTAAAAGTTACAATCACCACTCTGACAATATTGTTTTGTTCTTCTGGTGAACGTTTTTAATTTTATACGATCGCGTTCACTTCCAAAGCCGTTATGACACTAGTTTTATTATGAGTTCCTTTGAACGTCCTCTCATACGAGAGAGGCATTTACAAGAGTGATGCTTTTTACCAGTAATTCAACGTATGGGCCGTGTTATGCGGCACCCCTTACATTCGTCCAATGTGCGCCATTTGTTTCGCAGTCAATTGCATGTGTACGTGGTATTGTGTACCCACACCCATCAGTTCAGTTAACCCATCAGTTAGTTTAAGCCAGCGCTTTTAATATAAGGCACAGTACTGGCTTCTTCAATGTGGTAAATGAACGTAGAGGTTAGGTAGGAGAAAATGTTTCGCCCAAAACAATCACACGCTAACAAATAGACCTGTTTCTTAAAACAATTGCTTGTAGATTTTTTTATATATACTGTAAGCTTTGAATTTTATGTTTATCGTGGCGTCAAAAAAGCGATGAATATAAAAAAATTGTTATGTACTCTCCTGGTGGCGCTAGTATCGAATATCTCAGGCCAGCATTAGATTCATCCGAAAACAAAAATACTATGCATAACTAAAAAACACAGAAAACAAGAAGTAATATAAAATAGTAAAAAATATATAGTATAAAAAGTAATTTTAAAGTATATTGACTTCTTTGCTAATCCAAATAGGAGGTTTGTGTAAATTACAGGTCAGGTCAAAATAAATACAATCATAAAATATGAAAAAAAAACATGCAATAAGCTTTTGGTTACTCAGTGAATTACTCTCAAAAGTAAAAAAAATTAAAAATGTAAAACATAAACTAAGGTTTCATACACAGGTTTCGTTTGCTTCAAAGAAATATTCACATACTGTAATAAATAAAGAAAACATGTAATATGTAATTTTTTGTGTAATGAGAAACAAAAAAATTTATTTTTTGACTCACAAAACCTTGCATATATGACTAATGACAATATTAAAATGTTATCTTTAATACTTGTCATCAGTTAAAACTTAGACATAAATAATGAAAATAATAAATGAACGCACTTCTAGCAACACTGCATCTACTTTTCCACTCACTATCAGATCATCCTCACGTATCCTCTCCGAATTCTTGCTGGCCGCACGGAATGTTGCCGCTACATATTTTTGTTCCTCTTTTGTTAGCAACGTACATTTTGCTGCTAACTTTTTGCTAGTATTACCCATTCTGTAACAAAATTGTAATAATTAACAAGTATGAATTTTGTTCAAACAACGCTTCTTAAGGAACATAAGATTTTTTTTTACTATGGAATTGGTTGTTGTAATAATATGGTTTTTACCTATCAATGTTAATGCATCATACTACCTAAGATGATAATTGTAAAATTTGCCAAAATTGTCAAAATGGACAAGACTGGCTGTTTAGAGAGGTGTGTTGGTTCCAACACAGATATATGGTATTGATTGTTAGATATGGCAGAAGAAGCATGCAAGTAGAATAAATGCTGTTATAAAAGGGTACTTCAAAGTATGTATGGCATTAGTTTGAGAGATAGATTAAAGAATAGTGTAATAAGAGATCATTGGTGTAAAAGGTTATGTTGTGACAACAATAGAGAAAGGAATTTTAAAATGGTTTACACATGTAGAAAGGATGGAATAAAGTAAACAAAAAAGTGAAGTAAATTGAAGAGTTGGTCTGTACCAATACCTCTACCACCTAGTTAAAATGTTTGTCTAACCAAGTGATAGAGGTATTAAAGAAGGGTAGAAGCACCAAGAATAAACTAGTGTGTATGAAAGGACTAAAATAAGTAAGGGGCTTCCCTTATAGATTAAGAGAGATATGCCAAGTTTGTAACAGTGGAGATCTATAGTCTCTGCCTACCCCTATGGGACACAGGCATGATTTATGTATGTATGTGTATGTAAAGTAATCAAATTTTTTGAAATTAATAATAATATAAATTTAGTTATACTAAGGTACTATATTTAAAAAGTTAAATTATTAAGGTAAATTAAAAAGGTTCTAAATTTTCTCTGTATTATGAAAAATTATTACAAACACCCAGATGTTTGGATTTAGTGCAATTCTCATTCTTTGTATCAAAATAAATAATTATTAATCTTACAATTTGTAAAAATATATTGGTATAATATTATAACTGCCCAGTATAAGACTTCAAAACATTTATACATGGAAAATACAAAGCTAAAGAAAAGTGTTGGAGTTCAGAAGGAAACAAAAAAAACCACTTATATAATTATTTTTTACATTTCATATTGTTTGACAATATATAAAAGCATTAAACAAGCACCGAATTAAAACATATATTTTCTTCTACTAACAGGACTCCAAGAGCTATTTACAAGCATCTGTATCATGTGACAGTCATGGTCAAGGTGTGACCTTAAAATATGTGTTCAATTATATCTGCAAGGTGTATTAGAACGTAAAGACACTTCACAATCAGTCAAAACAAGCATTCTCTAAATAAATAGAAATTAACATTTAAAATATACAATACCTTATCAATTTACAAAACTTTTATTTATTTACAAAGTGCCACAATCACATAAACATCCGAGGAAAAGGTTTATTACACATCATCACAAATATTATTCGTTCATTATCGAATACAATACAACAGATAAGCGTAATTATTAAAAAGCAGTAAAAACACCAATCAATATTTTGACAAAAATGAAATTTTTAAACATAGGTTACCTGTCAATGTCAAGTATTTTTTTTTAACTTTTTATATTCTACTGCCTGCGGAGCAAACCCACTGAGTAATAACAACGCACACCCTACGTCAGACGTCGCACCGTAGCAACTGCCTTATCGCTTTGCTGTGTAAGTCTGGAAATAAACTGATCGCCACACATAATGTACACAGACAAAACCTACGTAACATATTCAAAGAGATTTATCTATTTCAAATATATTAATTATAATGCCCTTTTCAAATAAAAAAGACAATACTGATATTTTTTTTATGTAACTAAAACTTTTAGCCGGGCCAGCCGTTGCTCACAAGATTTGACTAATTAGCGAGGAGACTCAAAGTATATATCTCTATGCAAATATACGTAGGTAATCATCACGAGACCTCTCAGCATACATTTATGGTTACATTAAGCAAGCAACATGATAAAATTAAAACACCATGCCCGAACGAATGTAAAGCACAGAAAATATAAGACAGATAGATTCACTAATCAAGAATCGGTAAAGGAACACTATTTATTACTTAATTAAATACCTATGTTATTTGGATGAGTTATTTCATATGTATTTGTTTAAACTTACCTAATATTAAGATTAATATTGTCTGGAAGAGATTGCAATGATGTATCTGGGCCTATTGTTTTATTATTGTACTTTTAGAATAGCGTCGACGTACTTTTTAACTAAGGGCCCACCCCGACTTTATCCATATAAATAGTATAAAGCATTAACCCGTTGATCCAGCTACTGTGGGAGTTACAGTCCCGATATAGGGCTGTTGGGAAAACTGTGACTTTTGTCAAATGTTTATAACAACACCTCGACAAATGATGCATAATTTTATAACAAATTTGGTTAAAATAAAGAATTAAGGGGATTTCGATCCCTTAAATTTCATTTTAGTAAATCAACAATAAAATGTATGCCGTCAAAAACTTCTTTTTGAACTTTTATAGGGGTACTGGTACATGTAGTGTGAAGTGTCCAACAATGAAAACCAAAAAATCCAAGTTACACATTAATTTCATTTCTTTAGATCTAGACCTAAGTTTTTTACAGAAAGATAGCTTATTTGATTAGGCATAAAATTGCATTAATCGTTTTCATAATTATTAAATTCAAAACTCACAAATAGTTTTTTTTTAAAGGGAAAATGGTTTATTGTGTCCACCTGTGTGTACACAGTGAAACGCCCTTTATTTAACAATGAAACAGTATTTTCTACTAATTGTTTTGAATTTAATGTTGACGTTTGAATAAGTAAATGATACAAAACATATAATTATAAATCAGAAAAGGTATATTCACAGTAAGACACGTAAATAGAACCTTTAACACAATATTTTTCAAACCTTTAGTTACAACAAAAAATTGGTTGCCTGTAAAGTCGGTATACGGGCGAAAGTTTTACGTGATAACGATTTTGAGTGGTAAAATAATTTTAATGTGAATATTCATTCGTATAGTAGGAATAAGGATGAAATAATAGTAACAATTTAAAACATTTATTTATACAAAGAATTATATTTAAAACATTAATTTATACAAAGAATCTCGCACTGAATTTCATATTAACAAAATTTTATTTTTACCTTTACACATACATACGTATTTATATACAAATATACATACAATAACTTGCAATACATTTGCGTACAATGAAACAGCGTTTACTACAACTTAACTTGTTCCTATCTGAGTGATTTTTGTCGTGCCTTTCACTTTTTATGTCTGTCTCTCTCGCTCTTAGGCGGGCTAACCATGCCCGAGTGGTAGGGACGCGTGCCTCTCACTCGCTCTCATTGTGAGCGCATAACGTGAGCGGAGCGTAACGCAGTTTCTTGAACCGGTCACCCGTTTCAGTGTCACCCGGCAAACCAATTTATAAGACGTTGTCACGTCAAAACAATATTCTCTTGTGGCACTCTTTAATTAGACTCCGGTGTTAAAAAAAACACTTAAATAATTAGTTAACATTTTAAATACTTAGTTACAAAGATTTGTAAGTCTTCAGTTGCAAAAATTATATTAAGCTGTAGGCACAGACCTACGTTAAATATAAACATTTAATAGTGAAAATAGTCTTTATATTAATTAGTCTCAAAGTAACAAATATCGTAATTAATGTGGAACTAATGGCACTCAGAATCAAGTAGGTGCCTAGTAGTGATAAATTACTATAACATAAAAACACGACGAATCCACTTAACGCAAATTTATGTTTGGTGATACACGGACAGAAAAAATAAAGGTTGAGTTCCACATTTTAGTACCATTGATTTGCGGATGCGGAAGAATCATTTTTACATCTTTGATATCAATTTCCGAAAGATCAGGTTCCAATGGCACGCGGAATTGTATCATGTCTTTAACTTTAAGTCTCATAAACGAAACCCCAAATTTATTATAACCCATTACTTCAATTATCTTTGCGATGAAATAAACGTTTAGTTTTTTAGCATCCAATAAAACCAGCATGTAATCATTTTCCACAGGTTCACGATTAAGTTTTTTTAATTTCTTTGTAATCAGAGGCAACTTATCCTTATCAAGCTCTTCTTTATCGTCTAGTCCACTTAAATCAGTTTCACTTAAGCACTTATTTTCTGGTTCATCTTTGTCGGTACTTGTTTTAGGATCTAGTTCAGTCTTAGCCTTTTTAGATTTCCTTATTCCCTTTATATCAGATAAAACCGGTCGCTGATTGCTTTTGCCGCAGATTTGTTTTTGTGCCTTTTTACGATCTGATCTATCTGAGCTATCTGATCTTTTTCTGGGGAATTCGTTGCAATAATGCTTTTACCGAAGTCTACGCTTTCCAGTCCGTGGCCCAGCATTCAAAGCAGCCATAAACTTCTCAGGAGTTACAAATTTATATTAAATACCAGAACTTCTAGGTTTTGCTTCAACGGGTAGCGGGGTCGAGTCTCTGTTCAGTTCACTCAAAGAAATTTCTTTGGAACGCGATGTCATCGCTATATTTGGAGAATTATATCCTGGTTCAGGAGTCATACCTACCAGAATTTCCAAGACTAGTGATGTTGTGGTTCCTTTAAGTGAATTAGAGTCTAGTTTGTGTAGCTCCTCTAAAGGCTTTGCGAAATTCTCATCGACTACCAGTAAAGACGGACTCTCAGCACATGTCACATCCGATGAAGGACTTCCACAAGTCTCTCTATGTTGTTGTTCCTCAGCAGTGGCAGTAGATACAGGTGGCCCTGGTTGATATCTATCTGTGACTGATTATGGCATGAAGTCTGATTCCAAAAATGTCTTCGTGATACGGATAAATTCCGCATTTTCTGAAGGCAGTTAAAATATTTGTTAGGGTCATAGATTTCGAATATGCTTGACCTACGCACTCTGTGATATTGTACTCATCGATTTTCCAGGGTTCCTCATCAACCATGAATTCACAGCGCTGTTGTAATAGATTTTGAATGGACCATACAATCCAACATCAAGTGGCTGCATCTTAGCAGTGGTATGAAGGTGCAGTGTAGGAATCGTTACTCCCGATTGTTTGGCTAGATCTAATGCTTCAATACTGAGGTGCGATTCATGATTGTCCATGATCAATAGAGCAGGGTTCTCTAGTGTTTAATAAAATGCCTCATTACTTGAATAAAGAGTGGCAAAAATTTTGTTGACTTCATAGTTGGGAGTTAGTCTTTGAGTTTGTAATAATGCAGTACTGATGTTTTCATTTTGCTTGCTTTTGCATGATGCGTTACATCACATTCTTTGGCCGCTTTTTTTACGTTTAATCCCTGTCTGTTTAATTGAATAGCTTAAAGCATGTTTCTTGACACGTGGTCCCCCTTTATTCTTTTTGTAGATTAAGTGCGCAGCATCTTTGATAAAAGAGAAAATAAGGTAAATAGTTAAATGTAATTTAAAATTAGCGTTAATATAAGGTAAAATTATAGTAAGTGCAAAAATTTAAACCATGTTTCTACTTACCATTAGATTTATTAGATTTCTACAAATTTAAAAAGCAGATATAAACTACACATAAAAAAATAAAATCATTATAAATAATCACATTAATTATGACAGTGGTACACAATAAAACAAGGTAGTATATAATGAAACACTGTTTCATTGTGTCCATCCCCAAACAATGAAACATCATTGTTGACCACCCGGGTTATATTTGAAAAACCTGAAAAATTATCGCCTAAAACGGAACGGATTAATATCTCATCCAAGCCACGTAAATGTATGATACTTGTACATGGACACCCTACTACCATACCTACTTTTTTAATTTAACAGCTTACAGAGCACACGCAACAGAAGCTCTCGAAACAAAAAAATAGTTTTCCCCCGTTATAATCCATTTCTAATGGTAGTTACGTAAAGGCTTCTCCCACTGAATGATTTTTTTAAATTATATTAAACAAACTTTTTAGCTTTAAAATACTACTAGCAACCCGCCCGGCTTCGCACGGGTACAATGCTGATGCTAAATACACTACAACAAAACGGTAGTATACTATTTAATGGATGTTATTATAAATATAAATCTTCCTCTTCAATCACTCTATCTATTAAAAAATCCGCATCTAAATCCGTTGCGTAATTTTGAAGTTTTAAGCATACATAGGGATATGGGGACAGAGAAAGCGGCTTTGTTTTATACCATGTAATGAAATATTGATTAACAATAAAGATAAGTACGTAATAATATTGATTAAAAAAAAATAAGTTTTTAGAAGAAACCTCAAATAATAAGCTTAACATTAGTTCTTTCTCCTTTTTTATAATGAATTTCATTTATGAATGAAAATAAAACCCTATTTATAAATTAATGCCATTAAGTACTTATACCTCGGATAGGTTGGTTTGACTTATCAGATGATACAGTGGATGCTTCTGGGATTTCTATCTTACCTACTCCTCGAAGGTTTTTGGAGATATACGCGCCGTCCCCGCCAGTGGTGTGGTCGAAATCACAAATTAACATCTTGGTTTTGGGTGGTTGACAAAAACACGCAATTTTTATAATAAGTTCCTTTAATAACCCCATAAGCTAAATATAGTATAGACAGTTGAAACGAAAGTTGCAACCGAGTACATTCGTATAGATTTCGTGATTGTTTCGTTCTGGAGACGATCGGATATATTTCTCTGCAGAAGTAGGAACATGTGTACTTGTGGTGGAATACTCAAAATTGTGGCGATGATTTTGATTCGAGGAAATAAAACACTTGGCAATATTGAACCAAGGGTTATAAAGCTGAAAAGTCCAATACTTAAAGTCAAATTCCTTTGTGAATCCTCAGGATAAACTGCTGCTCCAATTATGTAGCTCCAATGAGCTAGAGTACCAAACTTTATTATCCAGAGCACTTTAAGGGCAACAGTACCACAGACTAGCATTACTATGGACGAAACAATGCACATCGTTTTTAAATAAGAAGGCTCTAAGTTTCAGTAATATATTACTGAACCTATATTAAGAATATTCCTTTAAATGTAAAGCAGTTTATATGCGTTAAATATTTATCTCTTTTAAATTACCAGTAAATGTCAAACTATTGTCATACTTTATTAATAAATATGTTAAGGTTTGACTTACATCCTATTGTTATTTTTTTATATTTCATTATAACATTTCAGTAACGACATTACTACGAACTAATCTGAAGCAATTGATATATATTTATTTACCAATTCTACTACGTACTATTTCACTGAAATAACCGTAGTAAGCTTTGTTTATTTGGTAATAATTATCTTAAAAAGTAGCATTTGAATTAATTCATTTTACTTAATTTCTGAACGCAAGCGTCTGTATTGTCATATATAAAAACAAAGACTCTCAGAAGTTATGCAGTTTGTTGGGAGTGTATACATATACATAGCTAGAATAACTGATTAATTACATAATTAATCAGTTATTGTGACTCCTAGTATTTCTAAAAAATAACTGACTAGAGAATTTAATTTTTTTCTAGTTTCTGATGTTTTCTGATTACAACTTATCAGGACAATTCACAAAGAATTATTGTTATATATTTTTTTCTAATTTTATCTTCGGTTATTTTGACGTTTTGATTTCTTTTATTAAATACTGGTAATACTAATCGTGACTCGGAAAAAGTGTTTTGGGATTTGAAGTATAATATTTTATTAGTTTGGCATACATTATTCTATGGAGTTAATGTGGATTTAAGTTATTATTAATCGAATGAAGTCATAAAACGCTGCATCATGACTATAACCACTAAAATGGAGGTAGACTCTGTGAAGGGAGAGGGATTCCGACCCTACTACATAACCAAGATTGAAGAACTTCAGCTCATTGTCGCCGAGAAGTCGCAGAATCTTCGTCGTCTGCAAGCCCAGCGAAATGAGCTAAACGCGAAAGTAAGAATGCTACGAGAAGAACTGCAACTTTTGCAAGAACAAGGCTCCTACGTCGGCGAAGTTGTAAAGCCGATGGACAAAAAGAAAGTACTCGTAAAAGTTCATCCCGAAGGAAAATTTGTGGTTGATTTGGACAAAAACGTAGATATTAACGATGTAACAGCAAACTGTCGTGTTGCTCTGCGTAACGAGAGCTACACTCTCCACAAAATTCTACCAAACAAAGTGGACCCGTTGGTGTCCCTTATGATGGTAGAAAAGGTTCCTGATTCTACTTATGAAATGGTTGGAGGTTTGGACAAACAGATAAAGGAGATAAAGGAGGTAATTGAACTGCCTGTGAAGCATCCTGAATTGTTTGATGCCTTAGGTATTGCTCAACCTAAAGGTGTTTTGCTCTATGGTCCACCAGGTACAGGAAAGACTCTACTGGCTAGAGCAGTTGCTCATCATACTGAGTGCACTTTCATCCGTGTGTCTGGATCTGAGTTAGTTCAAAAGTTCATTGGTGAGGGAAGCCGTATGGTTCGTGAACTTTTTGTTATGGCTAGAGAGCATGCTCCTTCAATAATTTTCATGGATGAGATTGATTCTATTGGTTCATCTCGTATTGAATCTGGCAGTGGTGGTGATTCTGAAGTACAGAGAACTATGTTAGAGTTGCTCAATCAGTTGGATGGTTTTGAGGCAACAAAGAACATTAAAGTCATAATGGCAACTAATCGAATTGACATTCTTGACCCAGCTTTGTTGAGACCTGGCCGTATTGATAGGAAAATTGAATTTCCTCCTCCAAATGAGGAAGCTCGTTTGGATATCTTAAAAATTCATTCTCGCAAGATGAATCTAACTCGAGGGATCAATCTACGTAAGATAGCTGAATTGATGCCTGGAGCATCTGGAGCTGAAGTGAAAGGAGTGTGTACAGAAGCAGGCATGTATGCTCTCCGTGAACGTAGAGTTCATGTAACTCAAGAAGATTTTGAAATGGCTGTAGCCAAGGTCATGCAGAAAGATTCAGAGAAGAACATGTCTATCAAAAAGCTTTGGAAATAAATTAATATTTCTTATTTTCAGCATCTTGCAAATGTTTATCTATTAAGAAATTATTAGTAAAATGGATTAATTTCCTATTATTGTTTTATTTAAAAGCATGTTTGGTAAAGAAACCATAATTATTTGCAAATATAAAATTTATTGATTTATTACATTTTATCAAAATCTACAGATTACATTTATTAAAAATAAATTGAATAAATTTTATATATTAATATTTAACATACTTGATAGTAAATTGTAATTTGTTGGGCAAATTATTTACTTCATCATAAATACCAGCTTGATTTGTGAGCACAGTTTTGCTTGTCTGTACATAAGTTTATTTTTAGGGCTATTTGGTATGCAAGGGGTGAAAAGCAGGCTACAACATTTCATGCGTTTGGCTACTCGTGTGTCAAAAGTCAATTATACACTTGTTTGCAAATTTATTACCCCAGCCTCTTACTTTTATTTATATCAACTGAAACACGGAGATGCAATATATCAATTCTTCTTCTGTAATTTATATGGTCAATAAAAATACATTTATTTTCAATCACTTGCTGTTGTTTAAAAAAGTATAGTAATAAAGTTTGTTTTCAGAATAAAAATCTTTGTATGGAATAAGATTGCTTAAAGGTGCTTAAACCTACAAACTCGCCCAATCTACTGTTTCTGTGTTCACAACTGGTGCTGGTATATGTCTTTAAAATATATAAAATCATTAGAAAAGTTGGATAACATTATCATTGGAACATAAACATAATAGGTATGTTACTCTTCGGCCAAAATACATACAATCTGTTGCTGTTCTGTAAATTTCATAAAATTCATTTAATTAATATTAAGGTTCATTAAAAATATAAGAAATCATACTTATGTTAGTCATAACAAGCCTTTAAAATAAAATCAAAAATATATAGCCAGTGACTGCTACAAATATTGGCAAAAAATACCACAGAATAATAAGATTCGCATTTACCAATTTCCGACAAACAGAAAAGTCTTACATTTGTGTGTGGAGCATTTACCCCAATTAGAACGATTAAATCCAAATTTAATCTGTGGGCTCTTTGGGCTATCCTTACTGCTATCATAAATTATGTGAATGTTTGTATGTTATAATTTCACGCCGAACTGCTGAACATATCTAGATGAAATTTGATACAAAGATTATTGATAGTCTGGAGTATACGCGGCTCCATTCCATTCTATAGAAAATAAATCGGGAAAAAAGTATTATCCCGTTTTTTTCGACAGAATAAAAATTACCACTTTTTCAAAATTTAGTTGTCAAGGATCAACGTTTATTTTTTCTGGGAATTACAAGAGATTAAGTCCTTGCGGATTAAGTCGCAGGCGGATGTTCAGTATATAACAATGCTTTTTTGAATGGCAGCGTCTACTCAAAACATTTTGATAAAAAGGGTTAATCTATAGCTTTTAATACTTATTTTTCGGAGATTTTCTGTAATTCCCATTCGTCAATAATCTAGGTGCCTAAAAGTATAAAAAATGTGACTTCAATTTAGCATTAGTAATTATTTAGATTTGTACAGTACAGTTGGTCTGCAACTGTTGCATTATTATCAAACTTCAGTGAATTGGCGATGTAGATCTGCTATTTGGCTTCTTACAAACTAACACACACATTGAAAATAAAATGACAAGATAAAATGTTAGTAACCAACACACCGCGTCCTCGCCTAAACTATAACTGGTGGCGAACTAAAAGAGGTCGTATAATTCCCGTCTTCCTATTGTGACCCATTATGTATATTTAGAGAATATCTTGGTATGAAATAATTTTGCTTGTAACTACGTGTGCAAACTTGCCTAATTCACTGTACTTACAAATTGTGTAGATACCCATAAAAATATATCAAATAATTAGAAAAATTATATAAAATGTATGTTTGAAAAATAAACTTAACAGGTGGGTTGTTGTTAACTCTATTTGGGCAAAATAATTGCTTTGTTCTGTTGATTACATAAGTTCATAACAGAAAGATGCTGTTACGCATAGATTTTATTAATTAAGAAAACAGGGATTGGAGTTACGCTAGTCGTAACTGGACTTTGAACTAATATTACAATTATGTAGCTAGTGACTGCTACAAATATTGGCAAAAAATACCGCAGTATAAGAACGTTATTTGTATTTACCACTTTCCGACAAACAGTGAATGTCTTAAGATTGAATAAGAAGGACTTATCCCAATTAGAACGATTAATTTCGCAAGTTTTTGAATTAAGGGACAAAAAGTATACAAAGCGAACTATTCATGTATAACCCATGTGGATGTATGTTTGTTATTCTTTCACACCCCAAAAGGCTGAACACATCTGGGTGAAATCATTGATTATTGATAGTGTGTAGTGACACATAAGCTACTTTTTATCCCGAATTCATATACCCGTGGGATCCATGGAATTGGCATGACTAAATTTTCACAGTTTATTCGTCAGGGAGCGATGTAGATTTTTCTTTAGAATTACAAGAATTTCTCTGTGATACGATTAAGTCCTTGTGGACAAGTCGCAGGCAGACAGCTGTGTTGACAATGTTTTTTCACTGATAGCGTTTTGTAATTATGATTAGGAGATTTTTCTGTGATTGCCACTCGTCAAGAATCTCGATAACAAATAAAACTGTAAAAATCAGTTGGCAAAGATGAAAATGTGACATCAATGAAGCATAACTGTTTGTGCGGTTTATATCTGTTACATTATTATCAAACTGAAGTAAATCAGCGATGTAGTTCTGCTGTAGCAGTTTGGATTCTTACAAACTAACACACAATATAAAAAAACAATGACAAATATTAGAAAAATGTTAGTTAAAAAATTCGCGGACCATTAGACTCAGTCTGCTCGTCAAAACAAGAAAACCAGCGGCGAACTAAGAGAGGTTGTATAATTACCATCTCAATTTTGTGACACCTATTACGTATTGTTAAAGATGATGCCCGAGATTATTCTGTTTTTGAGTTGTAGAGAATTCTTGGAGTTAACAGACTTTATTGTTTTCTAACATAGACACTGTTAAAGTCGGATATGACTGTCTACTTTATGGATAGGTGATGAATCTTCCAAGGAGCTAGTTCACCGCTGATATAATGAAGCTTTACTCCTGAGCCCTCTTCGAGCCATTCTCTTCGAGGTCCGATTTAGCGACGGACACATCTGGCTGCTCGTACGGCACCTCGGTGGAAGGTCCAGGCATACTCTAGAAAAAGAAATTGTTAGGTATATAACTTACTACCGCCCCACCCCGACTTCACAGAGGTGCATTGAGTATAAAAAATTGTTATCTCTAAGATATAGACGTATAAGTACTATCGCGGACTTGGTAGACTTTTATTTTTTTTGCGACATCATATTGAAGACCTCTAAAATTATTTACTATATTATGCTTTGAACCTTCCTCTTGAATCATTATATCTATTTAAAAAAACCGCATCAAAAACCATTGCTTAGCTCTAAAGATCTAAGCACACATTGGGGCAGACAGACAGCGGAAAGCATCTTTTTTTCTACACTAATATTATAAAGAGGTACGATTTGTTTTTTATACTTCGCACGAAAAATTAAAAAAAACTATTGGACAGATTTCGATAATTCACCAATAGAATGCTACATTATTCATGATTAACAAGCTATTTTTTACTACAAAAATTAAGGATTCCTACTAAAATTTTAATAATGTATAAAACTAATTCATAATCCAAGGTATGAAAAAAAATTACATAAAATGACTCTCATAGCAAGCGCTGCGGAAACTATGAATGATAGAACAAAAAGATGTTCTACAATATTAAAAAGCATATTTATATTAATGAAAAACTTCGCGGTAATTACGTCAGTATAACCACACATTTGACAGAAATCTATATAAACCATACCATGCCTAAAAAAACATGTTATAAATAGGTACATGTTTTTATATTAATCCCAATCCAAATAAATAAAATGTGTTTTTTTGTTTCAGTACATACCTGTAGTTTACCAATATAATTTTTTGAAAATTTAAATCGACCATTGCATTCCGCTCGCGTCGTTGCCGGGCTGTGGTGTGTGCCGGGATACGCGGCGAAGTTTCTGGGTTGCATCGTGGGTACAAGATTTTCAAGACTGATCAGATTAGCCAACCCATAAATGTTTATAACAATTGTTCACCCGTGCGATGTCGGGTCGGGCCGCTAGTATTGGCTATGTACAAAGCAAGTAGTGGCGGACAGATAACGACCGCAGCGCACAACACGGCAGAAATAGAAAACAATGGCGGATGATCAGCTGTCAAAAGTGTTGATTGCAGTACAAAATCAAACCAAAGAAATGGGCCATGACTGTTGTTGCGTTGTTAACTCCGAAACATTTTCCCAAGAGCGTCCTATGATAGACTGAGTTGATATTAAAAGAAACCACATTTACATGCAATCGATACATTTATAATGATCACAGTGATGCTGAAATCCAAGTAGATATTGCATCTATTTCGAGAGTCATAGCAACAAATACTTCAAAGAATAAATACAAAAGCTGTTGAACGGACCAAAAAACATACAAGGATCAATCAACAACAACATGGTCATGAATTTGTTGGTATATTATCAATAAAAAAATATCAACAGCTCTTAGATCTTGCGGGTGTGACATTTAACAACTTCGAGTTCTTGGTAACGAGAGTAGAAAGTAAAAAATGTAGTTTCTACAAAAAACCGCCCTCTCGTTTTTTTAACGAAAATGGAAACTGGCTTGACATTTTCAGCATTGAGTGTATTATTAGTTGTTCATAGAATCACAGTTTCGAGAATACTAAGTAGCTCTGGCCATTATGTCGCAGTTTTTCCACATTTAACACTAATATATTGCCTTTTATCTAAGTTTGTGGTTGGAAACTAATATTATGTAATAGTTTCAAGCCCGGTTTTTATTATTATATTCATTTTACAGTAAAACTATTGAATAAATTGCACT
>JACJUM010003223.1:3762138-3778446 GCA_020976665.1 Heortia vitessoides | reverse complement strand
GGGGGCGGCGGGGGGGAGTCGCGGATGGGATTCCTCTTACGCCTCTTTCCAATAACGGTTGTGAACCCGTCATTGTTAACAGTCGCCGATCGCTCGGCCCCATCTGATTCAGATGCCGACTCGAATCGGCATTCTATTTCCATATCGGAGTCGTAGGCCATCCTCCTGCGATCCTGGAACCTCCCTGAGTTCGACCTCATCGAAGAGGCCGGTGATCGCGACACATTTCGCGGTGAGAAGAATCGCGGGGATCCGCGGGGGGAACGCGAGCGCGAACGCGATTGCGACCTTTGTCGCTGACGGCGGGCGAGGCGCGGCGAGCGGCGGACCGGGCACGGCGGCGACGGCGAACGCGAACGCGATTCTTGTTGCGGTCGTGACACGGGCGCGGACGCGGCGGAGCGCGGGGAGTGCTGAGGGCGCGGCGAGGGCCTGGCTGAAGGCTCAGCTCTAAGCGGGGGGTCCGGTGAAGCCGGTGAAGACGTGATTCCGGCCGGGGCTGAGGGCTCCGAGCGGAGAAAGTGCGGCGCAACGGTCGCGGGGATGTCGCGTGAGGCGCGCTGGCGCAGGTATTGCGCGTACAGCTCGGGATTTACGGCTTTTAGGAAGTCCGCGAGTCCTGAATCGATATTGGCCATTACGCCAAGTGTGGGAGTGAGATTGTGTGAGTTAATGAGTAGAGTGTAACCTACTTGTCTCTTTGGTATGCCGGACTCCAGCTCCCGACGGTCGCAGATAGGCAGCGCAGCGGAGCTCAGCTTCTCGGTTCGGCAGCTCAGCTCAGCAGGATCCACTTTCTTCAAGCACACACACTTATCACTAACTATGGGCACGTGTGGTCACTTTGGGCCGGCGGTTGTAGCGGCAATTATAGTTTTGGACTTCGACACTTTATTCTTGATGTTATTTGTGTTCGGTCTCCAACTCTCGACGGCGCAGGCAGGCGGCGGACAGCGCAGCGGAGCACAATCTCTCAGTTGTTTTGCGGACTGTGTTGGCGGCGAGACAGGCGGCGAGCGTAGTGACGACGACGAACAAGGAAGGCGAATGACGCGCGCGGGCGCAGGCAGGCGGCGGACAGCGCGCTTAGAATTGGGCGTTGATGCGTTTGCAGACAGAGGTGAAGGCGATGTAAGCGGTGAGCACAGTGACGACGAACAAGGGGGCGAATGATGCGCGGGCGCAGGCAGGCGGCGGACAGCGCAGCGGACACAACCTTTTCAACCAAACACTTCTACTCCGAGGGCGTAGAAGGACTTGGGGTCAGTGGTAGGGCTCGGAACTAGTAGGGGTTGATGGATCAACCTACGACGTACCAAGACAGCGAGTCCGCGATATGCGATGTTGCAATCTGACACCTCATCCTTTCGGTACAGGTGATAATTGGGCATCTTGATTGAATCTCTGGGTTTCAATAGGGTCTCAGAAATTAGGCACACGTCAATGTCCTGTTCTTGAAGTAGAACCCGCAGCAGTCCTATCTTCGATCTGAGCCCGTTGGCATTCCAGTGGATTATCTTTAGCGGCTTATATTGCGCCATTTGATTGCAGTAGCTGTGCTACTCCGCCTAAGATAATTGGTACGCCGTTCTCGCCGGACCTAATGGCCCCGAGTACGTCCTGTAGGACGCAGATGGCTCTCTTTGGTGTCCATGAGCCGGCTCTGAGTTAAGCATGGCGTGTCCATGAGCCGGCTCTGAGTTAAGCATGGCTTTGGCTTCGCCTTCGCTTCCTGCTGCGGCGCTGGGACGGCGACTGCCTTCTTGGTGGGATCATGTTTCGCAGCGGCTCCTCTCTTTCTCATGCCCTTGCGTTACCGACGGGGGATTTTCACCCCGTCGTTGGACTCAGCCATTAGGTGCGGTGTTGTTGGTTGTGCTGGTACGCTGCCAGTACGTAGCGAAGGCCGCCCGGCCAACGCTGTTGTGCCGGTTTTTTTAATCCTGGCTTCCTGCTGGAAGACCGGGCAGCCCACCGAGTTTGCCGGGTGCGGTCCCCGACAGTTCGCGCATATGGGGGGCCCTCGCGTGAGCGGGGGCAGTCACTGGCGGCGTGTGCTTCCCCGCATCTCACACACGCTTGCTGTCTGTGGCAGCCATGGGAGGAGTGCTGGAATTGTTGGCACCTGTGGCATTGGGCAGGCCCTTTCTTTCCTCGCCAGCCTTAATCTTCACCTCGGGCATGCATAAAAGCTCAGTAATTTCGAAGATCGCGGGGTGCGGTCTGGTGTGCGCTGCATTTGGGCGAAGTAGATACAGCCCGGCCTGTCTTGTCGTGCGCGTATCTGACGCACGAACTCGGGTATGAAGCCTAGGGATCGGAGTTCCTCCTCAATCTCGCCTGGGTTGGTTTCCACTGGGAGGCCTCTTATGCAGAACTTGGCGCTCTTCTCTGCGGGCAGGGAGTAACTAAACCAGGAGAGGTTCTCATCCTTCTCCAGGTTCGAGAGGTATCTCTGTACCCCCCGGTATTCCGCCTCCGCGGTTGGTGTGAACCGCACACCCTTGCCAAACGGTCTGGCATTTGGAGCGTGTCCCTGAACCTTCAACGCCTTGAAGTGGCGAGCCCAATCGGGCAGTTTCTGTACTACAAGAGGCGTGTATCTGGGCCGCTTGGTTCCGGCGTCGGTCTTGGGTTGGGGATTGGTACTGGCGCTGGTGCTTGCGGCAACATTGGCATCCACGTTGGCTTTCACTTCGACGGCTTTGGGTTGAGGTTGGGTTGGTCTGGGCGGCTTCTTCACCACCACATCACTAATGATGTGGACCTTCCGCGTAGCTAGTGCTAGTTGCGGCCCTCTTGTCGGTCGTGGTGGGTATTCTGGTTTTTAGCGCCGTGGATGCCACGGTTGCGTAAGAGCGGGCGGCGATATTCCTGGGCGCGGATGCTGGTGTTGATCGAGGCGCTGCTGGTCTAGGCGCCGGGGCGGGAGCGGGCGCGCGCGGTGTGAACGCAGTACGGGGGGAGGGGCGGCGGGCTTGAGGCTTGAAAGGAGGGCGGGTTGCAATGTACCACGCCACATCATTAAATTGCGGGTATACCGCCGCACGCAGCTTGTCCAGGGCCAGCACCTGGATGTCGCTGTCTTCTCTCTCCTCCGGTGTTGCGAGACCCTCTCTTCTCTTCCGAGGGTCGCGTTGGGGTTTTGGTTAAGGCTTGGCTCCGAATTCCTTCAAAAACTCGGCCGCCGCGAGTAGGCCGGGAGAGGGGGGACTTCCGGGGTTAAGCACGGGGTGGGGGCAGGTCTATGTATGTGAGTTGTGTTGTGAATTTATATTTTATATTAGAGAGTATATGAGGGTGGGAGCCGAACCAAAGCACACGATATAATAACGCAATCAAGGCGCAAAAGATAGTTAAAAAAAAGTATCAAATCATATCACATAATTAATGGATGCCTCCTTAGTAGGTTCAAGACCAAAGAACCACCAATTTTTCAATTTCTAAGAACATATAAACCTCAAACACCACAAAACAAAAAGGTAAAGATCAGACCGTGCGGTGATCGGAATGCAAATACTCGTGTTGCGTTCGCAAGGGTACTCGTTTTCTGCGCAGTTAGCTTCTACAGTCTGGGAAGCAAGCAAGCATAAGCTGATAGAAAATATTACAAACAATCTGGAATAAAAGATGTGCATCAGAAAAGAGTGTATGCTGCCCTACAATCGATACACTCATTTGCAAAAAATCAGGTGGTTTTGATTTCAATTCTTCTTTAAAAAAATACGGTACCAAAATGATTTCAATCATTTGTACATGTTACTGGCCGGTTTTAAATGCCGTGGTGTTTAAAACAGTACATTCTAAATTCAAATTTTCGTTTGATGCTCGTTTTTAGAGAAAACCACTTTTTATCCTACATTTTTGGTGCGAAGTTCTAAAAGATAATATCGGTTTTCATAACTTGTAGTCAATTTTTATAAATTTATTTGAAATTGTGAGTCATGGACTCAAGAAGACTGGAAATGAGTATTGTTCTCCAATGAAGTCAGGATATCTCTGTTCGGTGAAGATCGACGTCGGCTCTGTTAAGTTTTGGGCAGGAATAAATTCAATGGATCGTACAGAGTTAGTCTTTTTGGAAAACGGCTCACTGAGTGGACTTCGATACATAACGGAAGTTCTAATTCCTCATGCACAACTCGCATTGGCCGCTTTAGACGAAGACTCAATTTTTATGGACGACAACGCTCGCGCCCACCGGTCTGACGATGTGGAATTCATTCATTCATTCGTCGTTTGGATTGGCCAGCTCAAAGTCCTGACCTCAATCCTATAGAGCATGTCTGGGACGTTTTGAGACGACGCGTGATATCAGTACTACCGGCTCCGCAGACCATCAGAGCAAGCAAGTATCCGGGATATCGTCGCTAGCATACCCAGACAAATCCCCAAAAAATTAAAGCTGTGATTTCAGCTAGCATACTAAACATTTATCTGCTTTTACTTTATTAAAGAAAAAACAAACAAAAATATTTGTTAACTTTAACTTCACGAGCATATGCACTACTAGCGAGCATACACTACTAGTGAACTTTAGCATTAAAATCCATACATTTTATCACAATTTTATGCTAATACTGACGAAAACGAATATTTGCTTATTATTTTCAAAATTGTGAAAGTAAAACTATAGGTAGTTTTACTTTAACAATTATCAAACAAACATAGTTTTCATTGCTTAGGTGCCTGTTTTTTTGCAAATGAGTGTATATAAAAAGAAAATACGTATTTTGTGATGCATATGGTTTAAAAAATTTGCCTTACTAATATTATGTAGCGTACACAAAAAATACAAAACACTATACTCGTATGTATTTTATATAAATATTTTTTATACCGTAATATATTTCAAACCGTTTATGCAGCGCGTGCGACGAAAGACCTCAAATGTGAATAATTTTCCCCGTTTTTGCAAAATTTCTCTCTGACGCTTCGCTCCTATTGGTCTTAGCGTAACGTTATATAGCCCAAAGCCTTTCTCTATAAATGGACTATCTAACAAAAAAATAATTATTTAAATCGGACCAGTAGATCCTGAGATTAGCGCGTTTACTAAAATTTTTGTATAGATATCTCTTAAAACTGCTCCGTTATTTTAAATTAAATTCGTAATTCCACATAGATCCATCCACTCCATACTCCTTTACCAGAATCAAATGATATTCAAATTAATTTTTTTTAGGGTAATTAAGCATTGGCTGGCTATAATATAATAACCAATGAGCCAATATCCCTAGTTCTTACCTTTGGTGCGACTGCAAAAGGATCTATTTCTATACAATTCTCCTCATCAGTAGCGTCAGCGCAGTCCTGATTGCCATCGCAACGCTTTTTAATTGCTATGCATTCCTTGTTCTTGCATAGGAAGTGGCCCAGTCCACATGTTTGTTCTGCGGGTAATTGTATTTTTTTACAGATAAAGTATATATACATATATATATATACACACACACACACACACATATATATATATATATATATATATATATATATATATATATATATATATTATTGTCATATTCATACAAAGAGAAAGTTACGCTTACCACACCCAACCTCATCCGAGCCATCAGAGCAGTCGTCTTCGCCATCACATTTGAAGGCCTCCAGAATGCACGAACCAACAGTACACCTACGAAAGACAGTAAAATTAAAATAACAGCTCTTAACTGAATGCATGTATATGCATACACGGTAAAAACAAAACAAAAAAAATTAATGACTTATGACGGGCCCGGTGGCACAGATCAGACAGACAGGGAATCGAACCCACGAAGGGTTCGAATCCCACCCAGAGTAAGTGTGTGTCTGAGTGGTAAATTTATGTATTTAAGTAGAATATTTGTGATTTCTCTGTTGTCTGGCGTCCGTAACACAAGTGCTTTAAGCGACTTACCACGGAGTCAGGTCAATGTATGAGATGTTGTGGGATTTATTTATTTATTAACTAAATTTAGCGAAGTATCAATAAAAAATGTGGCAAATCAAATGTCTCAAGGCTTAAATAGACCGATGTATTTATTAACATTACGGATAGGCCTACAAAAATGTAAGTTATGTTAATAATTTACATATTTAACCTACAAATGGTCAAACTGTTTGTTTACCGCATAGATCAAAATTAACTTATTTGCAAGAATCTGGTGCTTGAATTAGGCAAAACAATATGCCTGTAGCTACATAGTCCCTAGTTACAGTACACTATAGTTGCTCTGCTAGTATAGTCGATATAAGTAATCAAGAATGCGGAGTTGCTTGCGGTTGCAGGCGACTCCGGTGCTTTCTTTGGTCATCATCATCTCTTTACCTTCGGTGTGAGAGATGACCGAGTCGTGCAATCAGTGAATCGGTTCCATTGCACTGCGCAAACAAAGATGTTTATTTCACGCATTTGTTAATTTATCTGATTATAAGTGAACATATAAACCTAACATATCAGCGACTGGCATATTATTTCCACGTCTTAGTGCCTCTTAGTTTCATTCACTCCTTCGATCACTCGTTGCATGGAAGAAATCGCTGTTTGCGATAAGGCCGCCCATTGTATTTTGCTGATTATATTGTCTTCTATTTTTGATTTTGTGTACAATAAGAAAACGACTTTTGTGTACAATAAGTTTACAATAAAGAAGCATAGCGTTACAATGTAAATACAAACTCAAATTATTTTTATATACAACACGACGACATCATACCCTCCAACTGGTTAGAGATGTTTTCTAATTATTTTTTTCGCAAATACGACTTTTCGAATTAAAAAGAAACCATTTAAAACACCTATGTGATCTTTTTATTCTTTAATATAATATTGTTTGAATATTTTGGTCGTTCTTATACATTTTCGTGTACATATAAGATATTTAACAAGCATATGAGTCATTTATGTTGCATATAGAGGTCGTTAATTACCAGATATTCGGGAACGGGAAAGTAATAATCTATATATATAAAAATGAAACCCGTTTCGCGTTGTCACGGCATCACGTGTGAACGGCTGAACCGATTTCGATAATTCTTTTTTTTAAATGTTTGTGGAAGTCCAAGGATGGTTCTTACGGAAAAAAATATTAAGAAAATCTCTGAGAAATATTGAAAAGTATACATTTAATTTTGCATATTTTAAAAAACGCGCGTTACGAATGTCAATTTTTTTTTATACGAATGTCAACGTCATTCACAGCCATAGACTATATTAAAAGAGCATCGTTTGTTCGGAAACGTGGTTACTTAATTAAGTTTGTTCGGAAACGTGGTTACTTAATTAAATTCTATTGCACTATTTTATAATTTTTTTAAAATAATACAAATAGTAAACCTATACAAATTTCGCATATCCTATTTAGTAATCTGTGGTAGTATCTGTTTCCCTAACTTGACATTGGCGTCATTGGGCGAATGGCTGAACAGCCAAGCCAGTTAAAAAAAAAAACTGTGGTAATTTGTGGCATCACATCCATAACCGCTTTTGTTTGATAATTACGGTAAGTTGAC
Organism: Heortia vitessoides; assembly: GCA_020976665.1. Taxonomy (NCBI): domain Eukaryota; kingdom Metazoa; phylum Arthropoda; class Insecta; order Lepidoptera; family Crambidae; genus Heortia; species Heortia vitessoides. The sequence goes on along the minus strand of JACJUM010003223.1, from coordinate 3,770,952 downwards.
AGCTTCATATCGATTTTTGGTAACTTTTGGTGACTACATAATATTACAATTTGGTTATTCCCGTGTCGGAAAACCATCAGCATTATTTATTTACGCGCCAGAACATAAAACTAAAAATATAGTGTACCAAAAAGCATTAGATTAAAGAAACAGCAGCATTAGAATAGAGAGAAACAGTGAAGGGTATAGAGGCTATTAGTTGTTTTCTAGAGCGCGCGTGGTGTTAAGCTCAGTATTTACTTCAAAATGCCAAGTTGTTCAATAGCGATTTGTAAAAATATAAGTGGAATTATTGAATCTTATGGAATAAACACTATTATGAAAATATATATTTTGTTTTGTATTTAATAAAATTAGGTCCTTTTCAGATATGGCGAGACCAGGGAATATTATATGGAGGATATTATAGATTCCAGTTTAAATTGAATAGGTACTCATACCTAAGATAGGTCAACTATACAAAATAAAGTAGTGCATCAAAGCTACGCTAAGGCGGTACGAAGTTCGCCGGGTCAGCTAGTATAAAAATAATAATGTATTTATTTTCTTCACTCACATAGAATCACGAAAATGCTTAAACTAAAACCTTATTACTAAATAGTCTATGTAAGAGTCTAGCATTCGAAGTTCAAGAATCACAAAAATGCTTAAACTTAAACCTTATTACAAAATAGTATATGTAAGAGTCTAGCACCCGTACTTCAGGATTCCATGTAGGGTTGCCAACCATACTTTATAATAACGTATCCTACTTAATTTTTGGTAATTACCTACACCTTACACTTTTACATACAAATGAAGTATGCTAAAATACTTTATTGTGATCAACCTTTACTGTGATCCGTAAAACATAATCGTATAATGGAAACGATATATACTATTTCTTGTCAAAGTGACAGAACAGTTTGTTTATTTATTAAAATTTATATGTTGATTATCAAACAAGCTTTGCGACATTTAAAAATAACAAAAAATTGCATTAGCATGTACGTTGTATTTTAAAAGCACACAAATGTACGTTTTAACGTTTTTAAAGCATAAAATAACATTTTAAATATCATTTTTTTCTTCCTTTTACTTCATATTTTCCTACCCAAACCAGTTTATACGTTTTTTTTGACAAAAAAAGTTGGCAACCCTTATTCCAAGTGTCCATGGTATTCAAGGACAGACTATCTGACTAAAACCACAGGATTGATGATGATGGAATATAATAAGACTATTCCATCCTCGTCTTGCTAACGGTATAATTCGTACTCACATGAACTCGTTGCTCCAACACGTGAGCGTGTTACAAATGGCGCTCGCCTCGTCGCTTTTGTCGCGACAGTCAGCATTTCCGTCACAAATCTGCGACCTCTCGATGCAGACGCTGGCGTTCCCGCACTTGAATTTTTTGGGACTACAACGGAAGGGTGCTTCTGCAGGAGTGATAAGATGTTACATAATTACTTTGTATTTTCAGGGAATTTTTACCAAAGTCAAAATGATTGAGATGAGTTGGTTCTCTTCAATTGCTAAATGAACCATCAAGAAAGAGATTCTTTTTATTATACCAGGTCGACAAACAAGCATACAGTGCGCGTTATAGTAAGCGTCACCGTAGCCTATACATGCTCGTAATATCACAGGGATATCTAACACTAACGCGACGGCATTCTGCAATTTGACGCTAGAAATAGGCGAGACATAGAAATAGGGTACAAAGTAGATGGATATTCCAAGGAACTCATTAAGTTGTTTGGATTCTCCGCCCCCACCACATAAGGTAAACCACCACAAGAAGCATTGGTATGCCGACGACCTTTTTGTGGTGATCGATATATTTCTACTGCTAAATAGCAGTGTTCGCGTTGTTGTGTTCCAGTTTAAAAGGTGATAAAATTACTGGGTAATGTAACATAATACCTCCAAGTCACAAGGATGGTAATGTGCTCGTGATATCCTTGTGATATTACGTGCTCTATACGCTGCTGAGACGCTTATTATCACGTTCAAGTATCAACAGTTTGTCTTTGGATCTGTTAAAGTTCTCAGCCGTATGGTACCGATGGAATAGAATAGCTACTCCTTCTGTGCCGTGAGACGTGACTAAGGTACCGAAACGGGCAGATGGCGGTATATCTATCGTAAACAGTGTAGCTCAAATGCATAGGGCGGGAATGGGCGCAGTATACAAGTCGCGAAAGCTGCGTTCTGTTTTTGCCAACACGCTTGCTCAGCGCGGCAATTATGAGCAAAATTCCCCCTTTCTGGTGGACTATGTCCAGCAGTGGACTTGCAATGGCTGATATGATGATTGATGTTCCTTTCTGGTGGATTGCGTTACGTAACTACATAATACTTAATTATAGGATCTGTCTGTTACAGACTGTAGTTACGTATATTGTTGTTGTTGATCTTATAAACTAATTATATTTTTACACCTATGTACCTGGTGTAGTATGGCGAGGAGTTTTTTTTGAGCTGCAGCCCAGTTCTTTGTGCACGCATTTGCCTTTACAAAAGATGTAGCCGTAGGCACATCTATTACCCTGGTCTTTTCTTGATAAAACTTCTGTAAGAAACAATTTTGAAGGCTCTGGTATATGACAGCATCAATAAGATAACGGAGAAAGCTAGCGAAGGAAATAAGCAGGAGACCTAAGGATATCGTTTTAAATAACAGAACACCAGGGACCATATTCTTTGTTCTAGTTTGAAATTAAGGATTTACCTCCTTGGAGGGAACAATGTATGTACGTAAGTAAGAGAGCCAGAACAAATAATATTTTTGTGTTGTCCACATATCCTTGCGTAGGGTTTTCTAGAGCAAAGGCAACATAGTCGTCCGAGTCTTTGTTTATGTACATATCTTTTTAAAACATGGCCTATTAGTAATTCCTATATGAGCTACTAGCTGACCCGACACAGATGGTCCTGTCCTAACTATTTATTTATCATCCTGGACGAACACATATACACGTGATATGGTAGTTTTTATTAAGTCAATATAGTGATTTTATATCTATTGATTTCTTACTCGGACATTCTTCCTCATCTTCGCCAAATTCGCAGTCTGGGAAATGGTCACAAAATTTTGCATTTTGAATGCAAACATTGCTTCGATGACAATAAATTTCATCTTCCTTACATTTGGCCAACGGTATACAATCGCCACCCACTGCAAGAAGCCCCGGCTTGCAAATACATTTATATGGGAGATTATCCGTGGTATGAGGGTAATTGATATGCGGCCGGCCGTGAGAAGATTGCACGCAGATGTCGGCGCACGGCCTATTTATATAACACGGGTGTTTTAACATAGGTTCCGTAGTGTCAGGCGGGGGTAAAGTAGCTTGGGTTTTTGGGAAGGAGGTTTGGTTAGCAAATATTTCTGAAAGTAAAAAAATACATTTTTGTCAAACGTTTTCTATGAAATTGGAGTTCAAATACGAGTACTTCGTATTTTAATACAACATTTTGCTTACTCATGTTGATGCTCCGAATGTTGCTCGCGGACTCGTTAATGTTGGTCCAATACAGTCGGTGGCTCCGGTCCGTCCAGAACACGTACGAATTACTCACCGACATGCTGCTGACTGCGCCTGATAATTGCCTGAAGTTCTCCCATCCTGTTCCTGGGTGGGGATTCATTATGAAAGATTAAAATAATTGATATGGACTTGAAACTACAGCACGATTTGTATCATAATATTTTCGAACATTTGCGCGTTCAAAACTCAAAATAGAACTTCTTTTTAACGGTTTAAAACGCGATTAATGTAACTTTTTACATTTTAATTCTTTTATTTAATTATTACACTAGGTCGAGAAACAAGCGTACATTCCGCGTGAAAGCTAGCGCATTGCCAACCTTGTCATTTGAAGATATTATGTGACATCACTCAGTAATCTCACTGCCTCTCTCACCCTTCAAACTGGAACACATCAATCACTGCTACTTGGCGGTAGAAATAGCTGAGAAAATATGTTGATGGATTTGAAAGTTACAATTACTTTATACATTAGGGCTCCGCTCTCTTGCTGGACCTACAGATATTAGCATCAACGTAGCATTCCGTTGATCACTTAGGATAACGGTACGGGAAATTAACTATGAAAAGACATTATATGAAAATGTGTTCACAGTATATATAACAAAACAAATCTCATCTTACCTTGAGGACGTATTAAGTATATTACTTGGTTCCCTTCGTCTGCTATGTATGCTACATCCAATCTGGGGTCGTAGCTGAGGATTATTCCTGGACCTGTGGCAATACATTTTCTATTTCCACTCCCCACTTGTAAAAGTAGAGCAAAACCCTATCCGCAAGGATTTGTAAGCCAAATCCCTGCGGATGTACCAACCGCACCTTCTAGATGAAATTGTTACCATATCAAGAGAAGACAGAGCTGATAAGACTCTTGGATTACCAAGTAACTAAATAAAATTCTGCCAAATTACGGCCAGCGTTTCTAATATGAATTTGTATAGATGCATTTGTCCCTTCTAGTCCATAAAACTGTCGAAGGAACGTACTAATAGAAGGAGTCTTGCGCCACACTCTCTTAAGAAACAATACCAAGGCGTTCTACGCCACTTCAAGGCGTTGAAGCAGGCTTTGGGACATGCTCCAAATTCCAGACCATTTGGCAAGGGAGTGCGGTTCACACCAACCGCGGAGGTGGAGTACCGGGTGGTACAGAGGTACCTGTCGAACTTAGAGAAGGAGGAGAACCTCTCCTGGTTCAGTTACTCCCTGCCCGCTGAGAAGAGCGCCAAGTTCTGCATAAGAGGCCTCCCACTGGAGACTGAACCAGGTGAGATTGAAGAGGAACTCCGATCCCTGGGCTTCATACCCGAGTTTGTGCGTCAGATACGCGCACGACAAGGTAGGCCGGGCTGCATCCACTTCGCCCAAATGCAGCGCACACCAGACGTCATCCCCGCGATCTACGAAATCACCGAGCTTCTGTGCATGCCCGGGGTGAAGATCGAGGCCTGGCAAAGAAAGAAAGGGCAGATTCCAATTCCTATCTTCCTCTCACGAAGGTAATCTCCGTTCTTCTAATACTCTTTCGCTCTTAACTCCTTCTCATCACTAGTTTTTTGACAAACTCTTTTACAGTGACAGCTATACGACTCTGGAACGAGCTCCCGTTGAATATTAAGCAATCCCCAAACAAATTTAACCTGAAACATTGTCTCCGTACTTTATTTACTGATGCTGCTTCTCTAACTTTATAACCCTATTTCTGATATACGTTATTTTATGTATATATATACATATATATATTTTTATATCATATGCATTTATTGCGTTTATTTATACAAATATGTATGCCACGTTTATTTATTTTGTATATATATTGCCTGCACCACTATATATATATATTTTTTTCAGTTTTGTGTAATGGTTGACTTTGAGATAATGCCATCTGGCATTAAGTCCGCCATTTGTACATTTTGTAACATTTTGTGCAATAAAGTTAAATAAATAAATAAAAAATAAAAGGGCCTGCCCAATGCCACAGGTGCCAACAATTTCGGCACTCTTTAGGTGGCTGCCACAGACAACAAGCGTGTGTGAGATGCCGGGAAGCACACGCCGCCAGTGATTGCCCCCGCCCTCGCGAGGAACCCCCTACATGCGCGAACTGTGGGGGACCGCACCCGGCAAACTCGGTGGGCTGCCCGGTCTTCCAGCAGGAAGCCAAGATAAAAAGGGCCGGCACAACAGCATTGGCCGGGCGGCCTTTGGTACGTACTGGCAGCGTACCAGCACAACCAACAACACCGCACCTAATGGCTGAGTCCAACGACGGGGTGAAAATCCCCCGTTGAAAACGCAAGGGCATGAGAACGAGGGGAGCCCCTGCGAATCAAGATCCCACTAAGGAGACAGTCGCCGCCCCAGCGTCGCAACAGGAGCCGTAGCCGAAGCCAATGCTGCGCTCAACCCAGAGCCGGCTCATAGACACTGAGCGAGCCATCTGCGTCCTACAGGACGTACTCGGGGCCATTAGGTCCGGTGAGAACGCCGTACCAATTATCCTCGGCGGTGTAGTACAGCTGCTGCAAACCAATGGCGCAATATAAACCATGTAACGCGCAATATATACAACGTAAACAAAAGAAGCCAATGTAAACAAAACAATAAATCACCTATGCAGACAACTAAAGAAGCCAATGTAAACAAAATAATAATCAAAAGTGCAATGCAAAAGTGCATTACGCATTACGTATTCAAACGAAGATTCCAAGAAATAGTGCCTCAAAACTCACGTCAAAACGGCTATGCAGGCAACATAAAGAAGCCAATGTAAACAAAACAATAAATCACCTATGCAGACAACTAAAAAAGCCAATGTAAACAAAACAATACATCAATACAAAAATGTAAATGTATTACGCATTACGTATTTCACGAAAACAAAGACACCTAAACCAACATTCGCAAGAAATGTTAGGAAAAAAGCGGGTGGAAGCGAATAATGCTTTTCACGCAACCCTATGACTCACCGATATTAATCGGTGGCGTTTGATACTGCGACAAGGGCGCCGAGCGCCGCAGTCGCCTCCAGTCGACGACCAGCTTGGGAGGCTTTCTAACATTACGTTGATCATTTGCATATTTTTAGGTATTTATAAGCATATTATGTATCAAAAATATCTTTATTTACAGCCCAACAGCCCTATCATGGGAACATTTAAAATATAATTTTAATTATTTTTCTTTACAGATACTTCAATAACCAATGACCCTGATGATCTTATAGTGTTTAAGAGTCATTCGAACATATCATAAGTCATTGGTCATTGTCCTAATTTAAATTTAGTCTACCGGCACAAGACGAGTCTTTAACCTATGTTTACAGCAGGTTTATTACAAACACTAACAGAAAATAACCTGCGTGAATAAATTGGCGGTTATAATGGTTCTATTAACACCAAGTGGCTGGTGTTTTGGAACATTTACTTAAAAATTTAGAAGTTAAAGCAATTAAATTAAATCCCAAGCAGTTCCATCATTAATATAAACTTTAAAACAGTTATAGGTTTTAGCAATAAGTTATACGAGTAGATCACAATTTCTATTGACAAAGCATACTAAATTCTTATCTTCAGAAAGTCTTACCTGGGTCTCCCTTGAGGTCGGTCTCTATCAGAGTGAAAAGATTCTTTCCGTCGAGTCCAATGCTGTCTATGCGGATCTCATTGTTTTTCATCTTGTCTGCTACTGCTACTAACATACGCCTGTTACAAGTTTAATGTTTAATGCTATTGTTACTTGGTTGCCTGGTGCGTAATTCGTACTTTCATTCTGTGAATGCTTTTGATGGCAGAGTGCTCAGGTCGGTCATGAAGTCACTCAATAATGGGCGGTCCAAATTTTTTCCATTTATTTCAGTGATATTGGAATAGACGTGAATGTAGAATGTGGGGAACACCCCAGTAGGGGATTCGTGCCACATTTTTCAATTTCCAGCACTCTCGAATAGTACTATCTGTTTGTCGCAGATAGTCCGTGGCGGCAATGTTCTATATTTAGTTTTAATTGCATGCATCAAAAAACATAATAATAAAGACAGTTCTATTTCAGATTGTTTCGGGAACCGAACCCACACTCGCGTCCCAAACGGTTATCGTAACAACTGCTTTACACCATTCATTCGGCGATACTCACCCGTAGTCCGAAAGAATACAAAAGCTGCTTGGATACTCGTGTTCCTTATAACGGTGCACTAGGCCTCTCTTCTTCGTCCTTACGGAGATGACCTCGATGAAGCCGCGATCCGCATCCAAGATGTACAGCGTATCTGACACGTAATCTGAGGGGCAAAGGCTTAATTGAGACTAAATTTTAAAGCATTGCTCTTGCTCAAAACATTCTGTTCAAATCTGTTAAAGTATCACAATGCTTGTTGAACTTTGTGTCCAATACACACAATCTGTTTTTCTTAAGTACAAACATTGTAAAGATACGATCAAATGCCCAATTAATAAATTATTTTCAGAAGAATCAACCTTTATGTTTAAAAAAAAAACAAAGAACTAATAAGGAAGCACACTGATAATTATGTAGATGTTAAAATAATAAATAAAACACTTGTTTGAAATAAAACTGTTGTTAAACTGTTGTTTGAAATAAGGAACACAAGTGCTTTAAACGACTTGTCACCGAGTCGGGTCGATCGAGATGTTGTTTTATTTATTATTACATTTTTACAATATGTAGTTAATAATCCTGATGAACCTACGGGACCATAGGAGTCTGTCAAAAAATACGTCACTGAATTAGCAATTTGACTTTAACTAGACTGCATGGTAATTCTTCATTATTTTCATACATTATGTCGTGTAAAAGTAATTAACGTTCACTTTTCACTATGATTTAATGTTATATATTTACCCTTCTCAGTCGCCCTCTCACTGGCACTCCACATTCGCAAACATTTCACTCACATTCTTTACGTAGAGCAATGCCCCGCATTCGCTAGTGATTCCATCCAGTCCCTGCTCCTCGAACGATAACCTGATATTTTGCAAACAACCAACTAACTGTCCCCTACGAAGCACACTCAAGCCGAAGCCCGGCTTCGGAGGTACCCTCGAGTGACAGCCATCGAACCCACTCGCCGCGAGGCGTAGGGCCTCTTAGTAATAAGCGGCCTCGCCCATCCCGGTGGCGCAGGAATTGACATCTGTTTAATCTTGCATGCCCGTGAGGTATCGGCAGAGTAGAATAGTACCAGATGTCGACTAAGGTACCACAACCGGGAGATGGCGGTTTATCCATCAGTATACATAGACGGTATCATAGATAA
>JACJUM010003223.1:3737413-3751220 GCA_020976665.1 Heortia vitessoides | reverse complement strand
ATGGAATATGGTGAGTAACTTTTTTTCTTGGACCAACCTAGACTAATTAGAGACTGCTAGACATATCTATGATACCGCCTATGGATACTGATGGATAAACCGCCATCTCTCGGTTGTGGTACAGGGGCAGGTACTATTCTACTCTGCCGGTACCTCACGGGCATGCAAGATTAAACAGATGTCAATTCCTGCGCCACCGGAATGGGCGAGGCCGCTTATTACTAAAAGGACCTATGCCTCGCGGCGAGTGGGGCCAACGGCTGTCACTCGAGGGTACCTCTGAAGCCGGGCTTCTGCTTAAGTGGGCTTCGTAAGGGACAGTTAGTTGGTTGTTTGCAAAATATCAGTTTATTGCTTGAGGGGCAGGGACTGGATGAGGTCACTAGCGAATGCGGAGCATTGCTCTACGAAAAGAATGTGAGTGAAGTGTTTGCGATTGTGGAGAGCCAGTGAGAAGGCGACTGAGAAGGGTAATATATGACTTTAAATTATAGTGAAAAGTGAACGTTAATTACTTTTACACGACATAATGTATGAGAATAAAATTCCTAATTCAGTGAAGTATGTTTTGACAGACTCCTATGGTCCCGTAGGTTCATCAGGATTATTCACTACATATTGTAAGAATGTAATAATAAATAAAATCACACAATATCTAATACATTGATACTAGACGCTCATAACTAACGCGTTACCAACTTTGTGACTTGAGGATATTAAGCCACATTACCCAGTAAATTCACTGCCTCTCTCACCCATTGAACCGGAACACAGCAATTAGAACACTCCTATTTGGCGGTAGAAATAGGTGAGTGCGAGGTACCAATGCCGACGGCCATTTGTATGAGGTCTACTTCATGTAAAATTACTAGTGTTTGTCGTGTGTCTTGGTATTATATGTATTTATGCATTACATTAATTGTGACTACTCTGTTGTTTGAAATAAGGAACGCAAGTGCTTTAAGCGACTTTTCACCGGGTCGGGTCGATCGAGATGTTATTTTATTTATTATTATTAATTTGACGGTAACCTACCTATTATAACATCTACATAATTATCAGTGTTCTTCCTTATTAGTACTTTGTTGTTTTTTTTAACATAAAAGTTGATTCTTCGGAAAATAATTAATTAATTGGGCATTTGATCGTATCTTTACAATGTTTGTACTTAAGAAAAACAGATTGTGTGTATTGGACACAAAGTTCAAAATGCATTGTGATACTTTAACAGATTTGTCTTGAACAAATGGTTTGAGCAAGAGTAATGCTTTAAAATTCAGTCACAATTAAGTCTCTGCCCCTCAGATTACGTGTCAGATACGCTGTACATCTTGGATGCGGATCGCGGCTTCATCGATGTCATCTCCGTAAGGACGAAGAAGAGAGGCCTAGTGCACCGTTATAAGGAACACGAGTATCCAAGCAGATTGTGTATTATGTCGGACTACGGGTGAGTATCGCCGAGTGAATGGTGTAAAGCAGATGTTACGATAACCGTTTGGGACTCGAGTGTGGGTTCGGTTCCCGCAGCAATCTGAAATGGAACTGTCTTTATTTTTTTTTTAATGCATGCAATTAAAACTAAATATAGAACATTGCCGCCACGGACTATCTGCGACAAACAGATAATACTATTCGAGCGTGCACTGGGGTTTAATAGATTGTCAAAGGATGTGAAGGCTTGTGAATATCCCAATTCTCACATATTCTTTCGGCGTCATAAAATGGACAATAACAGACATAAACAAAATATAAACAAAAACTAGAACTACATTAACTAAACACAGGTATCTTCATCCTAAATTTGCAATAGAGAGAGCTACAATAAGCAGAGATAAAGGTGGACGAGGATTGATTGATTTGAAACTGTTGTGGGAGGGACAAGTTCAAGGACTGAGGAATTTCTTCTAGAATAAGTCGGCATCTCTAATGCCGTGACTTTTAATTATGTACCGAGGCACCCTCAGTGTTTCGAAAAGTTGAAATCTAAACATAATAATAACTTTATTCAACAACAAAAGGAAACTTGAACTAAAATACATTTTGATACTTAAGTACCTAAACTAAGTCTAGCCTGTTCTTATAGGCACCTATGCTCTGTAGTGTGCATGTAGGTGTGGATGTGTGTGTATATGGTCTAATATAATACAAGGTTCGTTAATACAACACATTATTTACGCACTCATTACATAAATACAGTGGACGCCCGGTAATCCGACATGGTCTACAAGTATGATTTGCACTTCAGAGTACATATATGTACATATATATACATAATATGTATAAAGAATCTTATAATTGGATCTGTAATTTGTCGGATTACAAGGTACTCTTTTGTAAAAAATTCCGGACTATAGGGGGTCTTAGGCAGTACTCTATAATCCGAAGAATTCAATAGTTCGACACTGCCCTGCAAAATGTTTGTCGGACTACCGGGGGTCCACTGTACACAGAATATGAAGCTATACTGTGTATATACAGTACATATACATAAACAATAATAGTAACATAGTATAGTACTCTTGTATATATAAAGATATAATTACATTATAAGGTACTCTGTGTCTTATTAAAAGGGCAATGTAATTTTTTAATAAATAAAAATCTTTTAACCTGTCGGGATCAACCCCGTCGCGAAGGTGTATTTATTGATTTATTTATTCAACTTTATTCCACAAAATATGACTTAATGCCAGTTGGTGCTATCTCCTAGTCAAACATTACACGAAACAGAAAAAAAACATGTATACTATTTACTTTCACCACGACTGCTCAGCGTACCAATAAAGGGTGAATTCCCTAATGATTTCTCTTGGCAATCTCTCGGGAGAAATTAATCATTAGGGAATCCCTCTGTCTAAAAGTGGAGTAGATTATTATAAAGATAGGGGTTTGTGGTATCTTATTTGTTACTAGTTTCCACAATAAGGTAAGGGAAATCTTTAAATGTAGAACAATGCGTGTGATTTTGTCTCAATCGTAATTAAATTATTTTTGACCACAAACCATCAAAAAATGTCGTACGAATCCCCTTCTGGGATGTTCCCCACATTCTACATTCTACAAGAAATAAATGAAAAAAATTGGACCGCCCATTATTTAGTGACTCCATGACCGACTTGAGCACTCCGCCATTAGAAGCATTCGCAGAATGAAATTACGAATTACGCATCAGGCAATCAATTAACAATAGCATTAAAAATTAAACTTGTAACAGGCGTATGCTAGTGGCAGTAGCAGACGAGATGAAAAACAATGACATCCGCATAGACAGCATTGGACTCGACGGAAAGAATCTTTTCACTCTGATAGAGACCGACCTCAAGGGAGGCCCAGGTAAGACTTTCTGAAGATAAGAATTTAGTATGCTTTGTCAATAGAAATTGTGATCTACTCGTATAACTTATTGCTAAAACCTATAACTGTTTTAAAGTTTACATTAATGATGGAACTGCTTGGGATTGAATTTAATTGCTTTATCTTCTAACTTTTTAAGTAAATGTTCCAAAACACCAGCCACTTGGTGTTAACAGAACCATTATAACCGCCAATTTATTCACGCAGGTTATTTTCTGTTAGTTTTTGTAATAAACCTGCTGTAAACCTAGTTTAAAGATTCGTCTTGTGCCGGTAGACTAAATTTAAGTAAGGACAATGACCAATGACTTATGATATGTTCGAATAACTCGTAAACACTATAAGGTCACCAGGGTCTACGGTTATTGAAGTATCTGGAAAAGAAAAATAATAAAAATTATATTTTAAATGTTCCCATGATAGGGCAGTTTAAATAAATATATTTTTGATACATAATATGCTTATAAACACCTAAAAATATGCAAATGACCAACGTAATGTTAGAACGCCTCGGTATTGTTTCTTAAGAGAGTGTGGCGCAAGACTCCTTCTATTAGTACGTTCCTTTGACAGTTTTATGGACTAGAAGGGACAAATGCATCTATACAAATTCATATTAGAAACGCTGGCCGTAATTTGGCAGAATTTTATTTAGTTACTTGGTAATGCAGGAGTCTTATCGGCTCTGTCTTCTCTTGATATGGTAACGATTTTATCTAGAAGGTGCGGTTGGTACATCCGCAGGGATTTGGCTTACAAATCCTTGCGGATAGGGTTTTGCTCTACTTTTACAAGTGTGGAGTGGAAATAGAAAATGGTATTGCCACAGGTCCAGGAATAATCCTCAGCTACGACCCCAAAATGGATGTAGCATACATAGCAGACGAAGGGAACCAAGTAATATACTTAATACGTCCTCAAGGTAAGATGGGATTTGTTTTGTTACATATACTGTGCACACATTTTCATATAATGTCTTTTCATAGTTAATTTCCCGTACCGTTATCCTAAGTGATCAACGGAATGCTACGTTGATGCTAATATCTGTAGGTCCAGCAAGAGAGCGGAGCCCTAATGTATGAAGCAATTGTAACTTTCAAATCCTGACACAACATATTTTCTCAGCTTTTTCTTCCGCCAAGTAGCAGTGATTGATGTGTTCCGGTTTGAAGGGTGAGAGAGGCAATGAGATTACTGAGTGATGTCTTCCACATAATATCTTCAAGTGACAAGGTTGGCAATGCGCTAGCTTTCACGCGGAATGTACGCTTGTTTCTCCACCTAGTGTAATAATTAAATAATAGAATTAAAATGTAAAAAGTTACATTAATCGCGTTTTAAACCGTTAAAAAGAAGTTCTATTTTGAGTTTTGAACGCGCAAATGTTCGAATATATTATGATACAAATCGTGCTGTAGTTTCAAGTCCATATCAATTATTTTAATCTTTTATAATGAATCCCCACCCAGGAACAGGATGGGAGAACTTCAGGCAATTATCAGGCGCAGTCAGCAGCATCTCGGTGAGTAAATCGTACGTATTCTGGACGGACCGGAGCCACCGACTGTATTGGACCAACATTTACGAGACCGCAAACAACATTCGGAGCATCAACATGAGTAAGCAAAATGTTGTAATAAAATACGAAGTACTCGTATTTTAACTCCAATTTCATAGAAAATGTTTGACAAAAATGTATTTTTTTACTTTCAGAAATATTTGCTAACCAAACCTCCTTCCCAAAAACCCAAGCTACTTTACCCCCGCCTGACACTACGGAACCTATGTTAAAACACCCGTGTTATATAAATAGGCCGTGCGCCGACATTTGCGTGCAATCTTCTCACGGCCGGCCGCATATCAATTACCCTCATACCACGGATAATCTCCCATATAAATGTATTTGCACGCCGGGGCTTCTTGCAGTGGGTGGCGATTGTATACCGTTGGCCAAATGTAAGGAAGATGAAATTTATTGTCATCGAAGCAATGTTTGCATTCAAAATGCAAAATTGTGTGACCATTTCCCAGACTGCGAATTTGGCGAAGATGAGGAAGAATGTCCGAGTAAGAAATCAATAGATATAAAATCACTATATTGACTTAATAAAAACTACCATATCACGTGTATATGTGTTCGTCCAGGATGATAAATAAATAGTCAGGACAGGACAATCTGTGTCGGGTCTGCTAGTAGCTCATATAGGAATTACTAATAGGCTATATTTTAAAAAGATATGTACATAAACAAAGACGCGGACGACTATGTTGCCTTTGCTCTAGAAAACCTTACGCAAGGACAACACAAAAATATTATTTGTTCTGGCTCTCTTACTTACGTACATACATTGTTCCCTCCAAGTAGGTAAATCCTTAATTTCAAACTAGAACAAAGAATATGGTCCCTGGTGTTCTGTTATTTAAAACGATATCCTTAGGTCTCCTGCTTATTTCCTTCGCTAGCTTTTTCCGTTATCTCATTGATGCTGTCATATACCAGAGCCTTCTGTTATAATATGCTCCAAATACCGTAGTCTAATGCTATTATTTTTACTTACTACTAGCGCCACCTAATCGATGTAGTGTGTAACTATAAAAATATATTACTTCCGTCTCAGCAGCCAACACGTTTTTTCTTATCTCCGGCTTCCTAAATTAAAGTTATTAATTTCTTCAGGTTATGGGCCCAGACCATCCTGGCTCACACAATTAGTTTCTCGCGACAGTGTGTTTTATCTGAACAGTCGATAATTTTTCGCAGTAAGAGAACAGTTAGTTGTATTTTGTTTGGTGGGTAAATAAAAAAAAACGGTATGGCTTCCAACACGAACTATGTGGTGAGTGTGCCTAAGCTTAAAGGGCGCGAGAACTATAGCGAGGGATGCTTTCCGGCAGAGATTTTTAGTATTGGAAGGTACGCTGGGATGTATCAAGCCGAATCAAGGTTACGCGGCGGTTGGACCGACATAAGATGCTAAGACCAGAGCCCAATTGATATCGACAATAGATCCCTCCATCTATGTGCATATCAAAGAAGTTATATTTACGAAGCAGCTGTGAGAAAAGTTGAAATCCTTATATGATGACCCAGGATTCACCAGAAGGATAAGCCTGTTGAGAAATCTCATATCGATTCGACTAGAAATCTATGAATTCGTACGTTACTCAAATAGTGGAGACAGGTCAGAAATTGGCGGAAACTGGATTTAACATCAGTGATGAATGGATTGGTTCATTATTATTGGCTGGATTAACCGAAAAGTTTTTACTGATGATTATGGCAATAGAGCATTCGGGCATGTCCATTACAACAGACGCCATTAAATCCAAGTTATTGGACATGGAGTTGGAAGTCAATAAAGTTAGTGACAATGCGGCTTTTGGTGTTTCGACAGAAAAACCAGAATAGCCACCCTAAGAAAAATGTCAAACCAATTGATAGCAGAAGTAACAAAGATAGCGGAAAAATGTCAAAATTGACTATTAAGTGCTTCAGATGTAAACAAATCGGTCATTACCGGAATCAGTGTATCCTGGTTGCTACAGCGACATTAGTCAATGGAGTGTATAAACTGAATACACTGCAGCGGTAGTTTCTGATGAAGTTTGGCATAGAAGATTGGGTCATGTCAACAGTACCGACCTGAATGAGATGCGGAATGCTGTGGAAGGTTTCGCCATTGACAAGAAAGCAGAGATAAGTAAAACTCCCTGTATTACATGTTGCGAAGGAAAACAGTTGTTTACCTTTCCAAAGCAGCGGCCACAGATGTACTCAACTACTGGAAGTGGTGCACACAGATGTATGTGGACCAATGGAAAGTGTCTCTCTCGGAGGATCATGTTTTAAGATCTTTATTCTCATACGAATCTACATTCATTTACGATGAGATATTACAGTTATTACAAATAATATACAAATTAGCCGGTACTCCAACTCCACTCCTTCAATTTCAGCCTATTCCGAAACATATACTCTCACACTCCTTTATGTTGTTAGGCAGCTCATTGAATAGCTGTGCCCGTCCAAACAGTACAGTCTTCTTTCCATAGAGATCTGGGTGCTGATAGACGCACTTTATAATTAGTTCGGAGATTGTGGGGGTTGTCTTTTAAAAACAGTCTTATATTACTTTTGTCAGAATTTGTAACTATTTTTTTACTAACATGCATGTATTGAACCTGTATAATTGAGATAGATTAAATATTTTAGTTTTTTCATATATACGAATAGTTGGTGTGTGGAAGGGATATTGAAATAAGGCTTTAAGGACTTTGTTTTGAGATCTCTGCAATGGATTAGGGTTTGTGGGTGCAGCTGAGCCCCAAATCTCGATAAAATAGTTTAAGTGTGATTTCACCAAGGCTTTATACAAAGTTATTTTAATTTTTCGGGGTATACAGTGTGCTATTTTACGAAAAACTCCTACCCTCCTCTAGATGTTAGTTTCTATATTTATCCATAGGTAGTGGTTCCCATTATTGGCAAGGTCTTCTGTCATATTAAAATTAATAGTATTATGTACATAAATAGAAACACCGCCACCTTTTTTATCTCGTCTATAGTTTGGGATTTGGTAAATTAGCATCTTCCTTTGACACAAACCATGTTTCCGTAAAAATTAATAAGTTAGTAACCTTAGGAATGGCCCTTAAAATACATTTAATTTTATCAAATTTATTTTTATATATATTTTTGTATACTTTGTAAATTTGCGTAGAAAAAACGGAGGCATGATGCGGCGAGCGGTATTTCTTCATATTTTTTCACTAGATGATAACTTACTCTTTCAGTGCGGTTTTTATTTAAATTTGAAAAATTAAAATTGGAGTTAGTTTTAGTGATACTGGGTATTCCCTTAAAATATTTGATAATCAGGTCCCTTTCGCCATTAACGAGACGTTTCTTCAACTCCTCTTTAACGGATTGCAAATATTGTTTTTGTGTTGGAGTTTGGTCAGAGTAGATTTTGACTGAATTTGGGAATTTTACCCTATTGCACAACAAATGTTTAGGTGTATCATTTGTATTGAAACTAATTTTTAGGGGCGATCTTTGCCAGGCATGTATTTGCCTAGTCGTTGTGACTTTTCTGGCTCAGGACACTTTACGAATACTGAAGTCGCCATTTTCGTAAATTCTTCTATGTCATGGATACGTCGAACATTGAAACGCTTGTCGTTTTTCTCGGGTATTCCTATAATAATGATATTTTTTTATTTTAATTCTTGCATAAGGTTTTCGCAATGGTAAGGTGATGCCTTTGTTGAGGTAGGTCAGAGATGCGGTCGATAAATGGCTTTATTTTTTCTTGTATTTCCAGAATGCACAAACTTACCACTAATCTGTTTAAAGTACCATAAATTTTATATATTTCCGCAAAAACTGTATAAAAACATCCGCGATGAATGCACTTTCACTATTTTTTATGCGCGATTATATGGAGCGTGTACAAACACGTGAGCGTCTAACAAGGATCAAGGTACTTTATTCTCTTTATTGATGATTTTAGCCGTATGGCTCATATTTATTTTATGAAAAATAAGAGTGAAGCTCTTCAGTGCTCTAAAGATTATGGAGCCAAAGTATAAAACGTATTCAATAGAAAGATCAAGGTATTACGCAGTGACAATGCTCTGGAGTTCTGCAGTGGTGCATTTGATAGGTTTCTAAGACAAAAAGGAATTACTCATCAGAAATCAAATTCTTATACCTGAGCTAAACGGGTTAAGCGAGAGAATAAACAGAACTATAATAGAAAAGGTTCAATGTTTATTATTTGATGCTGATATGTCAAAAGGAATTCTGGGCTGAGGCAACTAATACAGTTGTTTATTCACAGAATCAAACAGTATCAAGTGGCATAAATAATAGAACCCCATATGAGTCGTGGACTAACTCCAAACTTAATATTGGTCATCTCAGGGTGTTTGGAAGTGATGTGATGGTCCATGTACCTGAACAGAAAAGGCTAAAATGGGATAAGAAATCTGAGAAGTGTACTCTTGTGGGCTATTCTGAAGAAGTAAAGGGGTATAAGCTGTATAACCATAAAACTAAGTCAATTATAACGAGCCGTGAGGTTATTATTATTGAAAGAGATTTGGATGTCAGTAAAGTTAGTTTTAGAAAAGGTTTCAGAATCTTAAATAGAACCTGTGGAGAAGGATTTGGATTCAGTAGGGGTCAGTCATCAATCAGATGATTCACTTATTTCTGCTGATGAAGATGATCCAACTTATGTGCCGAGTGATAATGAAGACTCGTGCAGTTCTACAAAAAGTGTTAACAGTGTGAGAGACAGAGAGCCATTACCTACTAGAGTAAGGCATAAATAGGTATGGTTACTCAAATATGTGTACACAGGGTTCTAATTTAGATGTCAACGAGTTGTCATAGGAGGAAGCTCTGCAAGGTCCAGAGAAAGAACATTGGCTATATGCCGTTCGCGAGGAGCTACAGTGCTTCGATGATAATAATGCATAGGAGCTCACAGTTGCTCC
The DNA here is from genome assembly GCA_020976665.1 of Heortia vitessoides. NCBI lineage: Eukaryota > Metazoa > Arthropoda > Insecta > Lepidoptera > Crambidae > Heortia > Heortia vitessoides. The sequence continues at coordinate 3,741,359 of JACJUM010003223.1, read as the reverse complement.
AAAGAGTGGAATTGTAGTAAAGTGCAAATGGGTTCCGAAAAAAAAGTGATAGTGAAGGTAATACAAGTTATTGTGCCAGATTAGTTGCAAAGGGTTATAATCAGAAAAGTGGTGTTGACTATAGTGAGACATTTTCCCCAGTGGTCCGGCATACTACCTTAAGATTATTGTTTGCCTTAGCTGTTCAACTAAATCTAGATACTGCTCATCTGGATGTTAAGGCTGCGTTTCCTAACAGAGAATTGGATGAATCCTTATATATGCAAAAACCAGATGGCTTTGAGTAATCTGATGATGATAAATTTAAAGTTTTAAAGTTAAATAAATATATGGCCTGAAACAATCCTCCAGAGCATGACATAAGAAATTTGATAATGTATTGTTATCTAGTGGTTATAAAAAGTCTAAGTTGGTACCTTGCTTATACTCAAAAATTGTGAATGGACACAGAACTATTGTAACTCGTCGATGATTGTTTATACGCCCAGATGATTAAGTTGAAATGGATTCATTGAAACAAACCTTAAGTAGTCAGTTTAAAATAAGGACTTAGGGCAAATAAAAGTGTCCAGGTATGCATGTGAATATTGACAAAGAAAATAATGTCATTTATTTGAGTCAAGAACATTGCATTGATAAATTATTGTCTGAATTTAATATGACAGATTGTCAACTTGTTGATGCACCCATGGAGTCCAAGTTGAATATTAAAAAAACTGAAAATGTATAAAGTAATAACTCATATCAACAGCTTATAGGGGTTTTGATGTATTTAGCTGTGCTTACAAGGCCAGATATAGCCTATGCTGTGGGATATCTTAGTCAATTTAATAATTGTCACAATAATGAACATTGATCATATGCAAAAAGGGTTTTAAGGTATTTAAGAAAAACAAAAACTTTGGGTTTAAAATATAGTAAAAATGTAAATGTTAATATTGAGGGTTATATAGATTTTGATTGGGGGAACAATCCAGTGGATAGGAGATATTATTCGGGTTTCTGCTTTGTATTGTCTAACCTTTGGGTTGTAAGAAACAAAGAACTGTAGCACTCTCAAGCACAGAGGCCGAATATATGGCAATCACTGAGGGTTGCAGGGAAGCTGTGTATCTTATATTCTTGCAGAATTAAATAAGTGGACGTATATATACTATAGATATTTATAATGATAATCAAAGTGCTCAAAAGTTGTCAGAAAACCCTGTATACCATAATAGAAGTAAGCACATTGATGTGCGTTATCATTATTGTAGAAAAGTCATTTCTAATAAAATTGTAATCATAAAATATCTGCCTATGGGGGATATGCCCGCAGATATTTATATTAATAATATGTTTAAAATAAATTTGTAAATATGTTGGGTATTGTTAGTATTGTGTTTTGATAGTGGGGGGATAGGGGTAGTAATATGCTCGAAATACCGTCCGTAGTCTAATGCTATTATTTTTACTTACCACTAGCGCCACCAAATCGATGTAGTGTGCAAATATAAAAATATACTTACTTCCGTCTCAGCAGCCAACACGTTTTTTTTTCCGGCTTCCTAAATTAAAGTTATTTATTTCTTCACCTTTAAAATTAGTTACTCCTGAATCTCATACAAAGAATACTTTAATGAAGCTGCTCATGCAATCCTGCTATCTCGATAAAACAAGAAGCAAAAATTGGTATCATTGTTTCTTACAGAAGTTTTATCAAGAAAAAGCCAGGGTATAAGATGTTCCTACGGTTACATCCTTTGTAAAGGCAAATGCGTGCACAAAGACCTGGGCTGCAGCTCAAAAAAAACTCCGCATCCTGCTACACCAGGTACATATGTAAAAATATAATTAGATTATAAGATCAACAACAACAATATACGTAACTACAGTCTGCAACAGACAGATCCTAAAATTACGTATAATATAGCGACGTAACGCAATCCAACAGAAAGTGACATCAATCATCATATCAGCCATTGCAAGTCCACTGCTGGACATAGTCCACCATAAAGGGGGAATTTTGCCTATAATTGCCGCGCTGAGCAAGCGTGTTGGCAAAAACAGAACGCAGCTTTCGCATTTGAGCTACACTGTTTACGATAGATATACCGCCATCTGTCGGTTTCGGTACCTTAGTCACGTCCCACGGCACAGAGGGAGTAGCTGTTCTATTCCATCGGTACCATACGGCTGAGAACTGAGAAAGACAAACTGTTGATACTTGAACGTGATAATAAGCGTCTCAGCAGCGTATAGAGCACGTAATATCACAAGGATATCACGAGCACATTACCATGCTTGTGACTTGGAGGTATTATGTTACATTACCCAGTAATTTCATCACCTTTTAAACCGAAACACAACAACGCGAACACTGCTATTTGGCAGAAGAAATATATCGATCACCACGGTCGTCTGCATACCACTGCTTCTTGTGGTGGTTTACCTTATGTGGTGGGGGCGGAGAATCTAAACAACTTAATGAGTTCCTTGAAATATCCATCTACTTTGTACCCTATTTCTATCTCTCGCTTATTTCTAGCGTCAAATTGCAGGATGCCGTCGCGTTAGTGTTAGATATCCCTGTGATATTACGAGCATGTATAGGCTACAGTGACGCTTACTATAACGCGCACTGTGTGCTTGTTCGTCGACCTGGTATAATAAAGAGAATCTCTTTCTTGATGGTTCATGTAGCATTTGAAGAGAACCAACTAGACCAATCATTTTGTCTTTGGTAACAATTCCCCGAAAATACAAAGTAATTATGTAACATCTTATCACTTCTGCAGAAGCACCCTTCCGTTGTAGTCCCAAAAAATTCAAGTGCGGAAACGCCAGCGTCTGCATCGAGAGGTCGCAGATTTGTGACGGAATTGCTGACTGTCGCGACAAAAGCGACGAGGCGAGCGCCATTTGTAACACGCTCACGTGTTGGAGCAACGAGTTCATGTGAGTACGAATTATACCGTTAGCAAGACGAGGATGGAATAGTCTTATTATATTCCATCAGCATCAAATCAGCCATTAGATGTCCACTGCTGGACATAGGCCTCCCCAAGAAATCTCCAATAGGACCGGTTGTATGCGGCCTGTGTCCAGCCGGATCCTGTGGTTTTATTCAGATCGTCTGTCCTTGAATCCCATGAATACTTGAATAAGGGTTGCCGACTTTTTTTGTCAAAAAAACGTATAAACTGGTTTAGGTAGGAGAATATGAAGTAATAGGAAGAAAAAATTATATTTAAAATGTTATTTTATTGCTTTAAAAACGTTAAAACGTACATTTGTGTGCTTTTAAAATACAACGTACATGCTAATGCAGTTTTTTGTTATTTTTAAATGTTGTAAAGCTTGTTTGACAATCAACATATACATTTTAATAAATAAACGAACTGTTCTGTCACTTTGACAAGAAATCGTATATATCGTTTCCATTATACGATTTTGTTTTACGGATCACAGTAAAGGTTGAAAATAAAGTATTTTTGCATACTTTATTTGTATATGAATTGTATAAAGTACGGTTGGCAACCCTACATGGAATACTGAAGTACCAGTGCTAGACTCTTACATAGACTATTTTGTAATAAGGTTTAAGTTTAAGCATTTTTGTGATTCTATGTGAGCGAAGAAAATAAATACATTATTATTATTATATTATTACTTTCCCGTTCCCGAATATCTGGTAATTAACGACCGCTATATGCAACATAAATGACTCATATGCTTGGTTAATATCTTATATGTACACGAAAATGTATAAGAACGATCAAAATATTCAAACAATATTATATTAAAGAATAAAAAGATCACATAGGTGTTTTAAATGGTTTCTTTTTAATTCAAAAAATCGTATTTGTGAAAAAAAAATTAGAAAACATCTCTAACCAGTTGGAGGGTATGATGTCGTCGTGTTGTATATAAAAATAATTTGAGTTTGTATTTACATTGTAACGCT
>JACJUM010003223.1:3717360-3730411 GCA_020976665.1 Heortia vitessoides | reverse complement strand
ATTTTCATTTCTGAATGTCATAAATTCAAATAATTTAAAAAAAATCATGTCTGTGTATATACAACATTTTAATCTGATATTAATTCAGTTCAGAGTTATTTTACACTACATATTTAGATTGTGTTTTTCTTATCAGACTTTTTGATCAATTAGGGTTTAATTAAATATGGAATAAGTAAGGCTGCAGTCTACAACACTTCACTGACTACGCCAAGATGATGCCCCACGAGCTCGCGAGACATGCTCTATTGTAAGACAATGTTTTTGAAAAAAATATAGAACTTCAGAAGACTTGCTGGTGAAGAATATTTGACCTGTGATAGTAATAAAAGTTATTTTATTATAAATTTTTAAGATATTGACTATCAAAAACATGGTCATCACCATCATCATTTTGATAAAGTTTGATTAAATTCTATTTATTTGAGTAAATAGGCGCTTGTTTTTGAACTATTAGACTTAACCAATACAATTTAAAAACTTGGAATATGCATTTTTATATGAAAAGACTAGCAGATACTAAATAAGATTTTCTTCACGTCCCATCATTGAGATGCTTATTGAAGCAATACAATGATACAACACCCAACAAGCAAAGTACTATTTCTCAGATTTTATTCAGGGAACACACTCATATTTTATACAGTTCTGATATTTACTTGAGTGGTTTTAACATTTTTATTAGAAAAAAAATCACTTCTGATATAATATTTTGCACTGGTTCATAAAATATTAGTAAAAAACCAGTTCCATACACAGAATAGTACCTACTTGAAATAAAAGGTCTGATTATAATAACAACTATTACTTGAATCAGTCAATTTGCAAACTGGACAATGGGCAAATTGTGAATTGGACAAAATGCCTCATTTGATATTTTGCAAATTACATACATTGGATTGTGATATTGATACATTAATACTCTTATTTAGTAATAGGCTTTAACTCATCTGTCATCAATATCCAGACAAAACATAGCAAACTGTAGTAGCCCATGTGTCTGATAGGTTGTGTAATAGTGAGCTGCTAATCAGTAGTAAAAACTTTGTACTTCCTACAGGGGACTGTTGCAAAAGACTGGCATCTCTAAGGATATCATAGACTACATTGTTTATGGTCCCGTGATCCAAGAGGTGAAGTCTTCGAACGCGGGTCTTGAGGCGGCGCTGGCGGCCGGCTTCAGCGACCGCACTCCAGCGCACACGGTCACCATGGCGTGCATATCTTCCAACCAGGCTGTCACCACGGGTATGTCGCAACTTAAAAGTACCCTTAGTTAAAGGAGGAGCTGACTGACTGACATAAACGTAGGGCCTGAACTATGAGGGTTAGAAACATGAAATTTTGAGCGTAAGATCACTATCAACTGCGCCATTAGGCCCATCAAATGATTGTTTCACGTTTCTCGCGTATGGGTGTTACAAGTGCAGAATGGTTGCCCGAACAGGCATCGGCATGATCGCGGCGGGCGCGTACGACGTATTCGCGGCCGGCGGCGTTGAGTTCATGTCCGACGTGCCCATCCGGCACTCGCGCAAGATGTGGTCGCTGCTGCTGCGCCTTAACCGCGCCAAGACGCCGGCGCAGAGGCTCTCGCTGGTCGCCACCATCAGGCCGGACTTCTTCGCGCCGGAGGTGAGTGACCCTTCCGCCAGGCAGCCTCATGTATTATACGTTCAATTATTTAGTGAGCTCATGGAGGATATAGCTGAGTCTCACCCAAGTCTTATAAGACTTCTCATTAATTCGACTATTTCTCAATTTAGTATTTTATTGTTCGCTTTTAGTTTACAGTCTACGCAATCTTAAATTTTTATCTATGGGTCTTAAGTAGGAGTAGTAAGATATATTGAAGAATATTAATATGATGAAAAACACACGGTAAATATATTTTAGTTATATGGTGGAGAGTAGAATATAATGTACCGGGTGGCGACTGAGGAACCGGAACCGGCAGATGGCGGTATATCCATCCCAGGCAGTATTGCTGAAATCGGGAATGGACAGCATTTCCGTTGCTATGCTATGCTCTGCGATTTCCAATACGCTTGCCCAGCGCGGCAATATGATCAAATTCCCCATTTTTCGGTGAGGCTTCTCGAGCTGCCCGCTGTGGCTGAGTTCTCGTCGGGCGAGACGATGGGCCACAGCGCGGACCGGCTGGCGGCCGCGTTCAGCGCGTCGCGGCAGGAGCAGGACGAGTACGCGCTGCGGTCGCACATTTATGCCGCCAACGCGCAGCAGAAGGGATACTTCACCGACCTCATACCTGTCAAAGGTGCGCACACGCAGTCCGCAGAACCACTATACTTTACAATACAGCTTTATTGGAATGACAGATGCTAATGTGGGCACTGTCGTATTTGCCGTCATAATTTGTTATTAGGTTTATTATATACAATACTAGCTGTCCCGGCAAACGTTGTTCAGCCTATTAAATTGTAAAATCTACTAATTACTATGAAAAAATAGGGGTTGGTTCTATAACCATGTGACATATAGAACAGTGAACATTTAGGGTTGTATGTGTTTTTGTACCACATGAAAAAGAAATGTTGGGGTTAGATAACCCTTAGTGATTAGGGTCTCACAATTTTTAGACCTACAGAATATACATATAAAATTTCACAAGAATCTGTCAAGCCGTTTCGTAGGAGTATGGTAACTAACACTGTGACATGAGAAACTTTATATATACATGTTTTTATATATACTATATAATAAATATCATATTTTTTTGGATAGATACACCCCAAACTACTTAACTATTTTCTTATTGTTTTTTCTATTTATAGGTTTCGTGCAAAAAACCCTTAATGCGATAAGGGCGCCAATTTTTTTCTTATTTGTATCCATGTCTCTGTTTTCTTAAGTGTACTATATTATATAAAGTAGCAATTATAATATTGTTTGCGTCCCAAAGGTTTGACATATAAATAATAATCAACTGAGCCATTAAAATAAATCCATAAAAATGATAAATAAGCGTCTTTTTGACAGCTGACATCTTTATCTATCTATGTTTAGAGGACTTCAGATCCTCAGATCAGAACCTTTTATTGAATTGAGACCGCTTTGATTTTGGCAGTTTTTTTGGTACACCATGACAAGTGTCAGTGTCTTGGTGTGAAATGATGACACTTGACTTTTTGTGTACACTAGCGACGGTATTTCGACCATTATTTTAAATTTTAAATTTCACCATTAAAAAAACAAAATTTCATATTTTACTTCAATCCGTTCACGCAATTTCTTTAAAAAGGTACAATTATTTCACTTAACCTATTCGTACATGGTTAAGAATATAGTTTAATTGTAATTATTCCTTGATATTTATGTTGTATGAGGCCAAGGAGTTCGGCCTCAAGCCCAAGGCTTATCTGAGGGACTTCCTCTACGTCGTGTGTACCATTTTTAATTTTAGGTTGCGTTTGAAATTTATGTACAATTTTTTTCCGTCGTAAAATTTATATCCGTCGCGAAAGCTGCGCTTTGCAATTGCAAACACACTTGCCCAGCGCGGCAATGTCCAACAGTGGATTTTTATTTTATTTATTTAACTTTATTGCACAAAATTTACAAAATGTACAAATGGCGGACTTAATGCCAGATGGCATTATCTCCCAGTCAAACATTACACAAAACAGATATATATATATTAAATATATATACATAAAATAATGTACATCAGAAATAGGGTTATAAAGTTAGAGAAGCAGCATCAGTAAATAAAGTACGGAGACAGCGTTTCAGGTTAAATTTGTTTGGGGATTGCTTAATATTCAACGGAAGCTCGTTCCAGAGTCGTATAGCTGTCACTGTAAAAGAGTTTGTCATAAAACTAGAGTGATGAGAAGGAGTTAAGAGCGAAAGAGTATTAGAAGAACGGAGATTACGTTCGTGAGAGGAAGATAGGAATTGGAATCTGTCCTTTAAGTAAATTGGTGCGTACGGATCAAAAAGTATTGAAAATAGTATGGTCAGAACTCGAATTCTGCGACGTTCTCGAATAGGAAGCCAGCCGAGAAGAGAACGGTAATGGGAAATATGATCGTATTTACGCAAACCAAAAATGAAACGAAGACAGTTGTTTAATAGACGATCCAATTTATTAAGGAGTTCTTGAGAGATGTTAGTGCAGCACACCTCACCATAGTCAATTATGGGTAAAACCAAGGATTGAATAAGAAGGGTTTGGTTTTAGTAGGAAGAAAATATTTTAATCGATAGAGAGCACGAAGCGTTCCAGTAACCTTACTGCTGATTTCATTAACATGTGTTAAGGAAGAGTCGATAAATAGGCCAAGATTCTTAACGCATGTGCTGTAGGGCACTACCACGTTATTAAAAATAATTATAGGTACATTTTTTAAACTGGATAATTGCCGTTTGCTGCCCAAGATAATGGCTTGAGTCTTAGACGGGTTCACAGAGACACCAAACTTTTGTGACCAGTTTGTGATGTTGGTCAAATCAGCATTAATCCGATAAGAAAGCAATGGCATTGTCCAGGTCATTGCACTCTACCTAGGTGTATAGTTGCAGGTCATCAGCGTATAGATGATAAGAGCAGCCAATAGATTTGGTGACAAGGTTTATGAAAAGGGAAAATAATAACGGAGAGAGAATGCCACCTTGCGGCACACCAGCATCAATTGTCACCCACTGGGACAAATCATCTCCCAGGCGCACCGCTTGCTGGCGTTCTCGAAGGTAGGATGCGAACCATTCCCGAACCAAATCAGAGACCGCGACGTAAGAGAGAATAGAGAGGAGAACTTCGTGATTGATAGAGTTGAAGGCGTTGGAGAAATCAATCAGAATTAAGACCGTAAGGCGGGAGTGTTCCATTCCAACTCTTACATCATCCAGGATATTTAGTAGAGCAGTTGTAGTGCTATGTCCTTTACGAAAACCGGATTGAAAGGGACTTAAGAGGGCGTTTTGTAAGACATGGCTAGAGAGCTGTTTGTGTACAGCTGCCTCGATAATTTTAGAGAGATATGGCAAAATAGAGATGGGACGAAATTGATGGGAAGAAGTAGGGTTAGGTGTTTTAGGAACCGGGATAACATAGGCTTTGCGCCATATACTGGGAAAGGAGCCATGTTTTAGGGGGAAATTGATAATGTGGGTCAATGGTGGTACAATAAAGTTAAGTAAGAGAAAGATCATGCGGCGACTCAAATCATCATAGCCAACAGCATTGGATTTGAGAACTGAAATAGTTTTAAAAGTCTCATCTAAGGTTATAGGAGAAAAATTGAACACATTAGCTGTCGGACGTGGCAAGGAAGTGATTAAAGTTATTGTTGACAGTTTTACAACAGGATCTAGTGTGGTAGTTAAAGAGAAGTGTTTATTAAGCTCGTTAGAGGAAATAACAGAGTAAGAATCGGGAGGGTTTAAAGACTTCCCGAGACCCTGAGAATGCAAAAACTTCCATACGTTTGCCGAAGATGATGATTGAACATTGTCGTGAATAAATCTATGTTTGGCTGATCTTACCAGTTGATTACAGCGATTCCGAAGTCTTTTGTATGTATTTAAATTAAAATCAGACCGGACTTTTTTAAACTTACTAAATGCACTGTCTCTTTGAGCCATGGCTTTACGAATATCACTAGAAATCCAGGGAGCAGGCGGACGTTTAAGACTAATCGGAAGAATAGGAGCGTGTTTGTCAAAAAGTTGTAACACAGAAGAGTTAAGAATGTTAACTTTGTCATCAATGGAAGACGCTTCCATTAATGTTGTCGTTGTGATCGCAGATATTTTATTCTAGGCTTGACCCTAGGTGGCTTTAACTTGTAACTCAGGAATAGAAGGTCATGTTTAGAGAAACCAGGAGCTGGCAATTGGCCATGCTTAATTACCAAGTCCGGAGATGAGGGGATCATTAGGTCTATGAGGGAGTCAAACGCGTTCAAATTGTGGTGAGTTGGGTTTGATGGTAGAAGAGAAAAGTCAGTAGATTGAATGATGGATTGGAGTTTAGAAGATCGAGCTGAGGATTTAAGCATATTTGTATTAAAGTCGCCCATGATTATATGGTGTGCGTGCTCACTAGAGATTGATTCAAGGACAGACTCAAGAGTGGAGAAGTAGTCTATAGAAGGTGGACAGTATACGACCCCAACAACAACCTTAGCACCGTCAACTGATACTTCCACAAAAATATATTCCGCAGAATATGTGTAAAGAGATGGAGACATACATATGACTTTATAAGTAATATCGCTGCGCAGGTACATAGCTACCCCACCTCCACCTTTTCCAGTGCGATTATTTCTTATAAGAATATATCCAGGAAGGCTATAAGAAGTAGAAGGGAGAGCTGGCTTAAGCCTACTTTCAGAAATAAGTAAGGCGTGGACAACATCAGAGCTAAAGTTTGTGAGAAGTTCCGTGTAGTGCTGAGGAATGCTTTGAGCATTAATGTGACAAATATTGAATCCGTTTATAGAGCTTGGAAGTACCGACTTAAGGCAATCACAAAGTGATACGTGAGTCATCAAATGAATCGGATGAACTGCTAACATTTGTTGAAATAAGTGAAACGTCATCTGACATCGATTATATATGAAGATGTACTAAATAATTAAAATAATGTGTTTATAAAAATAATGATAATAATAAAAGTAATAATAATTGATTAAGCAATCAATTACAGAACAAAGAATAGAATGCTATAAGCATAGAATTGCACTGTCCGCTTGGTGACTATTAGAACTGAGGACTGATACAGATGCACATAAAACATTGAACTAATTACAATTATCAAAAAAAAGAAAAATAATAATAAAGCTAATAATACAAGCTAATAATACAAAAATAACGGAAAAGAAATAACAATTTAACCACTTAAAACGGAACGTTAGTAGTTTGACAATGACAGTTGGTTGACAGTTCCACTATGACAGAATAGTGAAACAATAACAAGTAATACTTGTTATTGTTTTACTATTCTGTCATAGTAACTTTTAATGGCTAGTATGATGATGATAAATTATTAAAAAAACGAGATGAAAATGATTGTTATTAATTGTGAATTAGTAAGATCAGTTACGTTTGATTTTAACCTTGTATAGTCTTTAAACATTAATTATGAAACTGCAGTAAACTTCGTTGTAAGAACCGCTCAGAGAGGGCAGTCTAGTACTAAGACAGACTTGCTGCACGATGACAGATGCGATATATGACTGTCAGCGCATCGCAGCATCGTAGTCAACAGTAAGATTGTATGTTCTTTGACTATTCAAAAGTGACTGTGATAAGGCCTAATTAAATAAAAAAAAATATAACTTTATGTGAAATCTTTATTTTAGTCAATTTAGTGCATTTTGTATAAAAGACAAGACTTTATGCACTTCTTTTCCACATTAATTTAAGTGTGACAAATGTCCCGTTCATTTATTTGCGCAATTCGCTGAACGTGTAAATATATTATTGGGGTTAATATCAGCTATTTATATGGGGTGCCAAGTCCACAGTGTTGATTGAGGGTGTGTGTGGTAGGACCCGGTCGATCAGCTCTTGCTGAGCCCAGCGTACAGTATCCCCAAAATCCTAGATAAAGCTGGTCTGAAGCTTGGTGACGTCGACACCTGGAAGATCTACGATCCACGGCTTTCGCTGTGAGTATTCTTATTCAGGAGGATAAAACTTTCTATTAGTAAAATTAAATCCAAAATCCGATCAGTAGTTCTTGACCCTATTCCTTACACGCATAAGTACAAATTTTAATATAAATGTGATGATGATTTAACAACATTGGGAAAGACATATTTAAATCCCGGAATGATCCCACAGGACACGATATACGATGAAGCCTACAACAAGCCTATAACAGTACCATTATCTCGTCATATCGAGTCTCGATCTCCTCCAAGGCCAAATCCTGGCCAACCTGAAGGCGCTGGCCTCGGACTGGTTCAGCCAGACGTACCTCAAGAGGCAGGGCAAGGTGGGCACGCCCGACATGAAGAAGTGGAACGCCTGCGGCGGCTCGCTCTCCATCGGGCACCCCTTCGCCGCCACTGGCGTGAGTTGATATTTCTATTACAACTATCAGAACAAGTAATCGGTTCAGATCAATAGGCATATTCCCGCGACGGGGCACTAGTTCACTATATTAATTCAATTCCTAAATGGATGCATTTCGTCTCGCGTCGGTAGATCGTCCCAGCTTCTTCGAATAAGTTAGCCCAACATATGAAGGGAACTTTTTGTTATGGCCTGAGAGCATGCTCCTTCAATAATTTTCATGGATGAAATTGATTCTATCGGTTCATCTCGTATTGAATCTGTCAGTGGTGGTGATTCCGAAGTACAGAGAAATATGTTGGAGTTGCTCAACCAGTTGGATGGTTTTGAGGCAACAAAGAACATTAAAGTCTTTGTTGAGACCTGGCCGTATTGATAGGAAAATTGAATTTCCTCCTCCAAATGAGGAAGGTCGTTTGAATATCTTAAAAATTCATTCTCGTAAGATGAATCTAACTCGAGGGATCAATCTACGTAAGATAGCTGAATTGATGCCTGGAGCACCTGGAGCCGAAGTGAAGGGAGTGTGTACAGAAGCAGGCATGTATGCTCTCCGTGAACGTAGAGTTCATGTAACTCAAGAAGATTTTGAAATGGCTGTAGCCAAGGTCATGCAGAAAGATTCAGAGAAGAACATGTCTATCAAAAAGTTTTGGAAATAAATTAATATTTCTAATTTTCAGCATCTTGCAAATGTTTATCTATTAAGAAATTATTAGTAAAATGGATTGATTTTCTATAATTGTTTTATTTAAAAGCATGTTTAGAAAAGAAACCATAATTATTTGCAAACATTAAATTTATTGATTTATTACATTTTATCAAAATCTACAGATTACATTTATTAAAAATAAATTGAATAAATTTTATGTATTAATATTTAACATACTTGATAGTAAATTGTAATTAGTTGGGCAAATTAATTACTTCATTATAAATACCAGTTTGATTTGTGAGCACAGTTTGGCTTGTTTGTTCATAAGTTTATTTTTAGGGCTATTTGGTACGCAAGGGGGTGAAAAACAGGCTACAACATTTCATGCGTTTGGCTACTCGCGTGTCAAAAGTCCATAATACACTTGTATGCGAATTTATTACCCCAGCCTCTTACGTTTATTTATTTATATCAACTGGAACACGAAAATGCAATATATCAATTCTTCTTCTGTAATATATATGGTCAATAAAAATACATTTATTTTCAATCACTTGCAGTTGTTTTAAAAAGTATAGTAATAAAGTTTGTTTTCAGAATAAAAACTATCTTTGTATGGAATAAGATTGCTTAAAGGTGCACCTACAAACTCGCCCAATCTACTGTTTCTGTGTTCACAACTGGTGCTGGTATATGTCTTTAAAATATATAAAATCATTAGAAAAATTGGATAACATTATCATTGGAACATAAACATAATAGGTATGTTACTCTTCGGCCAAAATACATACAATCTGTTGCTGTTCTGTAAATTACCTAAAATTCATTTAATTAATATTAAGGTTCATTAAAAATATAAGAAATCATACTTATGTTAGTCATAACAAGCCTTTAAAATAAAATCAAAAATATATAGCCAGTGACTGCTACAAATATTGGCAAAAAATACCACAGAATAATAACATTATTCGCATTTACCAATTTCCGACAAACAGAAAAAGTCTTACATTTGTGTGTGATTAAATCGAAATTAGAACGATTAAATCCAAATTTAATGTGTGGGCTCTTTGGGCTCTCCTTACTGCTATTATAAACTATGTGAATGTTTGTATGTTATAATTGCACGCCGAACTGCTGAACATATCCAGATGAAATTTGATACAAAGATTATTGATAGTCTGGAGTATACGCGGCTCCATTCCATTCTATAGAAAATAAATCGGGAAAAAAGTATTATCCCGTTTTTTTCGACAGAATAAAAATTACCAGTTTTTCAAAATTTAGTTGTCAGGGATCAACGTTAATTTTTTTCTGGGAATTACAAGAGATAAAGTCCTTGCGGATTACGTCGCAGGCGGATGTTCAGTATATAACAATGCTTTTTTGAATGGCAGCGTCTACTCAAAACATTGTGATAAAAAGGGTTAATCTATAGCTTTCAATACCTATTTTTCGGAGATTTTCTGTAATTCCCATTCGTCAATAATCTAGGTGCCTAAAAGTATAAAAAATGTGACATCAATTTAGCATTAGTAATTATTTAGATTTGTACAGTACAGTTGGTCTGCAACTGTTGCATTATTATCAAACTTCAGTGAATTGGCGATGTAGTTCTGCTGTAGCAGTTTGACTTCTTACAAACTAACACACACATTGAAAATAAAATGACAAGATAAAATGTTAGTAACCAACACACCGCGTCCTCGCCTAAACTATAACTGGTGGCGAACTAAAAGAGGTCGTATAATTCCCGTCTTCCTATTGTGACCCATTATGTATATATAGAGAATATCTTGGTATAAAATACTTTTGCTTGAAACTAAGTGTGCAAACTTGCCTAATCCACAGTACTTTAAAAATTGTGTTGATGTACACATTATAAAATTAACTCTATTTGGGCAAAATAATTGCTTTGTTCTGTTGATTACATAAGTTCATAACAGAAAGATGCTGTTACGCATAGATTTTATTAAGACAGGGATTGGAGTTACGCTAGTCGTAACTAGACTTTGAAACTAATATTACAATTAGGTAGCCAGTGTCTGCTACAAACATTGGCAAAAAATACCGCAGTATAAGAACGTTATTTGTATTTACCACTTTCCGACAAACAGTGAATGTCTTAAGATTGAATAAGAAGGACTTATCCCAATCAGAACGATTAATTTCGCAGGTTTTTGAATTAAGGGACAAAAAGTATACAAAGCGAACTATCCATGTATAACCCATGTGGATGTATGTTTGTTATTCTTTCGCACCCCAAAAGGCTGAACACATCTAGGTGAAATCATTAACACAAAGTTTGTTGATAGTCTGGAGTGACACATAAGCTACTTTTTATCCCGAAAACATATACCCGTAGGATCCATGGAATTGGCATGACTAAATTTTCAGAGTTTATTCGTCAGGGAGTGATGTAGATTTTTCTTCAGAATTACAAGAATTTCTCTGTGATACGATTAAGTCCTTGTGGACAAGTCGCAGGCGGAAAGCTGTGTTGACAATGTTTTTTCACTGATAGCGTATTGTAATTATGATTAGGAGATCTTTCTGTGATTCCCACTCGTCAAGAATCTCGATGACAAATGAAACTGTAAAAATCAGTTGGCAAAGATGTAAATGTGACATCAATGAAGCATAACTGTTTGTGCGGTTTACATCTGTTACATTATTATCAAACTGAAGTAAATCAGCGATGTAGTTCTGCAGTAGCAGTTTGGCTTCTTACAAACTAACACACAATATAAAAAAACAATGACAAACATTAAAAAAATGTTAGTTAAAAAATTCGCGGAACATTAGACTCAGTCTGCTCGTCAAAACAAGAAAACCAGCGGCGAACTAAGAGTAATTACCATCTCAATTTTGTGACACCTATTACGTATTGTTAAAGATGATGCTCGAGATTATTCTGTTTTGTAGAGAATCTGAGTTGTAGAGAATTCTTGGAGTTAACAGACTTTCTTGTTTTCTAACATGGACACTGTTAAAGTCGGATATAACTGTCTACTTTATGGATAGGTGATGAATCTTCCAAGGAGCTAGTTCACCGCTGATATAATGAAGCTTTACTCCTAAACCCTCTTCGAGCCATTCTCTTCGAGGTCCGATTTGGTGACGGACACATCTGGCTGCTCGTACGGCACCTCGGTGGAAGGTCCAGGCATACTCTAGAAAAAGATATTAGGTATTTAACTTACTACCGCCCCACCATGACTTCACAGAGGTGCATTGTGTATAAAAAATTGTTATCTCTAAGATATAGACGTATAAGTACTATCGCGGACTTTGTAGACTTTTCTTTTTTTGCGACATCATATTGAAGACCTCTAAAATTATTTAGGTACTATATTATGCATTGAACCTTCCTTTTGAAAAATTATATCTATTTAAAAAAACCGCATCAAAAAACCATTGCTTAGCAAACACGTTAGGGCAGACAGATAGCGGAAAACAACTTTTTTTTCTACACTAATATTATAAAGAGGTACGATTTGTTTTTAATACTTCGCACGAAAAATTAAAAAATCTATTGGACAGATTTCGATAATTCACCAATAGAATGCTACATTATTCATGATTAACAAGCTATTTTTTACTACAAAAATTAAGGATTCCTACTAAAATTTTAATAATGTATAAAACTAATTCATAATCCAAGGTATAAAAAAAATTACATAAAATGACTCTCATAGCAAGCGCTGCGGAAACTATGAATGATAGAACAAAAATATGTTCTACAATATACAGCATATTTATATTAATGAAAAACTTCGCGGTAGGTACCATGTTCCAGTTTACGGTACAAGCTATTGTAATTACGTCAGTATAACCACACATTTGACAGAAATCTACATAAACCATACCATGCCTAAAAGAACATGTTATAAGTAGGTACATGTTTTTATATTAATCTCAATCCAAATAAATAAAATGTGTTTTTTTGTTTTAATATAATTTTTTGAATATTTAAATCGACCATTGCATTCAAAAGATATTTCGAGTTAAAAATGTGAATATAAATGAAATATGCCGCTCGCATCGTTGCCGGACTGTGGCGTGTGCCGGGCTATGCGGCGAAGTTTCTGGGTTGCATCGTGGGAACAAGATTTTCTAGACTGATCAGATTAGCCAACCCATATATGTTTATAACAATTGTTCACCCGTGCGATGTCGGGTTGGGCCGCTAGTATTGGCTATGTACAAAGCGAGTAGTGGCGGACAGATAACGACCGCAGCGCACAACACGGCAGAAATTGAAAACAATGGCGGATGATCAGCTGTCAAAAGTGTTGATTGCAGAACAAAATCAAAGCAAAGAAATGGGCCATGACTGTTGTTGCGTTGTTA
>JACJUM010003223.1:3618658-3657777 GCA_020976665.1 Heortia vitessoides | reverse complement strand
GCTTTATTCTGTTGTAAGTTAAGTATTAAGTTTAGTATAGTTCATAACATTCACTTCTACTACCGACGTTTGTATGTATATACTAAACTAAATTAACTTTGATTTATTTCCGTGAGTTCCTTTAGTACGTGAATAAAATTCCATTTTTATTTAAAATGAAAATATAAATAAATAAAAAAACTAAAAAGCGAATAGAAAATTAAAACCGTGAATAAATTTAACATGCTGCTTAGAGCTGGAGCATACACGAATAAAAAGCCGAAATTTATTTAAACAATACTAAAATATATTTAAAATGCTTAGTAATAATAAAGTATACTCACAGACTACAGGAGCGATCATTTACTTCATCAAGATAAATTATTTAGTTTCTCCACTTAATACACTATCAACTCGATGCACGCGTGAAGAGAAAAAAACGAGTCTTCAAAAGATTTTAATAAAAAAAAAATCGGTCTACCCGCTATTTTTCATCTGAATAAAATCTATTTTTACCATCAGTCCATGTATGATAAAACTGCAATAAAATACTAATATTCTTTAATTTAGAAAAAAATAATTTTGTTTATTTTTAATTATTTCAAGTACATGCAGAAGATATATATTCATTTTATTCATATTAATTTTAAAATTGCTTTAACGCCTTTTTGGTAACTTCAAAGAGATTTCATTAAAATAAAAAGTTTTATTGCTTATCTATAGGTACCAATATTATAAAGCTGAAACTCGTTTGTTTGTCCAATCGCGCTAAACTGATGACCCGCTGGTCCGATTTGAAAAATGCTGTCAGTGTTGGATAGTCCATTAGTCTATATAACATCACGCTAGGACTAATAACAGCGTATCATAAATGACACTAAGTTTGTCCAACAACTTAACGCGGGTGAAACCGTAGGGTGCTAGTCAATGAAAATAATATATCAATGATAAAATTAAACTATTAATTATAGATAATATCAAACTTATTTTCTATTACAAGATGTTACTCTCAACTGAAATAAAACTATAACTGTGCATATTATTCAATATTAATTAATTTTAAACAATAAAGAGCTAATTTTTTGTTAGGGTTCAACAAATAATTAAATTTAACTATAGTTCTGTAGTCAATAATTTAAAATAAAAATTTACGCAACTGAAAATCATTAATCAATTATTAGTTCGTGTTCAATTTTATTCAATTGACTCGTTTTGTTTCCCATTACCCACATCGCTACGTCAAAGTAGCTGTCAAATTAGGTCAGAGTCCAACTTTCCTCGAGTTTATTTCAAGTTTTTATTAGTATTTATTGATAAAATTATTCCCATTCATTGTTCCCGGCATCTTGACTGTAGTCAGTGATAACCTAAAAAAAATAAAAAAAAAAGTCATGGCATCACACGTAGCAAAATCTTTAATAAAAGCAACCCATGTTGGATCCACTGCTAAGTTTGGTAACTATACAGATTTTCTATAGATTTACTTCAAAAGCAACGGTATTAGATGGTTATTATAATCATCCAAGATACATAGAAGCTTTTCTATTAGCATGTTATATCATAGAAGTGGTAATTTTAGTATTTTCGATATTCAAATAAATGGTTTTCTTTGGGTAAACTTTGTACCGTAGTTGAGTTGGCATTGAGACAATTATTTCAAATTTTATGCATTTACTGGAACACCTCCAATGGTATAAAGAGTTCTAATTTAATAACAGATCAAAGGTGGCACCTAAATTTTCATTTCTGAATGTCATCAATTCATATAATTAAAAAAGATCATGTCTGTGTACATACAAAATTTTAATCTGATATTAATTCAGTTCAGAATTATTTTTCACTATTTAGATTGTGTTTTCCTAATCGCAACTTTTTGATCAATTAAGTTTAATTAAATATGGTCTAAGTAAGGCTGCAGTCTACAAAAATAATACTCTAAATACTATTTAGAGTCTCATAATGAGCAATGATGTTTTAAGTATGAAAATAAAATTATGATTTTATAACCCCCAATCTTTATAGACACAGCACGGAGAGCACTCAGTGTGGGTGCAGCTTTACAACAGAAAAAGACTCTGCCTGACCGCACAGGAAAAAATGTTGTACTGGTGGATGGAGTGCGTACACCATTCTTGGTGTCTTTCACTGACTACGCCAAGATGATGCCCCACGAGCTCGCGAGACATGCTCTATTGTAAGACAATGTTTTTGAAAAAAATATAGAATGCAGGTGAAGAATATTTGACCTGTGATAGTAATAAAAGTTTTTTTTATTAATTTTTAAGATATTGACTATCAAAAACATGGTCATCACCATCATCATTTTGATAAAGTTTAATTAAATTCTATTTATTTGAGTAAATAGGAGCTTGTTTTTGAACTATTAGACTTAACCAATACAATTTAAAAACATGGAATATGCATTTTTATATGAAAAAACTAGCAGATACTAAATAAGATTTTCTTCACGTCCCATCATTGAGATGCTTATTGAAGCAATACAATGATACAACACACAACAAGCAAAGTACTATTTCTCAGATTTTATTCAGGGAACACACTCATATTTTATACAGTTCTGATATTTACTTGAGTGGTTTTAACATTTTTATTAGAAAAAAAAACCTTTCTGATATAATATTTTGCACTGGTTCATAAAATATTAGTAGAAAACCAGTTCCATACACAGAATAGTACCTACTTGAAATAAAAGGTCTGATTATAATAACAACTATTACTTGAATCAGTCAATTTGCAAACTGGACAATGGGCAAATTGTGAATTGGACAAAATGCCTCATTTGATATTTTGCAAATTACATACATTGGATTGTGATATTGATACATTAATACTCTTATTTAGTTAGGCTAATAGGCTTTAACTCATCTGTCATCAATATCCAGACAAAACATAGCAAACTGTGGTAGCCCATGTGTCAGATAGGTTGTGTAATAGTGAGCTGCTAATCAGTAGTAAAAACTTTGTACTTCCTACAGGGGACTGTTGCAAAAGACAGGCATCTCTAAGGATATCATAGACTACATTGTTTATGGTACCGTGATCCAAGAGGTGAAGACTTCGAACGTGGGTCGCGAGGCGGCGCTGGCGGCCGGCTTCAGCGACCGCACTCCAGCGCACACGGTCACCATGGCGTGCATATCTTCCAACCAGGCTATCACCACGGGTATGTCGCAACTTAAGAGTACCCTTAGTTAAAGGAGGAGCTGACTGACTGACATAAACGTAGGGCCTGAACTATGAGGGTTAGAAACATGAAATTTTGCGCGTAAGATCACTATCAACTGCGCCATTGGGCCCATCAAATGATTGTTTCACGTTTCTCGCGTATGGGTGTTACAAGTGCAGAATGGTTGCCCGAACAGGCATCGGCATGATCGCGGCGGGCGCGTACGACGTAATCGTGGCCGGCGGCGTTGAGTTCATGTCCGACGTGCCCATCCGGCACTCGCGCAAGATGCGGTCGCTGCTGCTGCGCCTCAACCGCGCCAAGACGCCGGCGCAGAGGCTCTCGCTGGTCGCCACCATCAGGCCGGACTTCTTCGCGCCGGAGGTGAGTGACCCTTCCGTCAGGCAGCCTCATATATTATACGTTCAATTATTTCATGTGACTTCTCATTAATTTGACTATTTCTCATTTTACTATTTTATTGTTTGATTTTAGTTTACAGTCTACGCAATCTTAAATAATTATCTATGGGTCTTAAGTAGATATATTGAAGAATATTAATATAATGAAAAACACACGGTAAATACACTTTGTTTATATGGTGGAGAGTAAAATATAATGTACCGGGTGGCGACTGAGGTACCGGAACCGACAGATGGAGGTATATCCATCCCAGTCAGTATCATCATCCCAATACGCTTGCCCAGCGCGGCAACATGATAAAATTCCCCATTTTTCGGTGAGGCTTCTCGGGGCAATACAATCGGGTCGCTCATTAAAGAGCGGCATTTATCCAACCCTTCGGTGGCGCAGGAATTGACGTCTGAGTAGACCAACATTCATCTTCATGGCAGCCTCAAAACCGTCCACTCCTGAACATAGGTTAATAATATATGTTATATTAATTATTAATTGCCGCGCTGGGCAAGCGTGTTGGCAATCTCAAACGCAGCTTTCGCAACGGGGATGCTGCTACCCTTCCCCGCCCCGTTGCATGTGAGCTACTCTATTTCTGGGGGATATACCGCGATCTGTTGGTTCCGGTACCTCAGTCGTCTTTTACGACCTGGTACAGGAGAGGCGCTTTTCTATTCGCCGGTATCTCAGAGCTAACCAACATTGGGTTCTCCGCAAACATCCTTCGGGGGGCTTCAATAACGGCTACGGTTATTTTCTTCCGCGTTGTGCGCAGCTGCCCGCGGTGGCTGAGTTCTCGTCAGGCGAGACGATGGGCCACAGCGCGGACCGGCTGGCGGCCGCGTTCGGCGCGTCGCGGCAGGAACAGGACGACTACGCGCTGCGGTCTCACATGTGCGCCGCCAACGCGCAGCAGAAGGGATACTTCACCGACCTCATACCTGTCAAAGGTGCGCACACGCAGGCCGCAGAACCACTATACTTTTTTACAATACAGCTTTATTGAAATGACAGATGCTAATGTGTTATTAGTTTTATTACATACTATACTAGCTGTCCCGTCAAACGTTTTTCAGCCTATTAAATTATAAAATCTACTAATTACTATGAAAAATAGGGGTTGGTAATAGAAAGGTGAACATTTAGGGTTGTAAGCATTTTTTTACCACATAAAAAAGGAATGTTAGGGTTAGATTACCCTTATCACTCAGGGTTTCATAATTCTCAGACCTACAGAATATGCATATAAAATTTCATAAGAATCTGTCAAGCCGTTTCGTAGGAGTATGGTAACTAACACTGTAACACGAGAAACTTTATATATATGTACATGTTTTTACATATACTACACTTTCAAAAAAAACGGGCGGTTTTGATTTTAATTCTTCTATAAAAATATACGGTACCAAAATGATTTCAATCATTTGTACATGTTACTGACCGGTTTTAAAAATGCTGTGGTGTTTAAAACAGTACGTTCTAAATTCAAATTTTTGTTTGATGCTCGTTTTTACAGAAAACCACTTTTTATCCTACATTTTTGGTGCGAAGTTCCAAAAGATAATCTTTTTTTCATAACTTTTAGTCAATTTTTATAAATTTATTTCATAGTCTTAATTGTCAAAGCCTCATTTATTGCTATTTAGCTGTCTCAATAATTTCGGAAAAGTGGTAAAACCTACCAAAATTATTGCGCTGCTCGAAGAGGGTTGCAGCCAATGCTTCGTGGCTAAGTGTGAGTCGCTCGACGGTTCAAAGGACCTGACAGCGGTATCAAGACACCGGTTCCGTCGAGAGAACGCCTGGTTCTGGAAGAAAATCATGTACCCCACCACGGGATGATCGTTTTCTTGTGAATCGCGCATTGAGAAATCGCAAGTCTTCGTATGTGGACCTCAAGAACAACCTCGAAGAAGTAAGAAATGTGCATATTAGTCTATGGACGGTCAGGAACAGGGTTCGTAAGCGCAAAGTTGCCAGGCTTAGGTTTGCTCGAAATTGTAAGTCATGGACTCAAGAAGACTGGAATAGGGTATTGTTCTCCGATGAAGCCAGGATATCTCTGTTCGGTGAAGAAAAACGTCGGCGATTGCTTCGAAGACGAGGAGAACGCTTTACAGAGGCTTGTTTTGAAGAAATCACACCTTTTGGTGGGGGTTCTGTTATGTTTTGGGCAGGAATAAATTCAATGGATCGCACAGAGTTAGTCTTCATTGAAAACGGCTTACTAACTGGGCATCGATACATAACGGAAGTTCTAAGTTTTCTCATGCACAACCCGCATTGGCCGCTTCAGGCGAAGACTCAATTTTTATGGACCACAACGCTCGTGCCCACCGGTCTGGCGATGTGAAAGCGTATGTGCAAGAGGTCGGCATTCGTCGTTTGGATTGTCGAGCTCGAAGTCCCGACCTCAATCCTATAGAGCATGTCTGGGACGTTCTGAAACGACGCGTGAGATCAGTTCAACCGGCTCCGCAGACCATCAGAGAGCTGAAGAATGTAATTACGGCGGAGTGGGAACGTATTCCGCATGCAAGTAGATATCCTCGCTAGCATACCCAGACGAATTCAAGCTGTGATTTTAGCTAGAAGGGGTCACACTCGATACTAAACATTTATCTGCTTTTACTTTATTAAAGAAAAAACAAATAAAAATCTTTGTTTACTTTTTCTTCACGAGCAATATGCACTACTAGCGAGCATACACTACTAGTAAACTTTAGCATTAAAACCCATAAATTTTATCAAAATTTTATGATAATACTGACGAAAACGATTATTTGCTTATTAATTTACAAAATTGTGAAAGTAAAGCTACCTATAATTATCAAACAAACCAATAGTAACATTTGTAATGGTTCATTGCTTAGGTGCCAGTTTTTTTGCAAATGATTGTATATAATAAATATCATATTTTTTAGATAGATACATAACAAACTATTCAACTATTTTCTTTTTGTTTTTCTCTATCTAAAGGTTTCATGCAAAAGATCGAAGATCTTTTGTATGAAAGAATCGAAGATTTTTATTTGTATCCATTTCTATGTGTTTTCTTAAGTGTACTATATTATATAAAGTAGCAATTATAATATTGTTTGCGTCCCAAAGGTTTGACATATAAAGAATAATCAACTGAGCCATAAAAATGATAAATAAGCGTCTTTTTGACAGCTGACATCTTTATCTAGCTATATTTAGAGGACTTCAGATCAGTGGACCTTTTATTGAATTGGGACCGCTTTGATTTTGGCAGTTTTTTTTGGTACACCATGACAAGTGTCAGTGTCTTGGTGTACCATGATGACGCTTGACATTTTTTGTACACTAGCGACGGTATTTCGACCATTATTTTTTAAATTACACAATTAAAAAACAAAATTTATATTTTACTTCCATTCGTATATATGTATGTATGATTGTTTGTTGTACTAAATTCATCTCTAACTTCCACCAGCTTTAACATTATTTCTATCCAAAGGTTGCCTGTAAGAAAGTACCTGGTGAAAAAATTATTTTAAATTATTATTATTATATGGATAAGAAAATATTACAGTACGATTACAGTGAATTCGTCAAAAAATATGTAATTCTTTGATATTTATATTTAGAACATACAATTTAATAGTTTTTTACTTAACAGTGGACGGGAGGGATGGTCTGGTGGACAAGGACAACGGCATCCGCGTGTCCACCCCGGAGCAGCTCGCCAAGCTGAAGCCGGCCTTCATCAAGCCGCACGGCACGGTCACCGCCGCCAACGCATCTTTCCTGGTACTTAATTTTCAACTAGCTGGCTATAGACGTTGTCCTCTCTAAACTGCAGTGAACAAATTTTCAATAATGGTAACTTAAATTAACCTTAAACGAATGAATGTAGTCTAAACGAACGTGTGAAAAAATCTATGACCCATAGATTTTTTTATATTTTATAAACGCCACTGTATTATCATCACAGTAGTACTAGATGCCGTAAGAGCCGGTTGAGTTATCCGTACCGACAGATGGCGGTGAATCCACCCAGCGTAGCTCAAATGCAACAACAGGGCGGGGGTTGACAGAAATATTCCTATGGCGCAGCTATGCTCTGCGATAGATATTACTAGAGGTAAACCTCTTTAAAGGTCGTCTGCGTTGGTACCTCAATCACACCTATTTCTACCGCCAAATAGCAGTGTTCCGGTTTGAAGGGTGAGAAAGGCAGTGAATTTACTGTGCAAACTAGACACAGCATCTTCAGATCACAAGGTTGGCGACACGCTAGTGATATCCATGACGCGAGCGTCTTTAGGGCGCAGTCAAATTTACCATGAGCGGATGCTTGTTTGTTGATTTCGTTATACAAAGAATAGTTAGCTCGCTTGCCCGGGCCGGGTTCGCACTTTCTTAGAATGGCCAATCCTACTGCGAACATTCTTACGGCTGACATGATGATGATAAGAATATTAGTTAACTAAGTATTTCCACTACAGACTGACGGCGCCTCGGCCTGCCTGGTGATGTCGGAGGCCAAGGCCAAGGAGCTCGGCCTCAAGCCCAAGGCTTATCTGAGGGACTTCCTCTACGTCGCACAGGTGTGTACCATTTTTATGACGGTATATCCATCCAAGACAATGCAGCTCAAATGCACAGCGCGGAGATAGGCAGCAGCATCTCCTTCGCGAAAACTGCGCTTTGCGATTGCCAACACACTTGCCCAGCGCGGCAATGTCCAACAGTGGACTTTTAATGGCTAGTATGATGATGATGAATTATTAAAAAAACGAGATGAAAATGATTGTTCTTAATTGTGAATTAGTATATATATATATATATATATATATATAATGATATAATGTTTCCCGTTGTGAAATGTTTATTCGCTGAACGTGTAAATATTTTATTGGGGTTAATATCAGCTAAAGGGCATATTTATATGGAGAGCCAAGTCCAGTGTTGATTGAGGGTGTGTGTGGCAGGACCCGGTCGACCAACTCTTGCTGGGCCCAGCGTACAGCATCCCCAAAATCCTGGATAAAGCCGGTCTGAAGCTTGGTGACGTCGACACCTGGGAGATCCACGAGGCTTTCGCTGTGAGTATTCTTATTTAGGAGTATAAGGTACAGTCGCCAAATTTCGTCCCCAAACCTAATTCCGTCCCCTTCGATATCTACTTCTCTTAAAACTACCATCTATTATTAGTGACACGAACTAGAAGCTAGTCGCAACAGTCGGCCACTGTGAAGAAGTGAGGGCATCACGCCGTTTGTATTGGCAGAAATTGGAAAACCAAAAAAAGTGTTCAAAGTAAGTTTTTTAATGAAATATTCTTGGATTCCATGAAATATTGAAATGCTTGACTTATTAATTCAATTTTTTTGTCAAGCTAACTACCTATTAGTCCCTCAGATGTTAATCGATTATGTAAAATTTTTAGGTTATAACACGTTTGCTTAAATAGATGAGCCAAAATAAATTGAAATTTCTTAATATCGTCCCCTTACGTGAACCGTATATCGTTCCCGGGACGGTATTAGGATCTCGAACAGTGAATTGATCTCGAACGTTCACGTCACTTCTTTTTGCATGAAACTGTAGAACAATATTTTTAACCCCCAATCCAAAACGTGTCTGTGAATTGGTTGAATAATCACCCAGGGCGAGTTGTTACGCACTACCAAATTGGAGAAATATTTGGAAAAGCTTATTCAAAAGCATGTAAAATTGATACAGCAATCAATGGATTTCGAACAATGGGAATATTTCCACTTCACTTTGACGACACTCCACATGCTCCTTCGACCGATACAAACAATACAACACCGTTGGCGAATGCTGCCCCGTCACCTTCACATTTTTTAATGGAAAGACCAACGACTCCATTATCATAACCGGTTATAACTCCTTTATCTCCATTAATAGTTCCAGCAAATTTGCATCCTCTTCCCGTTATGGAAGCACCTACACTTTCAACAAGGAGAGGTAAAGCAATGATAGTCACCGCCTCACCACACAAAAATGAAATAATTCAAGCTGTAAAGAAGCAGACAGAGAAGGATGAAAGAACGGGGAAAAAGAAAATCGAAAATGTAAGAAAAACAAAACCAGCTGGTGGCAACGAAAATAAAAACAAAACCAAATAGCGACGGAAAGCACAGTCCTCCGAAGATGAATCATCTAATGATGATGAGACACTTTTGGTGTCTACTGACGAAGAAGATAGCGAGAATGATGACGCTGAATGCCTGGTTTGCCATAATAGCTATTCTCAAGACAAAAAAGGAGAAAAAAGGGATAAGATGCATTAAATGTTTCCAATGGATGCACGAAGATTGTGTTGAAGTCCAGGACCAAAATTGGTCTACTAAATTTGTTACCAACCATTACACAAAACAGAATAAAATATATATGTATATAGTGGTGCAGACAATATATATATATATATATACATATATACTAACGTACACGTACGTATAACGTACTTCAGAAATAGGGTTATAAAGTTAGAGAAGCAGCATCAGTAAATAAAGTACGGAGACAGCGTTTCAGGATAAATTTGTTTGGGGACTGCTTGGAATATTTAACGGAAGCTCGTTCCAGAGTCGTATAGCTGTCACTGTAAAAGAGTTTGTCAAAAAACTAGAGTGATGAGAAGGAGTTAAGAGCGAGAGAGTATTAGAAGAACGGAGATTACGTTAGTGAGAGGAAGATAGGAATTGGAATCTGTCCTTTTAGTAAATTGGTGCGTACGGATCAAAAGGTATTGAAAATAGTATGGTTAGAACTCGAATTTTGCGACGTTCTCGAATAGGAAGCCAGTTGAGAAGAGAACGGTAATGGGAAATATGATCGTATTTACGCAAGCCGAAAATAAAACGAAGACAGTTGTTTAATAGACGATCCAATTTATTAAGGAGTTCTTGAGAGATATAAGTGCAGCACACGTCACCATAGTCAATTATGGGTAAAACCAAGATTTCATTAACATGTGTATACCAGGTTAAGGAAGAGTCGATAAATAGGCCAAGATTCTTAACGCATGTGCTGTAGGGCACTACCACGTTATTAAAAATAATTACAGGTACATTTTTAAACTGGATAATTGCCGTTTGCTGCCCAAAATAATGGCTTGAGTCTTGGAAGGGTTCACATAAACACTAAACTTTTATGACCAGTTTGTGATGTTGGTCAAATCAGCATTAATGCGAGCAATTGCGTTATCCAGGTCATTGAACTCTGCCTGGGTGTATAGTTGCAGGTCATCAGCGTTAGATGATAAGAGCAGCCAATAGATTTGGTGACAAGATTTATGAAAAGAGAAAATAATAACGGAGAGAGAATGCCACCTTGCGGCACACCAGCATCAATTGTCACCCACTGGGACAAATTATCACCCAGGTGCACCGCTTGCTAGCGTTTTCGAAGGTAGGATGCGACCCATTCCCGAACCGAATCAGAGACCCCGACGTAAGAGAGAATAGAGAGGAGAACTTCGTGATTGATAGAGTTGAAGGCGTGGGAGAAATCAATCAGAATTAAGACCGTTAGGCGGGAGTATTCCATTCCAACTCTTACATCATTTAGGATATTTAGTAGAGCTGTTGTAGTGCTATGTCCTGTACGCAAACCGGATTGAAAGGGACTTAAAAGGGCGTTTTGTAAAACATGTCTAGAGAGCTGTTTGTGTACAGCTGCCTCGATAATTTTAGAGAGATATGGCAAAATAGAGATGGGGCGAAATTGATGGAAAGAAGTAGGGATAGGTGTTTTAGGAACCGGGATAACATAGGCTTTGCGCCATATACTGGGGAAGAAGCCATGTTGCAGGGAGAAATTGATAATGTGAGTAAATGGTGGTACAATAAAGTTAAGTAAGGAAAAGACCCTGCGGCGACTCACATAATCATAGCCAACAGCATTGGATTTGAGAACTGAAATTGTTTTAAAAGTCTCATCTAAGGTTACAGAAGAAAAATTGAATACATTAGCTGACGGACGTGGCAAGGAAGTAATTGAAGTTATAGTTGACAATTTTACAACGTAGATCCCGTTGTAAAATGTTATGTATGTGTGGTAGTTAAAGAGAAATTTTTATTAAGATCGTTAGAAAAAATAACAGAGTTAGAATCGGGAGGGTTTAAAGACTTCCCGAGACCCTGAAAATGCAAAAACTTCCATACGTTTGCCGAAGATGATGATTGAACATTGTCGTGAATAAATCTACGTTTGGCTGATCTTACCAGTTGATTACAGCGAATTCGAAGTCTTTTGTATGTATTTAAATTAAAATCAGACCGGACTTTTTTAAACTTACTAAATGCACTCTCCTTGTCATGGCTTTACAAATATCAGTAAAAATCCAGGGAGCAGGCGGACGTTTAAGACTAATCGGACGAATAGGAGCGTGTTTGTCAAAAAGTTGTAAGACAGAAGAGTTAAGAATGTTAACTTTGTCATCAATGGTAGGCGCTTCCATTAATGCTGTCCAATCAAGTTCCGCAGCATCCTGTTTTAGTTTTTCAATATCCAGTTTTCCAAAACATCGAAGATATTTTATTCAAGGCTTGACCCTAGGTGGCTTTAACTTGTAGCTCAGGAATAGAAGGTCATGTTTAGAGAAACCAGGAGCTGGCATTTGGCCATGCTTAATTACCAAGTCCGGAGATGAGGTAATCATTAGGTCTATGAGGGAGTCAAACGCGTTTAAATTGTGGTGAGTTGGGTTTGATGGTAGAAGAGAAAAGTCAGTAGATTGAATGATGGATTGGAGTTTAGAAGATCGAGCTGAGGATTTAAGCATATTTGTATTAAAGTCGCCCATGATTATATGGTGTGCGTGCTCACTAGAGATTGATTCAAGGACAGACTCAAGAGTGGAGAAGTAGTCTATAGAAGGTGGACAGTATACGACCCCAACAACAACCTTAGCACTGTCAACTGATACTTCCACAAAAATATATTCCACTGAATATTTGTATAGAGATGGAGACATACATATGACTTTATAACTAATATCATTGCGCAGATATATAGCTACCCCACCTCCACCTTTTCCAGTGCGATTATTTCTTATAAGAATATAAATCCAGGAAGGCTAAAAGAAGTAGAAGGGAGAGCTGGCTTAAGCGAACTTTCATAAATAAGTAAGGCGTGGACAACATCAAAGCTAAAGTTTGTGAGAAGTTCCGTGTAGTGATGAGGAATGCTTTGAGCATTAATTTAACAAACATTGAATCTGTTTATAGAGCTTGAAAGTACCGACTTAAGGCAATCACAAAGTAATATGTGGGAGTCAAGTGAGTCATCAAGTGAATCGGATGAACTGCTAACATTTGTTGAAATAAGTGAAACGTCATCTGACATCGATTATATATGAAGATGTACTAAATAATTAAAATAATGTGTTTATAAAATAATAACGATTAAGACTTAAAAAAATTAGAAATAATAATAATAAAAGTAATAACAATTGATAAAGCAACAAATTACAGAACAAACAATAGAATACTATATAAGCTTAGAATTGCAGTCTGCTTGGACTTGGACTGTTAGAACGGAGAATAGATACAGATGCACATAAAACATTGAACTAATTACACTTATCAGAAAAAAAAGAATACAGCTAATAATACAAAAATAAGGGAAACGAAATAATATAACCACTTAAAACGGAACGTTAGTAGTTTGACAATGACAGTTGGTTGACAGTTCCACTATGTCAGAATAGTGAAACAATAATAAACAATATTATAATAATTACAAACTCCTTAATTGTTTATGTATGGTAGGCAAAAATGTTAACATTTAACACTAAGACAACCAGATAATAGCTGTATTAACCTAAGTACAGATAAATCCCATGCACATAAAAAAAATTTACAAACATAAACCACAAGAACAAAAGCAGCAGTTCAGCAGATTATAAGTTAGCTGCTTTTTTGCACGAATCGAGCGCTTGTTTCCTTTATGTAGAGGCTTGTTTGTCACGGAACTTTGGGCTGCAGGCACAGCAGTGGTTATCTCAGACGCGACACTGGTTGGACCCGAATCAGATGGAGGCAAATAATTCAGCTCCAGTGATTCCTCTGGTGAAGCAACGCGCTGTCTAGACCCATCAGGGACCTTGACGTAGATGTTACCGTCTAAGGTCCATGAGTTATGGCTACCAAATCTGTTACGAGTATTGATAAAGAGGGATTGTCGCTTCCAAGTAAGAAACTCTGACAAAACATAGGATCTCCTCAGTATCAGTGAAACGCACAATTATGGGACGCTTCTTACCGCTTCCAAGCTGATAACAGGTACTAAATGAGGATTGTGAAATGTGAGAGAGGCCCAGATGCTTTTGGAGGATTGTGGATACCACCAGCCGAGTATTTTCAATTTAACCGTATGGGACCTCCGACAACAGCAAAAATTTTCTTCTGTGCCTCATCACATCGACACTTTTGGTCAGTTCAGACAGCTGCAACTTCATGGATGACAAAATCCCCCAGGTATGTTCCTTAAATGCAATGAACTCAGCACTAAGCTGAATTAGGCTGCAGGCTTGAGGTGATGCAGATTTTGCAGTTTCGAGTTTGCTTCTCAAATTCTCTCATTCTCTGCTTTAGAGTTTTCTCCAAGACCCTATGTGACTCAGACACATCGCTGTAGCTTGCCATTTCAATTGTAAATTTAAATATAGAGATGTTATATTCACCTGCAGGTATGTGCTATTCCAGTATTAATGCAGAAATATGATTTAATTAGATTAATACTTAGAATAAATTAGTAGCACTATGTGTTAAATCTGCCTACCCACCAAAAAAAGAGAATGAGTAGTACCTACCTACCTTACCAATAATTAAAATATTTAAAGAAGCACTGATTACATATAAATAGTTAAGTTGATTTTCTTATGTTTTTGATGGAACAATATTGTTAGAAGTAGAACTTTAGTTCGCGTACTGATTATTATGATCTCAATATCGTCCCCGGGACGTAATTACGACCCTTAAAATATATTTTGATAATACGAGTATTTTTGTTAAAGCTATTTTTAAACTTTTCCTAAAAGCGTTAACGCATTTTTGATTATTTTTAAGAAAGGAATATTAAAGCTAAAGTTTGACATTTAATTTATTACTGTAGTATTTTTTCCTTATTATTCTTATATATTCCTTACAAGCATAAGTACAAATCTATTCTTTTTTCAATATTAATATAGATGTGATGATGATTTAACAACATTGGGAAATACATATTTAGATCCCGGAATGATCCCGCAGGACACGGTATACGATGAAGCCTACGTAGAACAGTACCATCATACTTAATGGACTTCAATTTTTATCCGAGTATGTCTCACGAGTTTCGATCTCCTCCAGGGCCAAATCCTGGCCAACCTGAAGGCGCTGGACTCGGACTGGTTCAGCCAGACGTACCTCAAGAGGCAGGGCAAGGTGGGCACGCCTGACATGAAGAAGTGGAACGCCTGGGGCGGCTCGCTCTCCATCGGGCACCCCTTCGCTGCCACTGGCGTGAGTTGATATTTCTATTACAACTATCAGTACAAGTAAACGGTTCAGATCAATAGGCATATTCCCGCGACGGGGCACTAGTTCACTATATTAATTCAATTCCTGAAATGATGCATTTCGTCTCCCGTCGGTAGATCGTCGATCAATCGATCGAGCTTCTTCAAATCAGTTAGCCCAACAGATATTGTGGGTCATTTTATTGGGGTCAATGTGTACAAATAATATCTAATCTATATATATATATAAAACGAATTTTAGTAATTTTAAAGTCGTTAATAAATATAGAAAATTTTTGGATATCGTGCAGACTTTTTTTTTTAAGTTTTTTTAAAAAGCTTTGTTTCACATTGAAAAACATGCAAATTTTATCGATAACCGTGTAACCGCGATGTTTCGTCGCACGGAGCGAGCAGGGGGGAGGGGGGGGAAGCGGCGCAAAACAAGTTCGTAATGAATGTCGCGGCGCAGGTCCGGCTGGCGATGCACACGGCCAACCGGCTGGTGCGCGAG
Source organism: Heortia vitessoides (assembly GCA_020976665.1). NCBI lineage: Eukaryota > Metazoa > Arthropoda > Insecta > Lepidoptera > Crambidae > Heortia > Heortia vitessoides. The sequence continues at coordinate 3,642,183 of JACJUM010003223.1, read as the reverse complement.
GACGGGCAGGTGGGCGTCATCTCGGCGTGCGCGGCGGGCGGCCAGGGCGTCGCCATGGTGCTGGAGAGGCACCCCGACGCCACCGCCGATTAGGCGCCCGCGGGGGACTTATGGCTGAGGAGTAAAGCGGATTTTTCCTTACACAGATACACACTTGGAAACTCAAACCTGATATCGGTCTTAATTATACAGGTTAAGGACGAATTAGGTTTTGTTCAAGAACCGCTAGGTTGATATTCTAAAAGTTAAATTTGAACTGTTTTTGAGTTTTGTATGGCGTTAAGGATTCGTATCACAAACGAACGATTAACACTCTTGACTTATCGATAATAGGGACCTATTTTGATCTTATGGTTCGTTGGATGATTGTCAAACTTAACGCTCGGTTATAAAGACTAGTTTATCAATACTTTACCTTCCCGCTCAGTCATAAGTTGCTAATGGTCCCGTATACGGTATAAACAATATATACCACTATAACTAGGGATCCTTTTTAATTATATACAAATATTCAATTAGTTTTGTGAAAAATAGTCCATTATTTAACCGCATCGAAACGTTTAATTATTTATATATTATGTTTGAGATAGAAGAAGTGCATGACAAATAAACAATTTTAAAAATTAATTTGCACGTTAAATATGTTTGTTCATTTCAAGCGTACACAAAGCGACCTATTTACCAATACGAAAAAAATACCTTTCTCATTTAATATTATATCTACTCTAAATAAGGGTGAAATCTTAATAGAAATTTTGGGATTTGTATCTGTATCTGCCTTGAAATTTTGATTTGATTATCATAAAATGTGTTAGGAAATATGTATCTAATATATGAATATCATAAATAAAATAGTATATACACTTTGTACTATTTTATTTTTAAGTTGTTAATTTATCACCCATTCACCGCATGTCGAGTAATCATATAGGATAGTCATTGATATTCATAAAATGCTATGTGAATTGGTATGTGTTTTGAAACTGTATTAGACTTAAGAGCAAACATGGATATTTTCTAGAGTAAGAATAAACTATATCAAATTTAGTAAAACTTGTTTTATTGCACACCAGATTATCTACTAACTTTTTGATTTTTTTGAACCTATAGTTCGTTTCTAGACTACTAGGAAACGTTAATTCTAACGCCGCTGGAGGGTTGGGCGAGGCATTAATGAAGGGGTGGCATGATTGTAGTGGGACCAACGGCTATCACTCAAGGGCGCCTTTGAGGCCGCACCTCGGTAGCCGTCCTCAGGGACAGTTAAATAGTTATTTGCAAAAAATACAGTATGACCCCGGCTGCACTAATGCAGTCGGTATTCGCTCGTGCTGCTTAACGACAGAAATGTGTGCAAAGTGTATGTGATTCTTGAGTGCCCATGAAGGGCGATAGGCACATATCGTCAGTGATTCTGACAGGCCGATGGCGCAGATGGTAGTGTTCCTGTCTTGTGCGCCAAAAGTAGTGGGTTCGATCCCCACCCAGGACAAATATTTATATGATAATTATATGTTTATTTTGTTTCTGGGTGTTAAATATATGTATTTAAGTAGTATAATTCTGATTCCTCTGTTGCCTGATGTCCGTAGCACAAGTGCTTTAAGCGACTTATCACGGAAGCAGGATGTATAGGATGTTGTGGGAAATTTAACCATAAAATATATATTTATATAAATAACCATTATTAGTAAGGTGCAGATAAGGTTCGAATGCAACCAGTGAATGCTTGAGTAACTGACTCTATATTGTGATTAAACTTCTTAATAAATACAGAATACAAGAGTACATACATGGTCTACACGTGTATCGAATAAGTAAAGGACAAATTACATTATTAAATATTAATTAATTCAACACCATAAATATACATACACGCTCGCTATGCTTTACTTCATAAGGTCCATATTCCATCTTTTATAATTGAATTTGTAACTTTATTGGCAACTGCTACTGTACTGTTGACGAAACTAAAATTAGGTATGCTATCAGGCGGGAAACTAGTGACATTGTAAATCTACAATATCACATACCTTGTTCACGCTCCTTTTTTCATTAATTGCACGAGCGTCATGTGCCAATCCCTTCAGGTTACTCAAAATAGTCTCTTAATAAACGCATTCGGTGTGGCATGTATGGAGTCCATGACAGAGGTGTTGAACGCGCCTTGTCATCAAACCCGCAAATTATTCTATTGAGAAAATTGTCCACATTTATGAAACTTAAGTATGGTTTCCATTGACATCAACGACTAGCAGCATCAGTTTTTCTTGCAGTAAACTTACGGGCCCGAGGAGCGGATGGCAAAAATTAAAATAGTAAGTAAGTAAATTTTTATGATAATATTTGTATTTGGTCTGTCTGTGTGTTAAAAATATTTAATTAAGTATTACAAGTAATTTAAGCGACTTGGTTCCGAGTCAGGTCAATAATGAGTAATACATATATAACATGTAGCGAGCGACTATAGGCTGCAATGACGCTTACTGTGACGCGAAGTGAATGCTTGTTTGTAGACCCGGTCTATTAAAAAAAAAACAAAAATGATGATGTTCTTCACACCAGAATGGCCTGGATAAAATATGGCACAGAGATTATTGACAATCTGATAAAACACAGGTTACTTTTCACCCTCAAAAGTAGCCCGTGTTTTATTTTCCCATGGTATAGTTCAGTCTTTTTATTTCTCAAAGGAAACGCCACTATTTATACGCAGCTGTTTACGGAAAAACAAGATTTTCAAGAATGAAACTTAAAACAAACAAGTCATTACGCTGTATTGCAACAACTGAGTACCTCTCCCTGTACCAGGTGTCGTAAGGGGAGACTAAGGTACCGAGACCGACAGATGGCGGTATATCCATCCTAACCAGTGCAGCACGAATGCAACAAGCTACGCTCTGCGATTGTCAACGCTTGCCCGGCGTGGCAATTATTCTCGGCAAATCCCCCCTTTCTTGGTGAGGCCCATGTCCATCAGTGGACGTTTCACTACTGCTATCTTTTATTCTTTTTTATTGAACTTTATTGCACAAAATATTACAAAATGTACAAATGGCGGACTTAATGCCAGTTGGCATTATCTCCCAGTCAGCCATTATACGAAACAGAAAAAAATACATATAGTGGAGCAGGCAAAATATACACAATATATATATATAATAACGTACATCAAAAATAGGATTATGAAGTTAGAGAAGCAGCATCAGTAAATAAAGTACGGAAAACACTATGATGATACGGAAAGCTAGCGAGTAAATAAAACCAATTGTTTTCGGCAACCGTTTATTCATACGTCGCCTATGCTTACGAGCAAAGTTGTCCTATAATAATCTAAGAAGACCGACCTCGGGCCCGCGCGCCCTCTCCGCTCCCTCTAACCACAATTTTTACACACCGCGCCGGATCGAGGCCGGCCCCAAATAAACCACTACAGTAAAATACAAGAAATCTGTTCCAAAGAGGTTATAAACAATAATGACTTTACTTTCTAAATTATAACATAAAAAGCTATGCTTTCCAATTGCAAGTCATGGTCTTGTTGAAACAGATAATAATTTATTGTGATACCCTAGTATCTAAGGTGCGTAAGAATTATTACATATTGTAGTAAAAATAAGAAAGTAAAGATTACAGTGCTTATTGCAAACGAGATAAACTGGAACCGAAACAAGAGAAAACAAATTTAAACACTTACAATTACGATGTACACGGAGTGCCTATTCTCAAAAAATATGTCATGCCAAATATAGACAACCTTTTACAGTTAAAATATTTGAGATCTCGATCAATTTGTTGTTTAGTCGTCATTGGTTCCTTGAGTACCTCATAGCCTTTACGAAGTCGGCAAAAGCCGTAATACACGCAAAATGCGCCATTCCCCCAACTACCCTCCCACTTTTGTGGTTCCGACATACATGTTACATGTTCACACTGCTCCCGAAGTGGGAGCGGCGTTGTTGAAACCGCGCACCGTCGTCTTGTACTTCGCACATATACAATTCTAAAAAAATAATATGTTCATACATTGCCACATAATTGCTAAACTACACACGAAAATATCAGTTCCTATATACTCCCAAGTTGGAACCTCTATAAATTTATTAAAATTAACAATACACGCAATATTATACCTCCATAAAACGGCTCTATTCGGCACAAACCCAACGTTTGATATAGGCACTGATTCCTAATCTAGTCTTTAAAAATTATTTACAATACATACTTAATTTAAATTATATGTACCTTACATACATTCATCCGATACACTTTTCATTAAATCACCAACAGAGCAGATCAGTAAAAACAATATTTTGCTGAGTGGAACAACGAAATCAAATTCGTACCGCCCAAAGCATCATTCCGTATAGGTGAGTGCGTAACAATAAAAAAAAAACAAATACACGAATAATATTTTGGACATAATACAACCTAGGTTATATATTTAAAACAAAAACTTACCAATATCCAGCTACTAATAATTATGTGATTTGATACGGAGTTTTGAAGGCATAGACTTAAGAATTCACCGCGGTATATACACAAGACATAATATAATGTGCGGATTTTATAAAGCTCAAGTATTATTAATATTAATATCGATTGCGAAGTCTCGACAGATTTGTATAGGTTGATCTGTTACTGTGTCAGACATCGACCACACGATCAACGTTGACATTACTAATTTTAGATGATCGTGCAATACCGCGTAAGTAGCTGTTGCAAATAAAGTTGAAAATTCAATTAGAAAAGATGGGAAATGGACCATATTAACTTAAGCTACATACGCGGTATTGAAGTATCATCGGCGAAATGCTATAGTATATTACGTGTCACCTTTCTAATTCTGGTATTAAGTATTTTTTCTCGGACTGACCTAAAACTCAAACGTCAATTCCAGCGCTACAATAGGGTTGGTCGAGGTGACTTATAATGCCCACTAAGACACCTTATTGCACACGCACGCCCGCGGCCTCGCAGGCGGAGCGGCACCACTCTGCAGTGGATTTATATATATTTTAAAAACTAGTTTGGATGAGAATAGCTACGGCCTAGAAAAAGCTTACATGTATCTCTATCGGACATATTACGGAGCTAAATAACAGAATCTATTGGATATTTTATAAGTTAAAATACATAAAAAACACAGATTATGTTTTGCATTTTCAAGTAGATAAACCACAACCGATTGTGTAGAACTTAATCAATAGTCATATAATTACATCTTGGCATTATACATTTAAAAATGTAATATTCGTAAACAAAACTTCGGATTATCAGGTAGTCCTAAGCTCTTTGATATCCTAAACATCCCTGGACTTACACGTACTACTTGTGTCTATTCCCATGAAAAACCGGACAAGTATGAGCTGAAATCGCCCATTACTTTTTTGGAAGACTTTTTTTATGATCCCTTTCTTTCAAATGGTTAAGGATTTTCTCTATACATATGTACAGTATAAGATATACATGTCTAATTTACCTGGTACCATATCTACGGAAAGTCCCCTGTGAATTTTGATTCCTTTGAGAATGTTGAAACACGTGTTTTTTGCGATATTAAACTGTTTTTCAGTTCAACTTAATATATTGTTTTTTCACGACTTAGAGGCTGTAGATTCTCGAGAAAAGGGGTCTTGACGTACAGACGGACAACAAAGTGATAAGGGTTCCTTATGAGGTAGGAAGTCCTAAAAATCATTCGATATATAACAAGAAATGTGCTACTGATTACCTGAGGTATTCAGCAATATATGAACCAATACATATAGCTTCAGTGGAATTACGTCTTAAATTGATGCACTTTATCGCACCACACTCCATATCAAATCACTTAACATGTACTACTACCTCTGACTAATATATATGTAAATATAATTGGCTATTAATATATCTCTATATATACTTTTTAAAATGTGTATATAACTGTAATGATCTATAGATAATAGTATATAGCTTGACGCAACTTTGGTAAGAACACAACGCACACTAGGTCATAAAAAATTTACCACAACAAGATAGATATAATTAATTTAAATATTGCTATAGAGATTTGAACTGTATAGATACTTTTGTTATTAAAACCGTACATTAACATTCAAGGGCGGAAGGGGGAATGAAGGGGAATCGATGAAAAATTTACTTCATTCAAAAACTGCTAATTTTCCAAATAAGAAATACACTGTAATAGAACAAATTACAGTCTATTCTTCATCTGTACACATAGTTATAGCTATACATGATGTTCAAACACGGTAAAACCAACGGATAAACGTGAGCACACCTGTATAAATAAAGTAAACTTTTCATACGGGACAAGTGAATATAACAATCAAAAACGCATCGTGTTATTTATACATTAAAACAAGTTATACATAAAATATGTAATGTAACACAATTTAATTACGCGAGAAAATGTCGTTGACCCAACTGTATATAATATAAAATACAACATAGGTTTACCGAATCTAGACAGTTGTATGACCTGAACGGGCCCAGAAGATCCTGTTCTAGTATGTTATGCTGTAGGTAGATTATAGTGAACCGGGGCCTGTGCAGGAATACAACACAGAACGAGGCAGAGGACAGCTTTCAAACCGCGATGTTATATAACTTCCGTTATATACATATATAAAACATTCCGATTTTAATATTAATAACCCAGTAAATTGACACATGCTTACTATATGCATTATAAATAAAATATAAATGCATATCTATATACATAAAGGAGAAGCTGACTGATTGACCGACTGACATATCAGCGGAGACCCAAACTGTAAAGGTAAAATACTTTGCACAAGGGTTCTATTTATAATGTAGGGGAGCACTAAGAAAGGATTTGTGAAAATTCACCTCCAAAAGGATTAAACTGAGGTGTAAAGTTAGCATGAAACATTGCTGTTTTCTTAAATTATTCGAATGAAATTCAGTATGAAAATTCTTCCATCGTAAATCATGAAACACGTCTAAATTGTTTATTTATAAATCATCCCTTAAAGTAAAAGGGGGGTGCAAAGTTAGAATGAAAGTTCTACAACTTAACGCGGGTGGGACTGCTAGGCGCTGTTGGTATGTACATAAATACTCCTGACAATGACAGATCAGACTACTAAATTGCATGAATCAATCTTGAGAACGGTTGCCGTAAGGTAGCCGAATTGTCAAACAAAAAAATTTAAAAAGTTAAATTAACCGCGTTTTAAATCCGTTAAAATGGTAAGTTTTATTACGTCGCATTATACACTTCAAGTATAAGAACATTATATAAAAGAAATCGGTACGCTTACTTATCTATATATTAATACTTAACGAAAAAATTGGCCCTTTTAAAGGAATTTGCGCGACTGAAAAGAAATTTGACACAGTTAATATACCGATTTTTATTATTACGACACCCTGAAACTACATTGAATTTAAACAAACAGTACACAACGATGTGAACGGCACACAACATACCTAAATGAAGTTAACATTAATTGTCTATAGGCTTTAGTCTATTGTCTTATTGAATGTCAAAATTTTTCTAAACCTAATGACAATGACGCAGTATTAAATTAAGTTAAAAGTTTTACGAATTATGGTCAACCTTCGACCATTCATCGACCACTAGTAGTAATAACTCAATGTGAAGAAACACAACGACGTACTCCGGTATCTACACCTTTTTACATCAGGTAGACATCATAAAGGTCGTCTGCATTGGTATCTCACTCTCACCTAATTCCACCACCAAATAGCAGTGTTCGCATTGCTGTGTTCCCGTTAGAATGGTGATAGAGGCAGAGAAACACAATATCTTCAAGTCACATGGTTGGCAACGTGCTGGTGATGTCCTTGTGATATTACGAGCGTCTTTAGACTTACTATCAAGCGGATTGTACGCATGTTAGTCGATCTGGTCTAATAATAATAAACTGATGCAAAACTCCACTCGGAATAAACAAATGGGACAGGGGGACACAATAAATATAAACTTTCCTAATATTAAAATAAAAATACATTAAACACTGAGAGTATCCAGTGCTTGAAGACTCCCCTATTCCCTGCAGTTGAGCGGAGTTTACAAACACTATAGTTGCGTGCGTGGACCATCCCGTAATGTTATCAAATCGCAGTTATATGAAAATCGTCCTCTGCCTTATAGACGCGACGCGGGCTATCCTATTGCGCACATGCAGTATGCAAGTGAAACTAGACACCAACCTGCTTTATATACTATTTATATATGAAACATCATAAAATCTATGAAAATACTACAGATCTGTTACATACGCTGGCACTATCACTGATCACAGAGGCTATGTAAGAATCTTATAGAGAATAAGGTCGATGATACTACAAAAGGTCATGGCAGGTGAAGTAAACTTTTTAAGAGAAATATATTAACTTTTTCATATACCCTACATTTACCATTGAGCGCCAATAATCATAACGCGCTTATATATATACTTATGTATATATATACACACACATAAGTGTATTATGCTGTTGTTTGTATGTTGTTCTTTTTCTATTTTTAATATATATGATACAAAATAAACTTGCTATACATTAAAATAAAATAACCATTACTCACATTACTGCATAGATGACACATTGACATACTTGGATGTGGTAAACAACAAGTGTTTATTAAAACTAACAAACGATAATAGTTTTTACAACATTAACGATTTATGGTCGAAATTCAAACTCCGCGCGACTTCGAATAGTAATATGGATATTTAAATTAATCTAACTAAATTAACAAAAAAGTATGATCTTCCTCTTGAAAAGTTCACTTTTGCTGTCGAGTGACTTAATGAAGTATCAGCGACGGTACACTGATTATTTTGTCCTTACAACTTTCTAAAGTAATATTAAATGAAAAATCAATACTTTACTAATATAAATATCTCGGTGTTATCGATAGTCGACCTCCATTTTACGTTTAGACAAATAAAAAGTGCAGTTTTAGTCCGTTTCGTTCGGCATTCAATCATAATTATTCAAATAAAATCAATACAATGAAAAATGCGAAAGTGGACGTCTTCTCTATAAGGTTTCCCCGGCTAATCTTTATTTTTTCAATCCATTATAAAGTATATAACAGATGTATAGAAACGGATCATTTTACCGAGGAATGCACAGTTCTTGCAACACGAGTCCGCAAGCAAACGGCTTGTATAGAATTAAATGCTTAGGCACATTAGTCGAGGTTGTTGAAATATTTAATGTCTTATTTCTAGAAACGATAATTTCAAGAAATCGATAATCTATTATAAATGTATATTCTGTTTTTGCAGAAAAATAAATCAAACAAGTAATGTATAGTAATCTATATACATACAATATAGTACAATGCTACAGATCAACCCTGTCAAATGTTCACAATCAATTTTGAACTCAGTTACTGGCAGTTAGTTTGAAATAGATCACAAAACTTTGACAGTTTTGTACAAGTTGATATGTTGCTCTGTGTACAAACTAAAAAAGTAATTTGCTTTCCTATTTTACAGGATTCAAATGTCTAATGTACTTTCCCAAACATAGTATATAGTAAAATACAGCACTAAAAAGAAATGTTGGATTCAACTGTAGTTGATTTACTGATATCGCCGCTTCTCTAATTTTCGACACCGACTATACAAGGGCAAATTTTATAGTAAGCGCAAATATTTTAATGCAATCAAAAGAGAAATCATTTAAGTAAAGCTATTTTTATTTTTATAAAAGTATATATTCCTCTTAAAAGCACCTGGATATGACTCATGGCTACCATCTTCATTGAAATTTCGTAATATATGCATTTCAGATGATTTATTTCACTTTTTCAACAATACAATTCTTTTAAACAAGCATATAAAGTTATTCTTTCATACAAAATAACTTAATTAAATTGCTTTAGATAAATTATTCTCATGAATAATTAAAATATTCATACTAAATAAAAACGGTCCTTATATATACCAGACACTTTTGAATAATAAAATTAATTAGGAACTAAAAATAAAAGAGCATTATAAATCTTTATTCCTATCAACATCTAACATTTTCACTTAAAATGTTCACATTAAAATATCTTTTCAACGGTTTCGACTATCGGCAATAACATAATAGTTTGACATTTCAGTTGCCACACGGGAACCGATTGCAGTGACAAAGATGCCAAGGCATCACAACTAGGGTTGCCAACCATATTTTATAATAACATATCCTACTTTATTTTTAACCATTGCTGTGAACCGTAAGATAAAATGGGATAATGAAAACGATATATAATTACTGAACGAAATATTAGATGTCAGTATGTCTTGTGAATGTGACAGAACAGTTCGTTTATTTATTTAAATTTATATGTCGATTGTCAAACAAGCTTTGCAACATTTAAAGATAACAAACATTGCATTAACATGTAATCAAAACACACAAAATACGTTTTCAAAGCAATTAAATCATGACATTTGAAATATACTTTTCTTTCTTCCTGATACTTTATTTTTTCCTACCCAAACAAGTTTATATTTTTACTTTTGTCACAAAAAGTTGGCAACCCTAATCACAACCCTCACTAACGCGCAGATACAAGATTCCCTACATCAATACATTTAAAAATAAAAGACGCGGCTACAGAACGTTATAAATAATATATTTATTTTCAAAACGATTATTACAAGAGAAGCGGCGATACCACACTAATGTTAGAACTACAGACTATGAAGTACGTTTGTAGAACATTACAATTTAATTTCTCAATAAATCACAGCGTATTTAGATAGATACAATCACATGATCACTCACGTGTTAAACTATTGATCGGCCTCGACGGTCTCGGTCGACTCTTTCTCGCGCGGGATAGTCTATCTCGCATACCTCGCCCTGACGCGCGAAGTTAACACGTCAGAGCGTGATTTGAAATAAGTGCCCAGTGGGTGCGCTTGCCAAAAGTGAAATTCGCATATATTAACAAAAACGTCTATATTCTCTTCAGATATTTATCGTTCGACGTATACGTGTAAATATGTACCATGTACTTCCAAGTCGTAACAAAGTGGCATCATTGTATATAGTCACCGAATTCTAATATATACTATGTACAAACTGATAATCTAAAGGCCAGGGATCCACGCCGGCGCACGAAGCGATTGGTACGCTAGCATCAAACACGAGTGTTCCTGATATATTTTTAGAGGCACGTGTTCATACGGAGATGTAAACCTCCATATAATGAATCTGTTTGATTAGGTAACATACTATTGGCAAGCGCACCGCCGCCAGCCCCGCCCGCCCCGCCCGGTGGCGAGGTGGCCAAGCTCGCGCGGGCAGTGACCAGCGCGCGCGGCCTGTGCACACTCGCGTCCAGTGTCTCGGGCACGGATCGCGGCCTGGCTACTGGAAGTCAGCGAGCGACTGTCGCCAGGTTGCGTGGAAGGGGATGCGGAGCAGCTTCAGCTTGGTGTTGGGCAGCTGCGCGGACAACAGCCGCTGTAGCGTCGGCAACGGGAGGATCTCCACCTGGAAGGATAGATATATTTAATTTTCTTTAATACTTTAAAACGAGCGCACTGCGCCCGCCCACTTCGAAGGTAGCACCCGGGCACGGGCTCAAGCGCGGGGATGCACTCGTCGCCGTTTGCGCGCCGCGTCCCGCTACACACAACCCACCCGATAAGATTATCGCGAAAATTGCAGCCCTTCCCTGCCCTTTCACTGGCACAACACGATCATTAACTCTGCATATGCATTCGTATAATAGAGCAGTACACCGCCTTCGCCGGCGAACGCGTGCTTTCCCTGCCCCAACCGGCAGCCCTAGAGCGGCCGAGCTCACTACTTCCGTTCTCTTCTGCTGAATTTCAAATTAACTTCCCCCCTAACTCGGGCCCGAGCCTAGGTCGAGCCTCTAGAGGTCCCTCGCGCGCTCGCCCGCGCCCGCTCAGGCCCGCACCCGCGAGCCTTGCGGGCGCGACCGTAGCTACACGCGCGCTCGCGGCCGCGGGGTACGCAGGACAAACCGCCCTCTTTTTTTCGGTGGCGCTGAAGTAATTGACGCAGGAGTCCAGCGAAACCCAGCCGCAGTGAGTGTCGCACCTGCGGCGGGCCCTGCTGCGGCGCGCGCTCGCCGGGCAGGCGGCACCCGGGCACGGGCTTGAGCACGGGGATGCACTCGCCGACGTCGCGCCGCTTGCCGTCACCGGGCTGCCCCTGCTCGCACTGGTCGATGAACAGCTCGGTGACGCGCAGCAGCTCGATGGTGACGCCCCACATTAGATGCGTTAACGTCTCCTTCAGTCGCAGGACGCCGCTGAGCACCTGAGCGAATGCGATTGATTTATTATAGCTTGATAGATCGCATACGCTTTACGACGAGTGAAAGAACTGGAACTGGCACGATTATGCTGTTTTTAACCAGAGGACAGATACGTTCGTTAGTGAGCTATGCCTGTAGATTTCCTTTGTTTTTCTAGATTGCCCTACCTGTACGCACTCTTACATTTGATTGTACAATCGATTATCAAATGATGAATACTCATCATTTGATAACACTCGATTGAATACATCATAAAATCTAGAAAAATAAAACAAACTATAAAACAAAACTCTGTGAAATAAAACAATATCACAAAAAAAATAATGGATTGAAAAGATAGAGACGGATTTAATTTTAACATAAGAATAGATTACGACTCGAATCTGATTTTTTGGCTACCGCCACAATATAAAATATGGCACAAATCATGGAGTTCATAAAATGCTGTTTCAAATAATATGACAATACCAAAAATATATGAACGGATCGAAAAGATGGAGACGGTTTAAATTCGAAGAAATTATGAGACTAAATAAGGAATAACAATAAATAGTAATAAATTCACAAAATCTCATACATTAACCTGACTCTGTGATAAGTCGCTTAAAGCACTTGTGTTACGGACATCAGAAAACACAGTTACACATACATGATACTTAAATAATGATATTCAACACCCAGACAAAGAACAAACACAAATATCATGATAAATATTTATCCTGGGTGGGGATCGAATCCACGACCAGCACTCACAAGACGGGATCACTACCATCTGCGCCACCGGACCCATCAAGAACTAACTTAAGGGCGCCTGATCCTTCCTACTCGAAGTAGAAATAGTTTCAAATATCTATTGTCTAATTAAAAATACCTTCACTCACTACGTTCGAAGGGAGTGAAATTAAATTTTTCCGTCGGACGTAAAAAATAATGCTATCGATCTTAATCTATTTTGTGCACCAGATTAGTATAAAGTATAAGCGGCCAGTTTATAAAAATACACAACTAAACCTACGAGTGTTTTACAAAAACAATTAGCTAAATTATCATGTCATGGATTACAATGAACCTACTAAAAACCCTATGTACTATCTACAGGACCCTGAGTATATCGAGTTTACAAAGAAAAGAAATATTGATGTGAGAAAGTAAAAATTGATTAAGCCGTTGATTAGTCATCTAACAGCTGGAAACGTGCAGTCAGCTAAACAAGGTACTGTACCTGTTTGTTGGTAGTCGCCGACTGCGACACATACGTCGGTATGATTAGTAACCGCTGAATGTTCTTGCACTCAGCTAACGCGTCGTCGAACCCAACCTGAACACACAACATATTATATATATATATATATTAGTCTTGAAAATTTTGCACAGGGGTTACTTTTATAACGAAAAAGGACTAAGAGAAATCTTTGAAAATTCACTCCCTAAAGGGGTAAAGCGAGGGTGCAACTGTTTTTTAAGTTATTAGAATGAAATTTTATTCGGAAATAAGTTTCAAATACTACATGGAAAATCAAGAAATAGGTGTAAAATCCTTACTAATATTATAAATGTGAAAGTAACTCTGTCTGTCTTTCTGTCTCTGTTACGCTTACCCGCTTAAACCTCTCAACCGAATTTGATGAAATTTGGCACAGACAATCTTTAGAACCTGAGAAAGGACATAGCCTTTTTAATTCGAAATAAGGGTTGTAAGAGGTCTAAAACGGGGATGAAAAGTTGTATGGAAGTATTGCTATTTTTAGAGCTAGAAACTTGAAACTTATTTTTCAGGCCATTGATTCGATATAAATAAACGTGACATTCAAAGTTTATAGAAGTTAAGGGTACCATACCTCTTTAGGTATGGTACCCAAAAAAACTATTCCACGCGGACGAAGTCGCGGGCACAGCTAGTATTTTATAAAAAATCTTCTCTTAAGAGGGAGATGCGAGGTTAGTATTAAAGTTCTACAATTTAGGGCACTGCTAGTAAAACATGTTGGCTAAATGTTTTATACTTCTCATAAGCCATCACTAACGTACGCTACATTCAAGAGCAAGTATCATATCAAGTATCATAGCAGCCGCAGTACTGCCGCTGCTGGATATTCTGCGGCAGTACTGCGGCTGCTATATATATTTGAATCTCGCTGTTTCGGATGAGTATACCGCCATCTGTCGGTTCATGTATAACAGACGCTTTCGACGACTCCTGGTAAATGGGAGGTACCATTCTACTTTGCTGGTACCCATGGCAAACATAAGAATGTTCTATATTTGTATTGTCATTTTGGAATGCCCGGCCGTCGACCTTGACGTCGATGTTGACGAGCTCGAGCCGCGTGAGCAGCGGCAGCGCGGCGAGCGCGCGCAGCAGCGCCGGCGCCGCGCACTGCGCCGTGCCGCGCTCGAGGCGCAGGCGCCGCAGCTTGTGCAGCTTGCTCAGCACGCCGGCGAACTCCGCGCGGAACGTGCACTCGCCCAGCTCGAGGGACTCCAGTTGCGACAGCTGCCCGATCACGTCGCACGCGCACCACCCCAATTCCTGCGAGATATGTATCTATACGTCAACCGGAGGAGCCGAAGCTTCGGGCCGCTCGATAAAAACTAATAGGAAGAAACGAATAGAGAACGAATAGAGAACGAATAGAGAACGAACAGAGAACGAAAAGACCGACCGACCATCCGCATCGGAATAGATAGGCCGGGAAGGCCGGTCACCGAGGTACCTTGATGGAGGTGAGCGACAGGTGTTGCAGCTGCGTGAGGCTGGCCAGCGGGCGCAGGTCGCGCGTCAGGGCCAGGCCGGTCATGCTCTTGAGCCGCAGCTCGCGCAGGCGCGGCAGGCGCTCCAGCGACGCGGGGTCGAGCGCGGCGTCCCGGATGGCCAGCGCCGACAGCGCCACCAGCCCGGGCAGGCCGGCGCACACCGCCTCCACGGCGCGCGCCGGGCAGCGGCACAGTTCTACCCTGCGGGACGACACGTACTCTCTTACTTTTTCGAAAGATGCTTTCGAACGTGACTCGCTTCTCGGGTGATACGCGATCTGGACGGTCTTGAGAGTGGACTTATTCGTCTTTAACTCCAAATATTCGTCTTTAACTCCAAATATCTCAATTGATAGTGAACTTCAAATCTTGAACATAAAATTCCAAACTAGTTAAGACAAGTATGTGTGGGTAGATCTGGTAACTAAGTACAAGCTGGCATGAGTTTGAAAAGTTCGATGAATCTCGATTTTTCCAGAAGCACGTATCGGCACGGACCGCATTGCGCGTGATATTCTAGGAACGCAGTCCAATTCTGATATTGTCGCAACGCGTGTCATTGTCCCCGCTCGTGTGAGTTAGTGGCTTTCCACACAGCTGTTCTGCATCACAGAGGTACCCTTGTGTGGTCACCGTCATATTCAGATCTTATACTTTTGAGGAGTTTGTCATGACTCACTGAAAAGCCTAGCAAAGCTATCAAGAAGTGCTCTTCATCATCATCATCAACATTGCTGCCGTAGAACGTCCACCCCCTCCATGAATAAGTGAATATTGCTCATAATGCCTGGGAACGCTGCTGCCCATTCCCGCTCTGTAGCATTTAGGGTGCGCAGTTTCGGGTGGATATACCACACTTCGTCGGTACCTCAACACGATGCCTCTAACTACTGACGACACCTACTACGGGCTAATACACACGATCTAATGTCAGATTGGATTCGAAAAAAACGTCTTGTCTCTTCATTATTACGGTATTAGCGAATGACGGTATTTGCGCTAAAGAAGAATAGCAACTAAAGACATGTTTTAAGCCATTACAATAAAAACTATATGTACCTAGACTGCAAAGTAATAATCCTTTTAAAACAATGAAACTACAAAGATATATCCACCAACCTCTCGAGCGTGTCGACTGTTGATATGTGTTGCGAGAACTGTTCCCAGAACACGGCGTCATTCTGTGGTAGCAGCATCTTCCGCAGGTCCAACCATTTGGTGCCGTGCCTCTTTAGGGCCGCGCACAACCCGCCCCAATCGCTAACCTATACCGACATATATCATCTTATAAACGCTAATGCGGAACAATCTTAACATGTTCAAAACAACAACAAACAAAAGTTATAATAAGGCAGCCGCAGTGTAAGGTATCACCTGCGTGAAGTAAGAATACGGGGATCACCATATCAACCAAGTCCACTGCTGGTCATAGGGCTCCCCAAGAAAAAGGAATTGAGTCCGTAATTGCTGCGCTGCGCAAGCGGGTTGGCAATCTCAGAGCGTAGCTTTCGCAATCGCCCATATGCATTTCATCTATACTCTTTCGGATGGATATACAATCACTTATTTTTGTTTTAGACCAGTACGACCAACAAGCATACAGTCAAGCGTGATAGTAAGCCTCACCGCAGCCTATAGACGCTCGCAATATCACAAAGATATCACTAGTGCCTCTCGACGTCTCTTACGACACCTTGTAGAATACCTTATGTTAATCGCTGATAATGTAGTTTTCTATTAGTAAAAAATTAAAAACTATGAATGATGATTTGAGTCCATTCGTTACAAACAAAAATACAAATCTTTTATTTGTTATGTTAATATGGAAAAAAGATTACACACGAAGAAGAGAATAGGTATAAAAACTATGCGTTCAGAAACTTTCAGCCAGATAAATAATATTACTTAATGAGACATCGGGTCAGTCATCGATCCCGTATAATAAAAACTGATTAGTAGCATAATTTTTAATAATCGTTTGTAAAGTTTAGCCAATATGTATTTGTTTAGTGAATTTATTTAGAGTCGTAATTGTTAATTTCTGTCGGATTTGAAGGACAGTGATGTGGATTAAGCATGAATGAGGTACTTAACAAAGCCTCCTCTCCCTCTGTATTAGGTATAGTAAAAGGCAACTAAGGTATCAGAACCGACAGATGGCGGTATATCCATCCGAGACAGCGCAGCTCAAATTCATCGGGTGCTGCCCATCCAGAAACATCCCCGTCGCGAAAGTTGCGCATTGCGATTGCCAACACCTTAGCCCAAAATGCCTTCTTTCTTGGGAACGCTTACGTCCAGCAGTGGACTTCCGATGGCTTTAATAATGAGGACGACAAACAAACATTCAGTCCGCGTAATAGTAAGTGTCACCGTAGCCTATAGCGCATTGCCAACCTAAATGACATCGTCTTCTCTCTCCGATGATAGCCTCTTTCACCCTTAAAACCGGAACACAGTAATGCGAAAACTGGCCCACACAACTATATGGCAGTAGAAATAGGTGGGTGAGGTACCGATGCAGACGACCTTTTGTATGAGGCCAACCACATATAAATTTAGAATCTGATTTAAGCATCGGCTCAGCAGCTGCATCGGAGCATCTTGCTAGAAGGAGACTTAAAATAAACGAAAGAGAATATATAAAGGCGACTCACGTGCGAGTTTTTCATCCTAACGTGCCTCCAGAGCGCGGGCGTGGCCGCCAGCTGGCGCCACAGCCGGCACACGCGCGCGGCGTGCGCCAGCTCGCGCATGCCTAGGTACTGGAATATCTGAACACCACCCATACGTTGGTTCATATTATTATATAAAACACCTCCGACTATGTGACATCACATGTATATAATGCCATCCTCAGTCGGTGCCACACATAATCCCCAACCCTGCGGATATTCGACCGTGCGGCCGGGCTCGCTCTGTCCTCTTCTGCATCCTAACTGCCCCCCCCCCCCCCCCCCCCCCCCCCGACGGACACTCGAGCACTTCTGAGTAGTCCAGTTCCCCTGAAGAGAAGCGAGGACCTATTTCTCACAGGGGTAAGAATATGGATTTTTATTTTTTTTACTAACTTTGACCCTGACATACTTTTACATACAATACAACATGTCATTCGTTAACCTGACTCCGCGATAAGTAGCTTAAACCACATGTATTACGGGCATTAGACTACGACACAGAACAAATACAGTAATTGGTCATGTAAATATTTGCTATATGAGGAGATAAGAAAATCTAAAAAATAGATGTAACTACTCGTATGTATAGACATATTATGCCAATGCATACTTTTTTGTAGAACTTCTTAAGGTGTACATTATTTTGATCTATCTCTTCGGGTGCAGCCAGCGTTTGCAATGTAATCGCAAAAAATGTGTTAATTAACGACATCACATTAGAAATTTTTTTGCTACTAGTGTTTGCCAATATGCTTGTTTCATTTCACTTTATATTAGTTATAAACTTTCATCTTGAATCACTTTCTATTAAAATAAACCGCATTAAAATCCATTGTGAAAGTGACTTTGTTATATACTATGTAGCGATATTCATATATATAACAAGAATATTGACCGACCTGCACGACCACGTTGTACTTCTTCTCCTGCGCCCTGTTGTAGAAGCCCGTGAAGTAGTCCGTGTCGTCCTGCCTTGGCCGGCCGCGCCTCCTCGGCGACGCGCCCGCCGGCGGCGAAGACGCACCGTTCGCTATCCGGCCCCGACCTTTCGCCTCACTGTCGAATTCACCATACAACTGATTTTTGACATACTCCACAATTGTGTCCGAGAGTATACATAATTAAAACTTAACCTAAACTAACTCCACAACTGAAGATATACAACGACCACGAAAACAAGAAACCTGCCAACATTGCGACAAGTCTCTAGTATCCGCGGTCGAATTGTACTTACCTTGTCATCCAGTTCTGGCGGGAGAGAGAAGGGTAAAACAAACATCGGCATGTATTTTTTAAACTCATCTTTTTTATACATTTACATATAAAATTCATTTTAATAAAATGGTGTGGTAATAGGATTAAGAACACGTTGCCAGCGTCCCCGCGCCTATGACCAGGGCCTGTGGGCGAACGCATACATTGCGCGCGCCATAAACATACCAACAGTTAGCGGCGCAATTGCACTGCCCGCGCAATGTATGTATATATATACAAGACAATTGAAATACAAGCGTTTTTCGCATTATTAGAATGAACGAGAATTCTGTGAGATTTTAAAATAACAATTACTGGTATATACCGGTTTCGACATTAGAAACGGATATTACAAAGATAAATTTCCATATATACTTCTTAAATTTACATTTGTACAAAAATTTTATATAAAATGTATAACTTTATACAATTATTTTTACCAACGTTCATATATTGTTCGCTTCCATTCCATGCTCATTGTTGAAAAACCGCAGTAAAGCAGTAAAAGTGAAAAGAAAAGTATGTACAACAGGTTCAATCTATACTAAAATAAAAAATTACCCTACTCTGACTAATCACGATAATTCCATACACACCAGAACACAAATAAACTTACACATATCCGTAAATCAGAGGATTACGGTTCAAAATTGGTAGTCAAGACATATTTCATGAAATTTCTATACCCTGACCTGTACGCTTGTGTACAAAATTTTACATATCATTCATCCCTTCTACATAATCTATACATATAAATTTAATTAATGTGTCTATTTATAATACAAAATAACAGTTATTTAAAATAGGTACAGTAAATTCGGGTAACATTGAACTATCCGGATAACTTTGACCTGTAATTTTTATAGAATAAATATATTCATCTATACAGATATTTAAGTTATAAGCATGCAAAAAAGATATGCTTATCTTAGCCTCCATCTAAAACAAAATGTTGGCCAAGGTATTTGTAGGTGGCAACTAAACGTATTGATTTTCAGGAGATCCTACTCGATAAAGTGCCACATACGAGTACAATTGCTGTCGACGAGTTGCATGTATTTTATTTAAATTTCATATCTTTTGAATGGCTTGTCCGATTTCAAAAATTTCATATGTTACCAACAGGTATTGAGACTTTTTTTTAGAGAAAATTTTAAATGGTATGGATAACATGGTCTGATTTTTATCGGCTTTTCTATCAATTTGTTAAATGTAAAAAAGTAGTCAAAGTGACGTAACTACAATAGTTAGACATATAATCTCGCGAAGTTTTTTTTAGATATTGATATATTCTATAATATTGTCGAATATTTTTTGTCCTATCATTAATACTCTTCGCAGCGTATTAGATTTCTATAATCTTTAAAAATTCCTATTAAAACCAACCGAGTAATCTAGCCTATGTTACTCAGTGATAATGTAGCTTTCTAATGAAAAGAGAATTATTAAAATCTATCCTCGGTCGGTTTTTGAGTTTATTCGTTACATACAAAAATACAAATCTTTCCTTTTATAATATTAGTGTAGATGAAAAGGGATAATTCAAAGTTACCCTGATAGTTTAATGTTACCCGAATTTACTGTATATATATGACTTTCATATTCATGTACGATACTTAACACAAAAATAAGCTTTTTAATTTCTTGTCCCTCTGTCTGTTTGAGGTATAGTCCGAAACGATTTTAAAGGGACTTTTACTGGCTGAAAGCCTATGTTATAAGCAATCACTTACAGAGTTAGGATGAGTGAAACCGCGGGGCATTGCTAGTTACATACAATACGATCGTTCCACAGAAGAAACAGTCACATATCATTCAAATACTGCACGTATATTTTCAAATAATTTTATATTAGCTTAATCATTTGTTTACCCATTTATCACAGCATCATTAGCTCTAGTGAACACGATAACCAGGACTAAGTACAAGTTAGCCCATGGACCCGGATATAGCCCGTGACTTGCGAACATTCATACCGGTTCGTATTCCCAACACAACTTCAATTGCTCATATATTTCTAGGAACTATTTGACAATTGTATGATAAGGCAACCAATTTCAGAATAAATAATGTTATTAACATACAACATAGCGATTAAATTATACATAACGTAATAATAACAAGGGTCCTTTAAATAATTGTGATTTGTACAGCGACGTAGTCTACTCTCGGGGTAACATCATTCGTCGATCGATATCTGAAAGGAGAAACGTTGAATTAACATTTATTTTTTGTTTATCTTTTTTTAACTGCTACAATAAAGAGATACAGTTTTGACGCCTGAAGCTAGCTAACTGTGACGTCAGATTCAGCGTTTCCTCTTCGTCAGATCATCATTGAGAAGCCCTATTCCTGCGCACTTCCCACGCGCGTAAACTTAGCGGAACGAGGGAAATTTATTTAAACATGGAGATTGATGGCTCATATATTTGAAAGCGACCCTTTTCTCAGTTTCGTCCGGCACCTGTGCATTTGCAGGTGGGTCTGATCGAGTGGTGCAGCCCCCGTTCGGCTGTGGAGGGGCAACTGACCGGCTGCGGCGCCGGCTGCGCGAGCGCGCTCGGCACCACGATGAACCGTCGCCCGTTGAGGCGCACCAGCGACTGCGGCAAGGCGGGCCGCGGCTGCGGCTTGTTCGCCCCCGCTACCGCCCACACGCGCCCGCCCTCCGGCCCGCCGCTAGCTGCCTGAGTGAACATAATGAAAATATATCCCAACCATCTTTTAAAAATACCTGTGTAACTTCTCAAATATATGTAACATTTCACCATAACCAGAAAAGTGATTGCTCAAAAGTAAATATGTAATTTTTATATATTTATCTGAATTTTTTTAGTTCGCCGTGGGGTACCGGCAGAGTAGTGTAGTGCCTACCCCTGTCCCAAGTGGAGGCAAGAGGCGGCTGAGGTACCGGAGCCGAAAGATGGCGGTGTATCCACCCCAAACGATGTAACACAAACGCAATGACGCGGGTATGGCAGCTGCATTCCTATCGCGAAGTTACGCTCTGCAATTGCCCTTACGACTTCGCAGGGTGGCAATTACAGACAAAATACTCCCTTTTTGGAAAGGACCATGTCCAGCAGTAGTCCGTTCTATGGATGCTGCTGATAAATATATGTTCCACGTCACAATCTTCATTTTCATTACCAAAACGAAGATCAATAAAGTAGTTAAAACACACGATGGTACATCAATATCATAGTCCAGAGGCAATATCGACATAAATGACATTCTGGAATGTGTAAAAGGCAATGTTAGAGATCAAGTCACCTTCATCCTCAGCAGCACTCGACGCTCCGGCCTCGGCACCGGCACCGGCACCGGCACGGGCACCGGCACCGGCAGCCGGCGCGGCACCGGCGCCGGCAGGCTCGCCGCTGCGCTGGCGGTGGCCACCCCGGACTTATGCGGCAGTGGCGGGGGCTCGGCGGTGGGCGGCGATGATTTGAGGCAGTTCTGTACAGACACATTTCTTTGATTAAAGTTGGAAAGTTTCTATCTGAAGAGCGAACTCATATGAGTGGTTGATACATGCGTCAAACTTTATATTCACACTACATCTCATACATTGACCTGACTCCGAGGTGAGTCGCTCAAATCACTTGTGCTACAAACGCTGGGCAACAGTCATTTGTTTAGTCTATTTTTGTTTAAAGGGCAGCTTTTTACGAAGCGCCACTTTTTAACCCTTAATAACTCAAAATCTATTTACGATAAACACATGAAATTTGTGGACATAAGAGTTCTTTTAAATATTTTTAACTCTTATTTATATATTTTTCTAATTTTTTATAGCAATAAATACAGCCTATTTTACTTATGAACGTAGCTTTCCAATGGTGAAATAATTTTTGAAATCGACTCATTACAAACATACACACAAAAATACAAATCTTTTCTCTCTACATTATAGACGTAGATATCGATAATAGAAATACTTCTAAAGGCTATAAAACGTGGTTTATTTAACTTCTTAAATTTTTTGTACCGACGTTTTTCAAGATCGAAAACTACTTGTTGACGGTTGCCGCAAGTTAGTCTTATTAACACTACAGGTGATATAATATTAATTTCGTGTTGTATCGTCTAACTATGTAAAATAAGTAACACTCTGATTTCCTTCGTGCATATTAAACTGTAATGTTATTTTTTCCACACAATGGATATTGTTCAGAAAAAAAATATTCGAATTGAATTAAATCAATATACAGAATTCATAAATAAATAATTCAATTTTTGTTTCTTTATTCTACCTGTCCTCCGATGCGCCCCTCGACCTACTTCGATGGATCTTCACTGGTAGATATTTAAAGAAACTTACGTTGACACGAATTGGCAGGGCCCCGATTATGACATATAAGTAGTAGGGTACATCACCTTGCAGTAGAAGGGATGCGGCGCGGCAGCGTCGGCGTGGTAGTGGGGCGCGCACGCGGGATGGTACAGGCACAGGCAC
The DNA here is from genome assembly GCA_020976665.1 of Heortia vitessoides. NCBI lineage: Eukaryota > Metazoa > Arthropoda > Insecta > Lepidoptera > Crambidae > Heortia > Heortia vitessoides. The sequence continues at coordinate 3,618,746 of JACJUM010003223.1, read as the reverse complement.
GCCGCGCACGCCAGCGACGGCACGCCGCGCCCGCACGTCAGCGAGCACGGCTGCACCAGCCGCCCCGCCGCCGCGCCCGCCGCGCCCC
>JACJUM010003223.1:3579062-3613658 GCA_020976665.1 Heortia vitessoides | reverse complement strand
CCTCTCGGCTGCACCACCGGCGGGCGGCGCCGGCGCGGGCGCGGCGACCGGCGCCGGCGCGGATCCGGCGACCGCGGCCGGCGGCCTGGCCGCAACGCAACTACACTCGCGCGCGCTCAGTACCCGCAAGAGGCGGTTAATTGCACTTGTCAATTAACCGCCTTGCACACGCCATGTTCCAATAACGCTTCCTCCCCAGAGTATCAACTGCGATATGGGGGAGGAAAAGTTACTGGTTGGGTAGTTTATACTTCAGTTGTGGAATTTTTTTATAACACACTTATAACTATGGAATTATTGTAGTTTCGAATAAAATTGTACGCAGGAATCGATTACTTAGGATATGCAATAATGTTCTGTTATTCGAATCTGCAATAATATGTAAATTTAAAAATAATGATAAATTTAATTATTAAATCTAGATGTAGCTAGGTGAATTATTGGTATCTATTGGTAATATTTTTTTTTATTTCGGTTAAGGATATGAATCTGACGGCGACCAGGAATTTTTTGCAAAAATGAGGGGGGGGGGATGAGTGATCCTGGCCGGACTAGTCCGGTCGAAATACGTCTGGGGCGGCAGACTGCACGCACTTGCGAATAGTCGCGGTGTACTGTACGACTAGAAAGTATGCAGTGTTTATAATTGAGAAATAAAAATGAGAGAGCGACTTAGGATACAGTTAAGGATTTTAAAAAGCAGTTATCCTGATCTACCAGTCTAATTTTAGATATTCAATAAGCATTAATAATTATCGAGGAAGACATGACTATTATGCTTCCACCCCTAGGAACAGAGCAACCCACGCGACGCTTCTTAGGTCAAAACGTAACCCAAATCACGGCACATAACAATCTTATCTGAAATTTCTCCTTTCCGTGACAATGTAGGGATACAATATGCTACTTATGTCACTTGCTTATAATGTAATTTTCTATTCAAGAAAGAGTTTTAAAAATCAGTTCAGTCATTTCAGAGATTATTTGTTACAAACGTACAAAAATATAAACCTTGTTTACGATTTATAGTTCTATTTTTGGCAGTGGTCTCTTTTTTTAATAAATTTATTTATTTATTGAACTTGATTGCACAAAATATTACAAAATGTACAAATGGCGGACTTAATGCCAGTTTGGGATTATCTCCTAGTCAACCATTGGCCATTACCATTATCAACCATTATATATGCGACACGGTAAAGAAGTAGCTCTCTAATGGCGAAGATTTTTTTTAAATCGGTTTAGTAGTTTATGAGATCAATCATAGCAATCAAATCTTTCCTCTTTATAATATTGGTATAGATTAGTGAAACAACCCGTTAATTTTTACATAACTATATCCGTGACCGAAAATATCCGAACCTTATAGATTAACACCGTAACCGAAACATTTTTTTTCTCTAGTGAATATTTCAGCTGGCTACAACGAGCAGTCAAGTGGGACGCACCTGGGCTTCTTCCACGGCGCCGTGTTGTTGTTGTCGGGCGGCGCCGGCTTCTTGGCCGGCTTGGGCGCGGGCGCCGCCGGGGCCGCGGGCCCGCTGTTGCTCAGCCGAGAGCCCAGTGACTTCACCTGCATCGGGCATTTTTTTTTTAATAATTTAGATACTTCCCTTCTGGAAATATTAATTATCCTTCTATTTTATTGCCAATTAGCAACAGTTCGTAAGAGCATTATTCAAATAAATAAATAAATAATTTAATTCTCACGACATTTTATACTTTGACCCGACTTCGAGGTTAGTAGCTTAAAGCATTTGTGTTACGGATATACAACAACAGAGGAAACACAAATATACTAATATATAATATACATACACATATAAATAACACCCAGACACAGGAAAATACAAATATTCATCATATAAATATTTGCTCTGGGTAGTGATCGAACCTTTGGCACACAAGATAGAATCACTACCATCTGCGCCACCCGGAACGTCATTAATCTTAATAAAACTCTTAACAGCTTTAAAAGGTAGATTAATTTTTACATTAACGTTTCGGTTACCGACACGTCGAACAAAAAATGTTAAAAGTTAAATAACCGCGTTTTAAAGCCGGTTCGGCTTTAAAACATTAATCTTATATAATTATAAAATACGTGGGCTTACGTTTGACAGATTTGACTATATTTCTCTAAATATTTCTCGACTAGAATGACACCACACCTATTTTGATGGTATTGCTAATTTTTAGTTAGATAAAAAAGCTATACCTAAGTCCAATACTATGCCTAAAATTATTGCAATGACTTTGGCTAACTGTGTCCAAGGATATGAGTTCTCGTCATAGCGAATTGGGCATGCACTAGCCATTTTTAAACACGGTACCCTAATTTTGGCCGGCGGAGATTTGGGTGTGCTTGGTTCAGGACTGACGCCCTTGGGCGCCTTCGGCTTCGGTGTGCGCTTGCCCTCCGCCGCGACCGGCGCCGGCGCGGACACAGGCGACTCCACTCGGCGCATTAACTTCGCGTCCCTGTGTACAAAACAAAAAGAATCATCAATTCATTATACATATTCTGAAGTTATACTAGAAGTGTATTGTCATCATCATTACAGCCTAAGTCCACTGCTGTACATAGGTCTCCCAAAGAATCGCAGTGAGCAGCTTTCTCGAAATGAATGCTGAAATCTCAAAAAACAACTAAAGGAACTCGTATTTCACTAATAAAATTGCATGCAAACCATTTAAAATATCACATTACATACCTACTCATAATTTCAATAATAATTATATTTAAGAGAAAATCGTGATATTTCTTCACACTATGTCTTTTGTCATTAGCCATTCCTTTAATCTTCCTTTTTATATAAGAAGCTATATAGTTCTAATTGATTTGAGAGTTTGTTAATATTCTATCGCACATTACGTAAATTACATTTCATAAATCACAACATCTCATACATTGACCTGACTCAGACTTAAGTCACTTCAAACACTTACATTACGGACATCACTCAACAGACGAATCGCTTCATATTAAAGTTTGTCCTGGGTGGGTATCGAACCCACGACCGTTGACGGTCACAACAGGATCACTGACATCTGCGCCAGCGGACCCGACGATATATTTGTAATATAAATATTTAGTTGTAAAAATCGTCTCGGATAGTAAAATACCGCGCAAGTAGACAATAAAGCTCAAATCTCAATAACAAAACGTGAAGCATGAACCTTATTCACTAATGCTACATATGCGGTTTTGAACTAACGATATATCGAGTGACGTCACATGATGTGATCGGTGAGTGGGGATGCAGCTTTGACCACTTCGTTCGTACATGGAAGGTTGAACGCACTAGACGTTTATTTGTGACTTACTTCTAAATTAATTCTATATAGTTTCTAGGCTAATCATTTGATATGAATACTAACCGTATAATTTCTTTCTCGGGGTCATCGACCCCCAGCGGCTCTTTAAAGAAGGAAAAGTTTTCTAATGTGAGACCAGTGCCAGAAAGGTGTTCGTTCACCTGAAACAAATAACCACAGCTATAAAAACTTATTACAGTATAATCTCACTAGTCCGGCACTATTCAAAACAAAAACGTTTGGATTACTGGATTAAAGAAAAAAGTCATAGGTAATTAATAAAATAAAGCATTTCATAGAGGGAATAAATGTATGTATAGTATTAAAATTAACATTTATGTAATACATAGTCTTTTAATAATCCTTTAATTATAGGTCTGCTTTTGTGCAACTTGTATATATGTATAATAATTAAACAATAAGACTAATTTCCTGTGGGACAGTAATAATAATAAATTCAATAAAATAATAATCAACAGGCCTGATGGCCGTAGATTCGACCCCACTAATTTAGTTAACTTTTTATCACATCCCGAGATAAAAAGCTTAAAGCACTTGTGTGGCGGATCAGACAATCGAGGAATTACAAATATATTACTTAAATATATGTATAAAACACCCAGGCACAGATCAAACACAAATGTTCATCAAAAAAATATTTGTCATGGTTAGGGATCGAATCTACGACCCTTACCGCACAAGATAGGGACACTACCGGCGGCATCGGGCTCGAAACGGATGGACTCTCAGCAGACAACGCGCGTAGTGAATGTACTCGTTCAAATATAGCGTGATTAGAATACATAATAGGTGTATATATATTGGCCTTATGGTATGTGACATCATTTGTCATTAATAGTTTATATTACAAATATTTCACATACAAAGAATAAACACAATCACACATAAAAGATTAACGGACGTTAATTTCTCAGTCAGTCAGTCTAATGAAGTTTTGTAAAAAGGAGTATATCGTCGCAAAGTTCTAACACCGCATCAGCCAAAATTGGCTTAAAACTTCATGAACAGGCTCAATAAAAGAAATAATGATGTTATATTTCTACTGCTACAATATAAGTTTTATGCTATGTATTGTTTAGCCTGAATGTATTTAGCCCAGAATGTACCACGTGTCGTAAGAGGCGACTAAGGTACCAGAACCGGCAGATGGCGGAATATCCGTCGCGAAAGCTGCGCTCTACGATTGCAAACACACTTGCCAGCGCGGAAATTACGGGCAAATTATTCCCTTTTTCTCACAGAAACCTATGTCCAGCAGGCTTCCAATAACTGGTATGACGATAACTATTTAGCAACTATATAAAAAACACGTTTCTAAAACGATTTTGTATAACGCCTTCAACGAATTCACAATTAAAGTGTGTCAACGTTCGAACACACGCGGCGTGCGAACTCAAGCGACGGTACAGCAAGGAGCCGGCCTCACCTCCCTGGTAGAGCGCAGCTTCTTGCCCTGCGGCGTGTAGTAGTAGATGTCGGCGTTTCGGCGCGAGTGCGCGTCCAGCGCGGCGCGGTATACCAGCTCGCGCCGCCAGCCGCGCTCCAACGGCACGCGCAGCAGGGGCGACGACATCTCCGTGGTGGCGCGCCGCCCGCCGCGGGACGCCGGCGACGACGTCACGTTCGTCACCTGCGCATGCGCACGGTGTGTTACAACAGCGGTTCACAACTTTTTTTGAACTGCCGCATCCGGCGGTTGCACTGGTATTGGGACCCGAAAACGGCGCATGGCGCCGTAGCGCTGCGGCTACTTCATATATATAACCGTGAGGTTGGTGCTTACTTAACGCCAAAAACGAAACACATAATGCACTCCGTGGGAGATGAGGTTTCGCAACCGGGATCCACTAACACTTATTTTTTGATAGTTGGGACCACGATGAGAATAAACAATTGAATCAATCGGAAAATTGATGATAAACATGTGATGATTAAATCATTTCATCATCAATTTTCGGATCACTCAATTATCTAATTACTTTTAAATTTAAAAAGCTTTCAATCAAGTCAAGGGAGCGTATCGGAGAGCATCAAGAGATTCAATGGCGGATTGATGTTTAGATTTTTTTGTGTATTTTGATGATTACAACTCTTAAAATATTCGTCAATCTCACCTCAGTGGCCAGCTCATCAGACCTTGAAGATAACGCTGAGGATGGTCTCGATCCATCTGCCAAAAAAATATTACAATAAAAGATAAAGAAAACTCAAAAGCTATAAACATCCAATGACAATTTGTCAAAACATCCGACCTGTGTCTTGTCTGGATCGTTTTGATGCTCTGACTGGAACAGGAGGTGTAGCCATCACGTTCCTCAAAGGTGTGAAGTCCTTGCTGGCTGCTGACACTTCTGCTTCCAATCTCTCTGTTTGTTAAAATTCAGTAAATCAAATTTAGTTATAAGTCTTGTTATTATGGAAGCATAATATTTTCTAAACATTTAGGTGTCCACAACTCATAATAAAACTAATTTTTAAGTGTAATAAATCAAAGTTTATTTAGCTTTTTAAATTTTTTGTTTGACTTTACACTTACCTGATGACGATAAAAGATTATCTTTTGCCAATGTTTAGAAAAAACAAACAAATAATTAAAAAAGCTAAATATACCAATTTTCAAAACTGATAAAAAAGTACATTTACTGTTATGTAAGCATTTAAAAAGCAGCCAAAACAATTACAAAATGCAGTGCTGTAACTAACAACAGGATATAAATATAAAAAGATAGGGATTATAAAAACTAATACACTCACCCAAAACTAGACTATAATGGTTTAAATCGCTCTTATTCACTGTATCAAAACCTTTGAAATCTTCGTCACAGGCATCACTGAATGCACTTGAAGCCCTACGTTTAGTGCCTCTTTTATCATTTACATCTTCCATTTCCATATTTGTTTCTGGAAATGCATCTTCATGGACCACAAATCTGACTAGTGGATCGCCTTTCTCATTGTTCTCAGGATCAGCTTCCAAAGGAGGATCTTCTTTGAAGTCAATTTTGTCATCTGATAATTCAAGCTTTGAATCAAGTTCATCTGAAAAAAGAATACCAACTCATTATTCCCAAATACCTTGTCTATAATTTGAAGACAATGTTATTTCTTATCATAGAGAAATTAACAACAATCAGTTAACAGTTTCAGAGACACCTAATCTGTGAGAATCTATGAAATATAGTATCGACTGTGTAAATTAAATGTTATTAAATTGATTTAATATTTAGTAATTAAAGCAAATAATTGAGTATTAATAAAAAGAGAGTATATGTCAATAAAAATAACTTAAGTTAATAATGTACATATTAAATTTAGTTAAAAGCATAAAGAATAAATAATGGATATCACAGCAATATATTAAAAATAAAACTTTTTAATATTTGACTATAATAAAGTTTATTTGACAAACTTCACCAAACTCGCAGTGTGTAAAATCTAACTACAGATAGGAAGCAAACAATGTTAGACAAATTATAAAACATTAACAAATATGTATAAGAACATACTATGTAAATAAATAACACAAATACAAGGAAAATGCATGAACTCGCAGTGCCCACCATACAATATAAAAATATACTTTTTTTGATAGGTAAATTTATTAATGTAGGAAATACAAATCGAATATAAAATTTACCTAATGAATACAAAAGCAGAGGAAGGTTACAAAGAAAATAGCAAAAAAAGGAATATATATAAACTGCCTACTTTAGGGGATTTCAGCTATAGGGGGCCTAATATTCAAAATTTTGTTTGTTACTACATTCTCCCACAAATAAACCATTGGTTATTAAAGGCTAAAATTGTATAATGTAATTTGTTTCAGTATAAAAGACTAAGAATGGATAATAGAGTAAATATTTGAGCTATATTGGGTCTCCCAACTTAAAATTTTCTGTCTAAGAAAGAATAAGAAAAATAGGAGCACAGAATATTGTATTGATTTAACCCCCAACAGAAGGAGAATGGTTCAAAAGTTTGACGGCAATGCTTCTTTCATAATGGGGGTTATAAGTGTCCTTTAATTCATTAACATCTTAGTATATGTAGTCAATGCTAACTATCAAGACTAAATCAGTTGGTTAAAAACTGCTTCCTAATAAGAATTATATTCTAGACTAAAATGAAATAAATATTCACATCAGAGTATTCTAGTTACATTGAAAACTGATAGAAAAATTAATAAGGATGACTCTTACTGCTACATGGTAAATTTTATTTTTTAAATTTTTGTTCAATGTTATATTTGTTACTTAATATCAATGCTAGAACTACACTAGAAGTAGTAAAACTACTTTTGAAATGTTTAGTATACTAGTTTACAATCATTTTTAAGTCATTAAAAAGTAGTTGAATTAAAGTCTTTTATCTGTGGTTACTTTAATAACATTACACAAAAACAACTTTATAATACAGAAAAAAGTGCAATGTGCACAGACTAATCTGAGCTTTACATACTATGTCGAAATACATTTAATACAATTTGTAAACCATCGAGAACTAAAATTTTGAATGAAACAAACAGAAAATATGGCTTGGACTTATATAAATATAGGAAGTCGACTTGTTTTAAGAACGGAAAACTAGGAAAAAGGTAAAATAGCTCGGGTTTTATCTGCGCATACCAATTTATAGATTTATGTACAGTACGAATTTAATGTTCTATAACAAAACTAGCAATTAGAGATAATTATGTGCAACATATCATATATTTCATATAACTTAGGATTATCATTAAAGTTACATTTCACTTTAATTAATATTTAAATTACCAGCGCAGCAACAGTTTACTAATTATTAACATTATAAATACATGGCATAAATAATTACAGAAGCATATTGATATAACTATAATACTTATATTAATAAGTCCAGCTATACTTGTCAAGAAATATTAAATGAAATTGATTTAACAGGCGGCCATTTGTAGCATTTCTGCCAAACCAACCAAATAATATTTTTGCTACAGTTAATATTAAATATGTAAATAAAAACTGTGTTTCTTTATAAATCTACCTTACCTACATTGGAAGAGTACATTGAAGTCAAAATAAATATAGAATTGCAAAAAGTAAGTATGTCATCAAATAACTTAGAGGTTATGTGAAAGTTGAATTACCTTCTGCTGGTATTGCAGCGGACTCAGACTCAGCAGGGGCTTCATCGGGATTAGCCGGAGCCTCCGTAGGCTCTGCCTCGGGCTCCGTGGTACTTGCTGCGGCAGCATCTCCACCATTCAATTTGGCATCTTCGCCAGTAGCGTTATCAGTCACCGCCATTTCTTCCGACATTGTCAAACGTATCAAAAATATACAAATCCACGGTTAAAGCTTAAAAATCCACATAACAAGGCGGTTACGAAACTTTATTTGCCTTCGCGACGAATATCAACGATTGTGCGCGTCACTTCGTAGATTTCCCGCTATATTGGTCGCGAAAAAAAATCTCTCTATTTGTGTACACTTTTCTTTATAAGTGTTCGTCAAAATGTCTTAGTTGATATTGATATGATTCACAAGTATTATATTTAAAATTATAAAATACACTATAACACACAAATTCAGGATAAAATTATATCCACAATAATAATTTCCAAAGGAAAATGTCGATCATAAACAACATCCGCTCGTTGCACGACGCCACACTGGATTGTCTATGACATTCTCTATGACCCAAACAATGATTTAATATTCTAATCTATTTAATTTTTGTTAATTTGTATTTTTTATTATACCTATCTTTATTTAATAAAGTAAATTGTATTAAAGTAAGTAGATAAATTTATTTTTTTTTCATGACTCTGAATCTATTACATGATATCGCTAATATTAAATATTATTGAATATCTACATACCTATGATATTTAGTATGGCCTACTTAGTTAAACATGTTATGAAAAGTATAACAAAAAAATATACACAATCATTTGCAAAAAAACGGGCGGTTTTGATTTAGATTCTTCTTTAAAAAAAATACGGTACCAAAATGATTTCAATCTTTTGTACATGTTACTGGCCGGTTATAAAACAGTACGTTCTAAATTCAACTTTACGTTTGTTGCTCGTTTTTACAGAGAACCACTTTTTATCCTACATTTTTGGTGCGAAGTTCTAAAAGATAATATCGGTTTTCATATCTTTTAGTCGATTTTTATGAATTTATTTCATATTCTTAATTGTCAAAGCTTCATTTATTGCTGTTTAGCTGTCTCAATAATGTTAGAGAAAGCGATAAAAGCAACCAAAATAATTGCGCTGCTCGAAGAAGGTTGCAGCCAATGCTTCGTGGCTCAGAGGCTAAGTGTGAGTCACTCGACGGTTCAAAGGACCTGGCAGCGGTATCAAGACACCGGTTCCGTCGAGAGAAGGCTTGGTTCTGGAAGGAAACCATGTACCCAGCCACGGGATGATTGTTTTCTTGTGAGTTGCGCATTGAGACATCGCAAGGCTTCGTATGTCGACCATAAGAACAACCTCGAAGAAGTAAGAAATGTGCATATTAGTCTATGAACGATCAGGAGGAGGCTTCTCGCGGCCAATATACGCAGTCATCGCCCGGCCCGCGGCCCTAAGTTACTCCGTGAGCACAGAGTTGCCGGCTTAGGTTTGTTCGAAATTGTGAGTCCTGGAGGACTGGAATTGTTCTCCGATGAAGCCAGGATATCTCTATTCGGTGAAGATCAACGTCGGCGAGTTCTACGAACACGAGGAGAACGCTTTGCAGAAATTTGTTTTGAAGAAATCACTCCTTATGATGGGGGCTCAGTTATGTTTTGGGCAGGAATAAATTTAATGGATCGTACAGAGTTAGTCTTCATTGAAAACGGCTCACTGACTGGACATCGATACATAACGGAAGTTCTTATTCCTCATGCACAACCCGCATTAGCCGCTTTAGGCGAAGACTTAATTTAATGGACGACAACGCTCGCGCCCACTGGTCTGGCGATGTGGAAGCGTGTGTATAAGAGGTCGGCATTCGTCGTTTGGATCGGCTAGCTCGAAGTCCCGACCTCAATCCTATAGAGCATGTCTGGGACGTTCTGAAACGACGCGTGAGATCAGTAGGTACAACCGGCTCCGCAAGTCATCAGAGAGCTGTTAAATGTGATTACCGCGGAGTGGAAACGTATTCCGCAAGCAAGTATCCGGGATATCCTCGCTAGCATACCAAGACGAATTCAAGCTGTGATTTCAGCTAGAGGGGGTCACACGCGACACTAAACATTTATCTGCTTTTACTTTATTAAAGTAAAAACAAACAACAATCTTTAACTTTTACTCCACGAGTATATGCACTACTAGCGAGCATACACTACTGTGTATGCTCGCTAGTAGTGCATAACTGTGAACTTTAGCATTAAAACCCATAAATTTTATCAAAATTTTATGATAATAATGACGAAAACGATTATTTGCTTATTAATTCACAAAATTGTTAAAGTAAAACTACCTATAATTATCATACCAATAGTAACATTTGAATTGTTTCATAGCTTAGGTGTCCGTTTTTTTTTTGCAAATGCGAAATTAGTGTATATTTCTATTAAAAAGCAGCAGATAAATCAAAGGTTTATGCATTTTTCCTGTAACCACGTCTTCTCACACTCTTCGGAAATGTTGTGTGTAAGCGGGTTTTTACAACATAATAAACTACGCCAGCGCCACGTGGTTTCATCCGCGTTAAGGTCCTTTTTAGTGTCATGCGAGTTTGCGCCCGCGTGCGGGCCACGTCCGCATGCGTGCTGCGGGCGGCCCGCAGAACAATATTTTAAAACGTACTCTGCAGTATTGTGCGTGTCGCCAGGAAAAGTACTCGTGTTGATACAATGATTATAAAGAAAGTAATTATTGCTTATTTAATTTCTAAAAATAGAAAAAAAAGAGAAATTTTCATGTTGACCCCTATCTAGAGAGGAGACTTTTTACTGGAATGTTTCATGTAAATTATCAACATCTCCGAACTAATGAGCGTAAATTCAAGAATTACTTTCGAATGTCGATTCGTAGTTTCGACGAACTGTTGGCAAGAATTGAACCGAAGTTAACAGTATCCAGCTTACGACGTATCGCAATAAGTCCTACAGAGCGTTTAGCGGTTACTTTACGGTAAGTTTGTTTATTTTACATTATAAGCTTTTTTCTAGATTTTGGTGTGTGTGGGTGTGTCGTGTTAAGTTAACTCATCTTATGCGCTATATGTGCGTGAACTTGTAATTATACATTAATATTAATGTGTGTATTAGTGACTCGAGTCGTAATTCGAGCACACGTATTGCGCCAAGATGAGTTTAACTATATACCTATACCCAATGATATTATAAATAAAAAAAACATAGATATGGCTTAAGGCCATGAAAATTGAAGACGCAAATATGTCTGATGTCAGACAGTTTCGCGTCCGTCGCAAACGTCAAATTGAATAAGAATTATAAATAATGGCGGCTAGAGAAACGAGATAGATAGATAGCACTGCTGGAACAGATTTGAAGGGTCAGTTAGTATGAAGGTAACCTATCTATAGTTTTTTATAATATCATTGCCTATACCCGTATTATGTAAAAGCTAAATAAATGTGTTTTATTAATCAACAATTATTTATTACGATAACAAATCACAGAATTTCACAGAATCACAGCACTTGAAATAAGCCATTTGAAATTTTAGATTTCGTTGTAAAGTTCAGCCGTATTATCAGCAGTCGAATAGTTTTCAATACCAGTGGTGTTACGAACTACAGCAGGAAGATCGCTTTCCACACCTATTTGATTTATAGGAACAAATGTATTGCCCTCGATATTTTCCATTATAGCATTTTCGTCCGAAGGAGTCCCAGAGATATTTTCTTGCATGTAATATAGGCTGGGAGTAGTTATTTGTGGAGATGAATAGTAAGTACGAGAGCTACTTTCTGACACGTTGGATGAAGAATAATTAATTTGTGGTGTCGTATTTTCCATATCCATAATTATTTGTAAAACTTTCGCTCTAAACATTAATTTTTGAAAATTCGTAAAATTTTTTAGTGTAGGCTGCAGCGACTGGAAAAATGCTAGATCTTCGCTTTCCAGTTTTAACTGATTGCTTTTCAAACACTCTAGCAGTTGTTTTTCGAATTCACTTGGTTGTTTAGTCTTATTCGCCCGCCGTGATGCTGGAGTAGATTGGTGTGGTGTTGCAGAAGTGGAAGGCAATGGTGATTCTATGGTAGACTGGTGTTGTATTACAGAAGTAGAAGGCAATGGTGCTTCTAGGGTAGAGGGAGACGGCGGCATTGGGGAATTATAAAATTCTGACAGTGAATCGTCGGTAACTGTATCTATAACGGTATCCATAAAGGTTAAAATATTATAATAGGCATACTTTTTCTTTTTTTGGCACCTGAACCTGATGGTTGATATTCGGCAAATTTATATTTTTTATACATGTCTCTGGCCGTACGCCACCTCAGTTGAATTTTTTTATCTGAAAAATTTTTTTTTTATTTACAGTTACTTAGCTACGGGTGACACAATTACAGGCTTGCATATGACCTACCAAATGGGAATCGCAACAATCAGTCAAATAGTGCGACAAGTGTGTCGTATTATTTGTAATGTATTCTTAACAGAATGTATTCCGACACCGAATTGCAGTCAATGGAAAAACATTGCGGATGAATTTTTCGCTAATGCTCAATTTCCTAATTGTATCGGCGCGATAGATGGGAAACATGTCCGGGTAATACAACCAAATCACAGTGGATAATTATATTTCAATTATAAAAAATATTATTCTCTAATTCTATTCGCAATGTGTGACGCTAATTATGCATTTACGTACAGTAATGTAGGATCTTACGGTAGTAACTCTGATTCTTCAGTCTTTCAACAGAGTGAACTATATTCTCGATTACAAAATAATATGTTAGATATTCCAAACCCACAGCCACTACAAATTCTTAATAATAATGCAGAAAACCAATCTCACATAAGACCTGTGGTCCCATTTGTCATAGTAGGAGATGAAGCGTTTGGATTATCAACACATGTTATGCGGCCTTATGCTCGAAATAATTTGTCTTACAAAAAAAAATATAACTATAGACAATGTAGAGCGCGAAGGTATATTGAATGCACATTTGGAATTCTGTCAGATAAATTCAGAATTTATCATAGACCCATGAATGTTAAAGATTTGGCTAAATTAATAATAAAAACAACTTGTGTTCTTCATAATTATACAAGAAAACGTGACGGATATCGAGTTATAGACATTTTTGAAGTAAACGGTCTCTGGTTTAACACTACCGTCGCCGTCGGGTGAAACTTCAACATCGTCTTTTATTGTAAGAGATATGTTTGCCGACTATTTAATAAATGAGGGTAAAGTCTCTTGGCAAGATAAATGTATATATTAAGTAATTGAAACTATAACTGAACTTAATATCTTTTCTTTCTCACTTTCTCTTTGTGATTTCGTTGAAGAAGAAACGGTAGGTGCATAATCAGCGTCTCACGGCCACTCGTATTAATGAACGCATAATTTAATATAAAAAATATTAATTATTGCTTGTACAAAATGAATCAAAAAGAATCAAACAATTGTTAACCTTAAAGATCGAAGTATAATAAATCTTTGTTACTTACCAATTTCCAGTTTTTCATTTTTACTTAGATTTTCAAATTCCGGAACCAACTCCTTACAAATTTCGAGCCACGCTGTGTTCCTAACATCTCTGTTTTTGTATAATACATTTTTCTTGTCCTATAAGCAAGATCGTAAATGTACCTCGAATATCACTCTTTCGGTATCGATTTTCATATTGATTGTACAACGTGCGTGCGACCCGCTTGACAGTACAAACAACAATGGCTGTCGAGGTTCGTGACACGCGTGCGGGCGGCACGCATCCGTGCGCCCCTGCCGCGTTTCACCCGCGTTCCGCGGGTAGCGATAGCTTGCGGGAGGCACGCATGCGGACGTGGCCCGCACGCGGGTGCAAACACGCATGACACTAAAAAGACCCTAAGTTGTAGTACAACCCCAATATAATTTATACTGCATGAACAGTCTTATAATGAAATCTTTAAAAAACTTATATTCAGTACCGCACCTAGTGCAGTCCTATAGTATATACATAAAGCACAGTGCGAGTATGAAATAATGGAATTCGAAAGTGCACAGGGTATAAAAATCTATGGGAAGTAATCAAAAATATCACACTTATAATTAGAGAACAAAAAATAGTTTAGAATTAATAAACGCCTGTGGCCCTTTGGAATAAATAATAAGTTGTGTAAATAAACATTGTAAAATCTTAAGCTAAAAAAATAACACGTAACTTTCAATTCCTAGTGTCTACTACTAATTACTCTAATCTATTACACTCACATGAAACCTTTCAAGTTTACTGATTTGGTTTTCTCTTAGTAGATGATGATGACATTAAAATTACAATAACAACTTTAAAAAATGATTGTGCCATGGTATTTAATAATATTGCAAATAACTTTATTCAGATATATAGTACAATACTTACACCAATTTTAATCTATATCTCTGGGATTTCGAACCGCCTATAAAAGAGCTTTTGTTGTACCGATTCATTAGGATGATCTTTAGAAACCAGGTCAAATTTCCATCATAGTTTTCTAAAATAATGGGGTAGAATAAATTAAATAAAAGGTCAGTATTTTTTTATAATTTGTTTAATTCGGCTTCCTAAAAAATAAATTAGCCAACGTTGCTGTCAATGCATTTTTAGAACTAGTCTCATTTAAATAAGAAGAAAAAGGTTATCGCCATTTTGTAGATTTAGCAAAAGTAAATTTTTGATACTTTGTCAATTCTGCTGTTAGGGCAGAAGCTTGAATGTGTTGGAATACGTAGCAAACAACTTTAATTTTTGTGATATTTCTGATTGTAAACAGTGCGTAAAAATGGAAAAATTTATAAGCAAAGATCTCTCACGGTCATCACACACGGCGTTTTACAGGCGTTTTTTTATATACATTTATTATCTTTATCAAATTGTATTAACCAATCCAAAAATTACCACCTATGCTGATGACAGCCCTCGTTTTATATAGTGATAAGTGGTAGACGTGGTCACACACCACGTCTACCACTATGCTTGGGAGGGTTTTAATATGATTTTGGTTTAGCTTTGCAGGAGTTTGCTGAACCTAAATATAAATAAGACCAAATATATCTATTTCTTTAAATAATAATTCATACCATTGTTATGAATCATCACGCTACATTAGAGCACACGCTTGTAATCTGCTCTCTAATGGCTATACTGTGCATGTTCAGAGCTACAATTTGTTGAAAACATTAAATACCTGTTTGTTATCACTGACACAACCTTAACTTTGAGTCACACTTGACTTCGTTCAGTATCAGAAAGTTTATATTACATACATATACATTTTAAGGAACTTACGGCATGCTGCGAACGAAAACTGCATATCTCGCCCTGTGCCAGTCTATTTTGACGTATTGAATTATGGTGTGGGGTAGTGTCCCTAAGTCTTCAAAGTTAGCCACTGTATACATTTTTGATACTCTACCAGAGATCTGTACAAAAAATGCAATGTACTAACAGTTAGGCAACTTTTCATTTTAAATACTGTAATGCATACTCATGCATTTGCCAATTATTTTAATCCTGATCTTAATAACGAGAAACACCTAAAACAAAGGTCCGTTCCATTGACAGTTATGCCAAAGCTAGGTTTTCCCATAGATTTATCATGTTTTTGGCTGCATTATATTTGGCTGTATAAAACGTTTAGATACAGTTGTAAAATAATACTTACAGAATCGCTGTGCTCATTATCATTAAATTAAACTGAAAATATGCTTAAGATTTTATGAAGCTATATTATAATCGAAATTAATAATTATTTTTGAGCTAATATTTTATATCATATTCATAATTAATGTTGACGCGAATAGTATGTTTGTATATTGTGAATAATTTCTATGTATTTTTACGCATATGTATGCTGTTTATAGACATGCATCCACAGGAAAATAATTTAGCTTCCACACAAATACGAACATTTATACTCACACTCACGCTAATACTAGCATACATGTCCACTCACACACTGACATGCACACGCACAAGTTCCTCCACACACGCCCTTCTTATCCTCACACACGAAACGCGCTCATATTTAAATTTGTACTAACTCATGTGTTTACTGGGTCTACCAAGATGTTGAATTATATATTATTATAGGTACCATAACAAGGGGCGGGAGTCTGGGGGTTTTTAACACCAGCATATGCTTAGTTCAGACACCAGCCTCTCAATAATGATACATATTATAATAATATAATAAAATAGTGAGCCCCCTTTTACGCCCTTGAGGGGTAATTTTTCGAAAAAACAGGTTTCATGTTTACTGAATTTCATTCGAATAACTTTAAAGACAGCAAAATTTTATACTTACTTTGCACCCGTTAAGTTATAAAAGTAACCCCTGTAAAAAAATTTAGGTTACTAACCCTTGTATTAAAGGCCTTGGTAGCTCAAATACAAAGGGTCGAGAAAGTTGTGTTTAGCGATTGCCAACACACTTGCTCAGCGCAAAAATTATGGGCAAAATTCCCCCTTTCTTGGAGAGGCTTGTCCAGCAGTGGACTTACAATGCCTGGTATCATGATAATAATAATTTTATAAAGCTGATATTACAAACAGACATTTTAATTTAATTTATATGTATATATGTCATCTCTTAAAATAAACAAAACATATTCAAAAGTATTTATTAATTTTTCCTACGCCCTTGCTTTGGGGCTTGCGGCTTTCCAAACGTTTTATTCTTAGCTTTCCCTTTAGCTGGCCCTTTTCCTTTTCCCGGTTTCGGGCCTTTGGCCTTTCCTTGGAAGCCCTTGCCCTTCTGTACCATGTTGGCGTCATATCGCAATCTCTTGGCGGCAGATTTAGAAGTGTCTGTGAGGTCGTTAGCAAAATTGCTGCGGTTCTTCTTGGGTTTCTGTTTATTTTGGTTGTTCTTTGAGCCTCCCGGCCGGTTGTCCTCGTCATCTACCGCTCGTATACGACGCATCTTCTTATTGCGTTTCGACATTCGAGATTGAAGGAGGGCGACCTGGTAGAAAAAAATTGAATTTATTAATTTATAATTTACACTTAGCATAAGTATAAATCATTATAGGTTTACCTAACAATGAAAATATATAATAAAGAATATACTTAGAGGGCTACCGACTGGAAAAGTTGTACATTGAGAGTCGACTGCGTGAGTGCAGGCATGTCATGTCAGGAGCCACCCCAACCCAAACAACTCGTGGCCTTACTATTATATAGGGCCACTATTAAATGCGCCAAATTGCCACGGGCTGCAAGAAGTCAGCTGACAGGAGCGAATTAATCGATCACAAGCTTATCAAACCTACTTTCTCCATTTCTCTCTGCACTCTCTCTTCTGCCGTGTCCTTAGGCTTATGTTTGGTTTGTTTCTTCTTCTTTTTTCCGGCGTCGTCGTCATCGGATTCATCGCCTTCGTGTTTCCTCTTCTTGCCTTTGCCTTTTTGATGTTCGTCTATGGAAAAAAAGGTTAATTATATTTCAATCTATAATGCGATTATTTACTTACATAGCTTGGATTTGTATGCAAAACCACAGACAAATCCAAGCTGTCATACATCATCATTATCATATCATTTTGTTTGATTTCGTTCTGGTTGTGGCCTAAACTCTTTCCCTCATAACACCGGAACTGACTTTAGAATCAGCCAGCATCAATATCGTCAGAGGAAAGTAATTTTGCCATTGATGGGCTGGGGATTGCGCTGGTTAGGCGTGGCGGCAATCACAGAGCGTAACCCCGCTACGCTGGCCAACCCCGCCCTATTCCATTTGAGCTACGCTGGGTCAGATGGGTACATCCATCTGACCCAGCGTAGCCACCTGTCGGAGTATCTATTTCACCTGTTATGACACCGGATATTGTATCCGGTAGGTATAGTGGAATATTACTTCTCTTGTGGGGAGTATTATTCCACTATACCTACGGGTATACAAACCTACAAAAATATCGGAAGCTATATTCAACTCTAACTTCGGTACTTTGGGTTTAAAATTGATTGACAACATATCGGACATATGTAGGTTGTTCTGTGGTTTTGTATAGAAACACAACAATATTACGTATTAATAAGAAGTAAGTAATACCTTTCCCCTGATGCTGCGTCAGGGCCAGTCTCTCTTTCTCCTCCCTCTTCTCCTTGGGCGTCTGGAACCAGTCATGCTGCCTCTTCACCTCGTACTTGGGGCCTTCTTCCTCCTTCTTTATCTTGCCCTCCAGTTTGTTGGTCTGCTTCTCCATTTTGTTGAGTTGCTTTTCGGCGTACTCTTCGTCGAGAATTGCGGCTGAAGAATTATTGGTTGTTACCACAATATTTAACTATTAATAATTATTCAAACACAACATTTCATAGATTGAAACTCAGTGTTAAGTTGCTTACAGCACTTGTGTTACGGATATTAAACACATGAAAAATATAATACTTAAATACATTGGTACATATTTCAACACTCAGGCACAGAATAAACATACATTTTCGTCGTATAAATGTTTGTCCTAGGTAGTCATCGAACCCACGATCAATGAGGTGTGCTGCGACTTTGGGCCCGACCAACTATAACGGCATCAAAACGCATTTCACTATATAAAAATGTCGCGCTCGATGCTTCTCTTAACTTGCGAAAACATTTTCAAAAGATATCTATGCGATTGGTGGACTTGGCAACATCGACGGGGCTTGCCAATACTTGGCTATCTTTTTGGCACTGTACCGTTGACGTAGCCTAAGTTTTAACACCTTTCGATTTTAAGTTAGTTAAGTTTATCTCGGTACTTGGCGACGACGTCCAACCGTACATACTTTTAGACGCTAGAGTGTTAACAATATATATAGCCCGCCGGGGGCCCCCTTTGGAAATTATGTCTAGGCTAGCAGCGCCTTGTGGTTTCACCCGCGTTAAATTGTAAAACTTTCATACTAACTTTGCAACCGACTTCTAAACTCTTAAGGGATGTTTTCTAAAAAATATTTAACACGTGTTTCATGACTTTCAAAAAAGAAACTATGCTGAATTTCATTCGAATTAATTCAAAAACAGCAATGTTTCATACTAACTTTGCACTCTTGTTTTCCACCTTTAGGGGGTAAATTTTTATAAATCCTTTCTTAGGGTCCTCTATGTTGTAAAAAGTAAGATTTCAATTCCTGTGCAAGATTTCAAGTTTACTAACTTGCAAATAATGAACGAACTTTTAATGAATATGAAAGTTTTACAATTTTACGCGAGTGAAACTGCGGGACGCTGCTGGTCAAGGCATAATTTTTAAAAGAGCGTCTGACATACTACGGTCGATGCGATGACGCAGATTGGACACTCAATGTACAATCAGTCAATATGTGCGATTGGTATAACTCATAAATAATTACACTTTTATAAAATTTATAGTAATAACAAAGTTCATAACAGATATTGATTTAATTTTAATATATGTGGCTTTCAGGCGAAAAGGACGCGAATGTGTCGCGAGTTTTATACTTATAACAACAAGTTTTAGCTTTTAATAATATACACTGTTTTAGTCCCAGTTTGAAGTAAGCTAGGGTGGGCACGGTCCCTTCGCCCCCCCCCCCCCCTAAATACGTCTATAACTATACCAAGTGAGCTTAGCGACGCCCAGGGTGACTTGGCGCATCTTTACCAACTTGCTATGAACGTTTTATTGTAATCTCAAAGTTGAACACCTACCGATCTCCGGCTCAAGTTTGACAAGTTTGTCTCTGTACTTGGCAACGATGTCGGGCGGCACTTGGCGCGACTTGACTGGCCGCCTGGCGCGCTTCACAATGGACTTCACCAGGTTCCGCTCACCCTCGCCCGCTAATGAGACGGACACTCCGGCGCGACCTGCTCTGGCTGTTCTACCCACCTGGGAAGGGACATTGTAATCAATAAACCAAATCAAACCAAAATATTCTATATTCAATTACGCCCATTACAAGCACTTTCAAGTCGTCAAAAATAATAAATAAAACAAATCAATTCAGAAATATGAAATACTAAATGTGGTATTATATTCATAATACTGATGACCCCACGGGACCGTAAGAGTCATCTAAGATATAAATTATTCCAACCTTAAAACTAAGTTTAATGCAGGTTTAATACATAAAGGTTCCATCAATACTAAATAGTTATTACTAAAAGAGACCCCCTACTGGAACCCCGGTGTCAGCGCTAATGAACGACTAATATTAAAATGAAATACTAATATTATCCTAAGATCTAATGGTCTGATTTGACAAACATGCTTTATGTCCTCATCGAGGAAGGTTATACAACATAACATCACGTTAAGACCAATAGGAGTGGAGCGTAAGCGTATCTACGTTTCTTCTTCAAATTATCGCTGGAAACCGCGGGCATAACTAGTTATTTATCACTATAGATCGGAATGGATTCGGTATGGTGGTCGGTTTCTATCATTTATGTTTCTTATATCCGGGAAAACATTTATATTTCGAATAACGTACAATTTAATTTTAAAAAAATCAATAATACTTTGTTTTTATTGACGTCCACATACACAAAGAATAATTCTATTTTTGTTTAAAAAAATTAAATAGATCATCTCCGAAACACATTCCACTGCTTGGACTATAGAATAAAAAAAAATGTCAAAAACACACTAGATTTTTTTTATATCGCTTTTCGCCATGTTTGTAGTATAAACATGGCGAACAAGCGATTTCCGACTTACCCTATGAATATAATGTTCCAAAGTGGCTGGCAGTGTAAAGTTAAGCACAGTCTTCACGCCTGGTATGTCGAGACCTCTGGCGGCGACGTCGGTCGCCACCAGTACGTCCACCAGCTCGTCTTTGAACCTCTTCAGCGAATCTAAGCGTTGCGGCTGGTTCAGGGCACCGTGGAGTTCTGCTACCTAGAGACATGTATAGTCTAAGGTTAATTGTATTTAGTCGGGCCCGACGGCGCAGATGGTAGTAATCCTATGTTATGCGCCAAGGGATGTTGGTTCGATCCCTACCCAGGGCAAAAAAACATATTATGATATTTATGTTAATCTGAGTGTTAAAAATATTTATTTGATATTTGTGGTTCTTCTATTATCTGGTGTTCGTACCACAAATACTTTAAGCGACGTACCTCAATGTATAAGACGTTGCGTAAATCATCTTAAATATAAATTATTCTACTGTACGTGTGTATATCACTGATCTATTCCTAAACGGTTGTACCGATTTGAATGATTATTTTGTAAACTTTTGCTTACAAGTATGGGTAGGGTTATAAAAAAGACAGAATTCTTGAACGTATAAAGGCGAGTTGAAGATGTAGAGGTCCTGGACGTAACCTAAGGCATACCTTGATTCCCAGCAAGCCCAATGCCACGTGAAGTCTATGCGCCTGCTTCTTGGTCTGAACAAATATAACCGCTCGGTCTCTAAACGTGCGGCACACTAGCGCCGCCAAGATGGCTTCTCGGTCCGACTCGCGGTCTTTACGAATCCTGACCGGGCGGAAAGAAAATATATACAGTATTATAAATATGATCTAAGTTAGACGTGTCACGAAGTTATTTTGTATGAGTATCACTCTATTTCAACTCAGTCTGTTCCTCGTTGCATTGCTTATGCAAATATTTATGAAAATTAATACTAATAATAATAATGCGGAATCAATGGACGTCTTATTGCTGATAAATCATATAATTTATATTCATTCAAATTTAAATAACACGTGAAATTTCTTCATGACATGACGTCATTTGTGGGTTTAATCAGACGGAGATGATGTGTGTTTTTAAACATAGTATTCAGCACATAAAATGTCCACGAATAAAAAATTGGACCCAGTGGAGAGCGAATTACCTTTCCACTTCCAGTGATTGTAAGTCCTCAATACTAAAAGAAATTATGATTTTTTGGTCTTTCAATGCAAAAATGATATTGAAAGCTTGTGGAAATTAGTCTGTTTTCCAAAACAATCTCTACCATTACTTTTACTATCCGCTAAAATGTATAGACGACTTAGTTCGACGAATTACCGAAGGTCTAACGAAATACAAAACAGCCTTTTAAAAGTTGTACGTTTGTTGAAAATTCACGCAATTACAGCACTCACCTAATAAACTCCTGCCTCAGATTGAAGGCGACATCCTTGTTGGAGTCGACGAACAGTTTGACCGGCTTGCTGAGTGAGACCGCGGCGAGGTCCTTGACCTCCTCGCTCATGGTCGCGGAGAACAACATAGTCTGCCGCTTGGGCGAACACTGCCGGATGATCTCCTTCATCTGCTCCGCGAAGTATTCGTCCAGCATTCTGGATAAGACAGAACAGATAGTACCTCTCTCTGTGACAAGGGCCTGGAAATCGTCTGAGCTACCAAGACCAACAAATTGGCATGGTCATGTGATAGGAAAAACACTACAGGGAGTAGATGGGCAGCAGCATGCTCAATTGACACCAAGTCTGCCCAGCATGACAGTTATGGACAAATGTCTTCCTATAGGCATGATGGCACCCTTGGTTGTGCTCCCATCTTGGGATCCAAGGGTCGTGGGTTCGATCCCCACCCACAAAAATTCGACACCCACAACATATATGATGGATTCTAGGGACACATTGTTCTAACATGTCGGCGTCTCCGGTGACTATATGTCATGTTATATATTTTATGATTAGTCGCCGCCAGCCCAGACCAGCGCGCCAATTATGCTCAAAATTTTTCCCTAACCTAGAGAAACCTATATATAGCCGTGGACTTTCTAAGGATGACACCTTTAACACCACCAGTTTTTCTTATAGGTCCCTTTTTGGTAGCTCGTGAACCTACATTAAACTTAGTTTTAAGACCCGTCTACTGCCGGCAGACTAGTATATGGTAGGCCTTGATATGTTAGATGACTCTTAGTGGGGTTATTAGGGTCATCAGTATTATGAATATAATACAATATTTGTACTAAATGTTCATATTTTAAAATTAAAATTGTTTTAGTTATTATTTTTGACGACTCGAAAGTGCGTGTAATAAGCCTTCTTAAATAAAAAATATTTTGATTTGATATTTAAGGCTGCTACAATGGCAAAGTTTTGTCGGGTGGCAGCTGGTAGATAATAGGTTTCAATTCATTTACCTGTCAGCCTCGTCCAGTACCAGCACCTCGATGCAGTGCAGACTGAAGGACGGCGTGTTCCTGATATGGTCGATCAGACGACCAGGCGTAGCTATCACCACGTCAGGGTTGCGACGCAACACGCTTTCCTATGGTCAATACACTCCTATGTCACACCCCTAGATCGAATTTGTTACTAATTTGTTACGTCTAGATCTAGGGTTGTCTCAACATGTATACTGGGATTATTTCCTTGGACTTAAAAAAATTGCTAAATTGTTTTATAATTATTTGAGTCTAGTTGAAACAGTTCCGGTTGTTTCTATATATAAGTAATAGTTGAATTAATGTGAGTCCGTGTACGCCGAATTTCTTTTCTCTTAATATGTGGCATTATGTTTATGTATAGACTGTCTGCTATCTGCTGGTATAGTAGTGTAGTGTGGCGTAGGTGGTAGTCCAATTTATTGCGCAAAAGGTTATGGGTTCGATCTCCACCCAAGACAAATATTTATATGATGAATATTTGTATTCGATCTGTGTCTGGCTGTTAAATATGTATTTAATATTTGTTTTTTCTCTGTGGTCTGATAACCATAACACAAGTGCTTTCAGCGACTTATCTCGAAGTCAGGTGAATGCATGAGATGTTGTGTGATTTTTTTTAACAATAAAAAATACTTTTCAACGTCTTTAGAACGAGTGTTCGTCTATGCGGTTACTTTAAAAACGTCGAACAAACATTAAAACGGAATTGAAAAGTAGTTTTTAGTAGTGAATGCGTTAATGTAAAAATATATAAATAATGTAATATTAATCACAAATTATATTATATCCAAAGATTTATTGAACTGGAGATCAGATATTCGTGTAGATACATATTTATCTGAAAACGGTCATTAATGAAACCTCTTTTTTACAATAGGCGGATACATATGCGTTACATCACTAATCATTTGAATAATCAGATTGCTCAAAATTTATTCTCACCTGATATTTGACGTCGAGACCACCAACAGACAAGCCTACCGTCACATTTGTGAATTGCGAAAGCTGACGGGTGACGGCATGGACCTGTGGACAAGCCAATTACGACTTTACAGTCTATTAATTAAAGCTGCATTATCTCTGCAGCTGTAGAACGTCCAGTGCTGAAGATAAGATTTTACTTTGCCGGTACCTCCCGGTAAAACAGTAAAAGATTACACAACAATCATTAATTTAAAACTGAACCTAACTACCTTAACTGAAGGATGAATATAGATTCGTCAGCAATCTCAAATTGGTGTGAAAGTGCTCACCTGAGCGCCGAGTTCTCTCGTGGGCACCAACACGAGCACCCTGGTGACTCGGTCTCCGACCGCTGACTTGTACAACAGCCGCTCCAGTATTGGCAGCATGTACGCCGCAGTCTTACCCGTGCCGGTGGCGGCGCACGCGCATATGTCTTTGCCTGAAACACGGTCCGCCATTATCATACTGTACAATACTGTACTGCGCGTCATTTTTACATGTACTTATTTATAATTTACACCTAAACCATCATTAGGTTCACTTAACCTAATGTGATAGTATGGCAAACAATAAGAAAATATATTTACTCAGGATACTAATTTTAAGAAAATATAATAACAATAATTACTAAACTACAATTATTCAACAACTACAAAATATCATGATACTGTATTTATTATTTCAACAAAACTATCCCATTCATTCTGATACTACTGGAGTTTTATTCATATACTTTGTTGCTAACTTATAATAATATTTTCTACAGAAACTTCCCAATCCAGGTGATGAGAACTCCTGGTGCTGACGAATACAAAGACGAAGAAAAAATAAATAATTATATGATATAGTTGTCCTACAGTCATTTACACAACTGTTATTTATAACGATAAAAGACAACTACAATACACCAACTGATATCATATCACTACGAAATTGTCTCACCCAATAAAGCTACAGGTATGGTGGCCGATTGAATAGGCGTAGGATGGACGTAGTTGAGGGTGCCAATAGCTTTCAGCAGTGGTCTGGACAAGTTCATCATGTAGAACGAGGCATTCTCGTCGTACGGTGGTGGCTCTTCGAAGAAATCCGAGTCATATTCGATACGGGCACCCTGTTCACCATCTTCATCTTCCAAGTCCTAATATAAAGTTTTACTTATTGTTTAATATATATTCATTGTGTACTGTAAATTGCGCAATGTAAATATCATCAACACAGCAGCCATAGATCGTTCACAGCTAGGCGTAGGCATTGGAGAGGGAATTTTCCCATAATTTTCAAGTAGGGCTGGTACCCTAAACATTTATTAGCATACAAATGTGTTTTTACAAACTAATTGGTGTAACAACTCACCTCTTTTAGTTTTTGTTTTTTAGTACGTTTCTTCTCCTTTATTTTGATTTCATCTTTTTTAAGTTCATCATCAGATATCTCTAATTCATCCACATTTTCATCTGGAATACAAGTGTTTTTATTGGCTTATCAAAGCATTAACATTAACAAATTAAAAATATTGTTCATAAAACTGTTCTCATAATCTTAGGTAAGTCACAAGTTGCCTTATATGGAAATAAAACCTATATAAGACAATTAACTACACATCAAACTTTCTAAATTAAGCATAAAATGTCTATAATAATTTCTTATATGTTTAGCTCACTACAGATAATAAAACCACTTTTCAACAGTGAGTGTTAGATTGCATCTGTCAATCTCAAGAATGATTGCTATAGAGTATTGAAATATCCATATAAAATGTGAATATTAATTATATTTTTTGCATAAAATGTCCCTTTTCAACTGCTTTTAAATAGCAGTTGAAAAATTGATGCATTATAAAAGCTTAATCTATAGAAACATAACTAATACATAAAGGAGACAATATAAGTAATTAATTATATTATAAATAAAAACTTACCATTGTCATCTATGTCTGAATCCGTATCAACTGCTTCCGATTGACCATTTACTTTTACCTGTGCTCTTCTCCGCTCAATTTTTTCATCTATGGTTCTTTTAACATTCCTTTTGATATACTTGTGTAAATCATCCCAGGTATTCTAAAACAAGTGTGTAAAACCAAACACCACTGATTATACTTACCCCAATTTTCATATATGACAAACATTATCTACATTTTTTTTTTAAATAATGCAAATGGTAATTTATAGAACGCCACATTCCTCTGTAGTAACATAGGATACAAGTTTTTACAGAAAAAAATTCCCTTACTTTTACTTAAGGATTTGTATTTTTGTAGAAAATTAACTTAAAAACTACAAAATTCCAATGTTTCTGTATAGTCAAATATGTACCTTATTATACTCTTCAACAGAAGCTACAAACTGGAACTTGGGATCAAAATCCACCTTTCTTTTGAGTTTTTGTTTTGATGGTTGATACTGAAATAAACATATTGTACTTTAATACATAAGCTGCTTTAAAATTAAGTCAGGGTTAAACATGAACGAAACTAACTTAAAAACACATTTTTATGCAGTTTACCAGGAAATAATTTTTTCTTCAACGATAAATATATATACGTGTTTACCTCAATTTCTTCATCAGATTCTTCCGAGAAATTCTCTACATCTTCTCCATCTTCTATGGTTTTTATCAAGCCCGGGTGTCCAGGAACTTCCATTTTATATTACAATTATCTAAAACTTCATAATATACTCGTAATGTTAAAAAAAGAGTGACAAACTCGCACAAACTTAGAGGTTATCCTTCAAATACACATGTTAATAACGTTTTGTTACGTTAATAACGTTAAGCGTTTTGTTATTTTGCATATTAGAAACTGTCCTTTTTAATTTGTTTCAAGTAGTTGCGTTTTGTTGTGCATTAAATAAAAACATTAAATCACTTGACGAAAAAGCACTGCTCTTTTCAGCGAAGTAATATTGAAATCCCTATCTGATGTCATGTCGTGTCATTCTCATAATGTCATTATCTGTCAGTTCATGAATTTTACGATTCGTTTTGCAAGTGTATGTATGAAAAATTATTTTTCTATTGGTTGTTAATTGTAGAAAATGGCAGACCGTCTATCAATTCACGATGATATCAAATTGTAAGTATAATTTTCAATACTCATTTTAACATATAACTGACATAGTGATTATTTTCGCAGTACATGTTTTAAAAGAAACCATATATATTTACCTTAATATTTTAAAATATAGCATATTCTTCGTTCCCATAATTACTCGTCACATGATATCATTATAATCCAGACTGTCTTTATTTATTCTATTTTACAAAGCATAATACTAGGTGTTTATATTGCACTTTGTGATCTCATTTCCGCACCTGTCTATCGCAAATATGCGTTACTGAAAATGTACCTTATACTATCTATTGGCCTTATTTATTGAACTTATGTTTGATATTTACACAGTATTGATAATTTATATTACTGTTATAGTGAATATTTTTTTTGTAAATTAGTGCAGTTTAAAGCATTCATTTATAATTTTAATTATGCTATAATGTGATATTTCTAAGTAAACTCAATAAGTATTATGGTTTGTATGTCTTAAAAAATGATTTATATAGGTAATATAACTCTGTTTATGAAATATATTTTTCTGCCTTTTTTCTAATTATTTCTTTATTCCAATATCAAATATAAAAGTGGTATAAAGACAATATATCTTCAAACCTATTTATTTCAACATTTTTTATCCTTTATATGGTGATAAAGAAGGATTCTCGCTTATGCTGTCTAATTCAGCAATGGTCCAGTCCATAAAACTAGTATGAAAAATGGGTCCAAAATCATGATTAGCTGTAGGTACTATTCTATATGATATATCAACATTCAGATATTCAAATAGTGTAAGGGACATATGGGCAAAAATTTATGTATTTATTTATTACTTTTGTTAATAGTTTTAGAGGTTTCTATTTTAATAATCTTTGATAAAAATAGTTTACAAATAATTAAAAACAGCATTTCAGATAATAATGTTATTAATACATTGTATTAAACAAAGTCTTTCCGCTATCTGTTAGTCCTTATGTATGCTTTGATCTTTAAAATTATGCAATGGACTACGAAGCTTTTTTTTTTAAATAGAGTGACTCAAGTGATGTGTGATTGATGGTTTATTTATATGTATGATACATACATAATACAGTAAAAAAGCACTAATAATTTTAAAAATTACTAATGTGATGTTGTAAATAAACATATATTTTAAATGCTGTCATTGCAAAATAATATATAGTATATAATATAGTTATAATCAATGAATTATTTTTATTTTCTCATTGTTTTTCTGTAAATGTGACATTGTACTCATTTATGTTATATATTTATATCTTTTTTAACATGTAGAAGACCCTTGTAAGCTATTATTGCTACAGATAATTTTTTTTACAGGTATATTACCTCAGATAAGTTTTATTTAGAGCCACACATCAACCCTACAGAAGTTCTGGTCATAGACAGAGTGTCAGGTGAAGCTACAGTTAAAGGTTTGTTAAATATATACAGCACCATTGTTGTCATAATCTGAGCTTGAAATTGTTTGTTTTCTGATCCATATTAAGAATGTGTTATCATTTGAATTTATTACAAACCTTGTCCTAGTTGCCTGACCTAATGAAAGAAAAATTGAGCTCACAATTAAAAATAAACTAATTAAACCTCTACAATATCCTTACTTATATTATAAATGCGAAAGTGACTCTGTCTGTCTGTCTGTCTGTTACGCTTTCCCGCTTAAACCTCTCAACCGATTTTAATGAAATTTGGCACAGACAATCTTTAGACCCTGAGATAGAACATAGGCTACTTTTTATTGCAAAATAGGGGTGGTAAGGGGTTGAAAAGGGGGATGGAAGTTTGTATGGGATTTCTTAATTTTAAAAGATAAAACCATGAAACTTTATATTTAAGCACTTGATAAGAAATAATAAAACATTTGTTCTAGCGTTTTTGAAATTTCTAACTGTGAGGGGATGAAATAAAGGTTGAAAGTTTGTATGAAGTTCGTAATTTTTGAAGATAAAAACATTACATTTTGTATTTAAGCACTAAATAAGATACAAAAATCGTTTGTTTTAGCATTTGCACTTTTTTACCAGTGTGGGGGTGAAATAGGGGTTAAAAGTTTGTATGGGTGTTCGTCATTTTTAAGATAAAACCATGAGACTTGGTACGTAGGTCTCTTAGGATGTGCAGAGTTTTTCTACAAACGGAATTCCGAAATTCGAACGGAACGGAACTGATTCGGAACGGGAACTACGAAACCAAACGTTTTGTATACAAAATCTTAAGCACTGAACCAAGGAACATGATATTTAGAAGTTTTGGGTGTATTAAGTTAAAAAAAAATTGGCTTTGAAGTAAAAAATCCTTCTAACGAATACTCTGCATCACCGCCGCTGTCATTGGTCGTCGGTCGTCGTCGCGCACATTCGCCGAAGTGTGGCGGCCGGCAACGGCGCTTTCGTGTGGTGGGGGAGCGCACGAATCTACATAACTATGCCTACCCGAACGGGCAGATACGTGAGGGCAGACGACGTTGTCAGACGCATGCGATTAGAGAAATTTGCGCTACAAAGATTTAGGTACTTTTTTCGATCCATTAGGTCATTGTGTCTCTTGGACACAAGGGACCAATACATTTTCCTGAGTACTTTCTGCCACTCAATGCTATATCCAAATCTATACCGTTCCTTTAATCCATATCTAATATCTAATATTCAAATTAAAAGTACGCAGACAAAGTCGCGGGTACCGGCTATCTATATATAAGAGAAAGTCGTGTTAGTTACTACACTTATAACTCAAGAACGGCTGAACTAATTTAGCTTAAAGTTTGTAGAGATGTAGCTTAGAACCGAGGGAAGGAGAAGGTTCTTATGACAGAAAAAAAATAAAGAATTACGCGGAAACTTAGAAAATTTAGGTATCCCCTCTAAGGCGGAACGAAGTTTGCGGGGGCAGCTATATTAAATAATACAAACTAAAAAGTTGCTTTATAAGACTTGCATAAGAGCTTGTAAATCAAGTACTTGTCTTTTTGTAGAATTAACTATGTAAACAATTAAAGAAATTGCTGTGTAATCAATATAAATTATATTTTTCTTTGTTTATCGGCAACTAGAAGAAAGATCTATATTAAAAGTAAAAATTTGGGAATACATTACATAATATCAATATGAAAAATAATAATAATATTATCCTGTTTACATTGATTCATGTAGCCAGATATAGATTATCCTATAATAATCTATTTCAATGTAGTTTGTATTGTCAATTATAGCTATTAATCATTGTTATACTATACTTTTAATGTAATCTCTGATATTTTATGTCAGATAAATTTATTTTATATTTTCATTCGCCAGCAGAGACCAGTTTTCTGTTCTTGTAAACTATTATGATTCACAAAGAAAACTTGTAGAATGTGTGAGAAGTGTTTATACATAATATCTAAAGATCTAAAAACGGGGAACAGTTTAATAGTAATAAAAACACTTGTAATAATGTTAATTGTTAATTTATTTAGTGTATGTTATATATTAAACAAACATTTTACTAGAAAGGTATTCAATGTAAGCAAGCAATTATAGTCACTTTGTTTTATGCTATTTAAACATTTTTATCAGAACATGGCACAATTAAGATACCCATCCCAGTAAGTGCATACCGGCCAGTATGCGGCTTCCTCGGGAGCATCAAGTTAATTTCGGGCTTCTACCTGGTTGTGGCTAAATATAGGATATTGGTAAGTTGATTTTTTAATATTAAAAATTTTGAAAGGGAGTATACAAGCATTTTAGAACTAAACGATTCACTTTTTTCATATTTAAACTGTAAAAAGTAGACTTAACAGAACTCTTTAATTTTTGTCGTATAACTTTTAAATTTAATTTGTGTTTAACAACATATAAAGTTTGTTTTATTATCTTCTCATTTACTCTACAGTGTTAACCACAGAATAAACATAACGTGTTTTCCAGGTAGGCAGACTGAACGGCCACAATATATACCAGTTGGCCGGCCATGACATCATACCATATGCTAGGTCCACCACACACCTTACCAGTAAACAGGTGAGTTAGAATCTGTGTGATTTAAAATAAATTTAACATGCGTCTAATATACGCCTAAGTTTTATGAACAAATCCATGTAATATCCGAAATAACAATACACGCCACTGACCAAATTAGGTACAATAATTTCGCATAGGTAAATTTTTGATGAAAGGTAAATTTTTCTTTACATATATATTTGTTTATTACAAATGACCTTTGATCCTAACAACCTTATAAGATATGGTTATAGAGCTCCAGAATATATTGATATTGACTTACCTTATAATCAACAACTTGCTTTAACGTGTTGTTGCTGAATATAATATGTTCTGTTTAGATCGATAACAACTCGGAATCCAACAACTTTGTTTAACGAGATTGTGACCGACCGCGTTTAATTCACATCCAACGACTTTTTTTAAAGTTGTTCTTGTCGAATTTAATGTCGTGTAGTGCCGGCAGAGAAGAATTGTACCTCCCTTGTACCAGGTGTCGTAACAGGCAACTATGGTACCAGAACCGACACATGGCGGTATTTCCATCCAAAACTGTGCAGCTCAAATGAACAGGGCGGGAATGGGTAGCGGCATCCCCGTCACGAAAGCTGTGCTCTGCGATTGTCAACACGCGTGCCCAGCGCGACAATTATGGCCCAATATTCCACCTTACCTGGAGAGGCTAATGTCCAGCATGGACTTCAATGGCTGGTATGATGATGATGAAGTCGAATGTAATGAGCTCCGTTCAAATCGAAAATCCATCACCATCCAACATGCTTTAACGTTGTTGTTATCGAAGGTAATGTGTTGTGTTTAGATCGAAGACAACAACACGTATGAGCGTATGCTGCGCGCGGCTCTAGACACACCTGGTATTTACTTTTCTTACGGGTATGACCTCACACATACGCTGCAGCGGCTACACTCCGTGGCACCGGACTTCCACAAGGTGAGCTTTATATTGAATCTTAATATATATAAATCTACTGTACGTGTGTATGTCACTGAACTGCCCCTACACGAGTTGAATCGAATGATTTCTTGTATGTGTTTGGGTGGCGTCTTGTTTTATATTCTGTTGGTTTAGACATCACATGCACATTCACAAATCAGCCTGGAAGTTGATGCTGCAGTCTTATCTATCAACTATTCATACTAGTGGACCCGACGTCTTTCGGGTCCACTAGTACTTATAAAAAGTAGTAAATAAATATAGAAAATACAATTATCGAAGTCATTAAGGTAGTTCGAAGAGATAGAAGACATATTCAAGTAATTATTAAATCGGGGACCATGTTGATGACCAATCAATATGCCTGGGACATTGGCGTATCTAAGGTAATTTTCCATCAGACCATCCTGGGGTGGGCACACACAGAAGAATTATTTTAAGATCAGCGTTATTATTATATTTGATTCTTTTTTTTGTAGATGTCGCTTGCAACGCGAGCGGATTCCCGGTTCATATGGAACGGTTACCTCCTCAGGGACTTCTCGCGAGAACAGTTCTCCAGATTCGCGCTACCCGTCATACAAGGGTGTATCCTCTTTAAAAATACATTTCTCAGTGTTTTTTCAATATGGGCGCAGGGTTACCTGCAAATAGTTTGCGTGCGTTTGATATATGTGAAGACTTTTACGCCCGATTATTCCGGCAATAGGTTATTCCAAAAAGACCAATAGTTGATAATGATATTCCTGAGTTACCATACAGTCGTATCCATAAACCACGTGTCAATAAATGGACATCAAGTGTCGTGGTCGTTGGTGTCGCGTCGATGCGTACATCGCGCTGGCACACGGTTCTTCATGCGGGGTGTCGATGCGCAGGTTAGTGGAGAATACATCTGGAACGTATTTTTGACCTAATTTTGAACTGAGGACCCTAGGGAGATGGGTCTGTTAATTGGCTGGTGTTGAAGAAGTTCTTAGTTCATGGTAATAAATTAGTGTTATATTACCAACATGCAGTAAAGAGTAATTTCTCAGAAAAAAATACTTTGATATTTGCAGATATGTACACTAAGGAACAAATCAACTTACGCAAAAGTGTCAAAATTTCACAGTCAATTTTGAGCTTATTGGCTCATCATCATCATTATATCAGCTTTTGAAATTCCACAACTGATCATAGGCCTCCCCAAAAGAGAGGGAATTTTGCCCATAGTTACAGCGCTGGGCAAGCTCGTTGGCAAACGCAGAGCGCAGCATCCGCGGCGGGGATGCTGCTGCCCATTCCCGCCATCTGTCGGTTCTGGTACCTTAGTCGCCTCATACGACACCTGGTACAGGGTTAGTACTATTCTACTCTGCCGGTACCCCACGGCTTTCCTCACATTTCAACTATGATAGATTTGTGTTGGATAATATGTTCCTTTGTGTAACAAACCTGCATGCTACGTAATGTTGTTACTGTTATAAATAAATACCGTTCTCATAACCGGCGTATTGCTGTAGTTAGCAACGCAACAAATTGAAATAACAATATCGTCATACATTTAACATTAATGATTTTTGCTATATGAAATAAAATAAAAACACCTTTCCGATCCGTACAGGGCAACGTAGCAAATTTCGTGGAAACAGAACAGATAATAGAGCGGGGCGGAGAGAAGTCCTCTTTCGTTCAGACCCGAGGCTCCATACCACTGTACTGGAGCCAGCATCCAAGCTTAAAGTACAAGCCGCCGATGGCGCTCTCTCATGAGGACCATGTCGCCGCCTACACCGCGCACCTGCGGGACCAACTGCAGCGGTACGGCAACCAAGTGCTCGTCAACTTGGTGAGTGAGCTAAGAACTAAACCTCAGGTCTTAAAATAACAAAAGAGGGGGTAACTTTTAATTCTAGAAAAAATGAGGCACCATCCCGCAAGTTTTTTGAATTCTAATTATTTCTGGACAGCCAAGTTATTCACTTAGCAATGATGATAACAAGACATCGGATTATATGCATTTGCATGTTTGCATATGCATTTGCATTTGCATGTTTGCATATGCATTTGCAT
>JACJUM010003223.1:3551539-3569736 GCA_020976665.1 Heortia vitessoides | reverse complement strand
ACGCTACGAGGCGATTGTTTTTATGATTGTACAAATAACACTGCTATATGTATGCCAATAATATGCTCTTAATTTAAGCTATAAAGGTTTATATTTGGTTAAAATGATTTATATATTTACCTTAAGAAATATGTATGTACATATATGATAAATACGGAAATAAAATATAAATTGAGTGACATATTAAGATGCTTTTCACTACGTAGTGTTGTAAAAAGAGATCTTATCACTAAATTGAAAAAGGAATAGCTGCCGTTTTTTAATTAAATGATCTATATTAAATAAACTTGTGGAATTGTTGAATAGATTTGGATATAAATTGTAAATAATTAAATACAAGCAGTGTTATTTGTGTAATAGTATTTTTGTAATGTTGTTATAAATAGTTCTTCTTATGATTGCTTAATTTATTTCAAATAAAATACTGTATATGATTTTTATGAACACTAATTAAACTGTCAATCGAATTTATTGTCTTTTATTGAATTGCCATTGCCTTTAATCCATTCTTACAGTGCACATAGCGACTGATATGCCCGTAAAGTTCAGGAATGGCGGTAACTGCTGCGTGGGATTTTAGAGAATCTCTCCGAGAGCTCTATTTCCAGCAGTAGACATCCAATGTCTGACATAATGATGTTCGAGAAGGTTAAGGCGTATTCTGTATCCGCAATGTAACGTGTAACGTGTTTATGTTATATAATCAAGATTCGTAGAATACCTAAATCTAGAACATCGGGAATGACACATTGTACCTTAGTAGGACGTCCACCCACAAGGACAGGATCTGACTATATCATTCAAAAGAGTCTGGATCAGACTACTGGAAGCCGCATACAATTATTCCTATTGGAAGTGTTTTGGAAAGGCTTATGTCCAGCTCTCCAGTGCGTGTTACTGCTTATATAATAATTGATTAATAAATTTGTGTCACGTCTGTTTGTTTGTGTTTCTTTTTTTTCAGTAAATTTACTGAAAAAAAAAATAAAATGACCTCAATGACTTGGTTTTAAAGATTAGTATCGATTGCGAAATTTTGACAGATTTGGATAGGTCGATCTATTGCAGTGTGTATAAAACACATGTAGATACAATGCTGTATGATAATAATTATTATAAATACAGCCTCCACACTCTAATTCCTAAAAAATATTTTTTAAATTTCCAACAAAATAAAATAAGGAACGATTTCTTAAAAATAATTGTAGATATGTTTTCCTGATTCTGTATAAAGCACAACTTATTTCATTGTATACTTTACTATATTAATTACTTTTGTAATGCAAGCATTTAAGTTTCAAATATGTATATATATACATTGAAGAGTATACTAGGCTGTTTGAATTAACATTAAGTGTCAGTAAAATAGCACGAAAACATTGGCGCGGGACTTGTATATGTACGGTTGATTAATATACTGTTTGAGGGATTTTGGTCTTAATACTGTTTTTAAGTTTATATGCAATTTGTCAATGTGTAAAAGTACTGTTTCGGTATATTTCATATATTATATTATTTTTCTAATATATATATATATAGTTTCT
The DNA here is from genome assembly GCA_020976665.1 of Heortia vitessoides. Taxonomy (NCBI): domain Eukaryota; kingdom Metazoa; phylum Arthropoda; class Insecta; order Lepidoptera; family Crambidae; genus Heortia; species Heortia vitessoides. The sequence continues at coordinate 3,568,192 of JACJUM010003223.1, read as the reverse complement.
CGCCGATATTTACATGAATCCTGAATTAAAAAGTTACTTGAACGCGACCATATTGATTAAATGTCAATCACATCAAATGTCAAATCAGGATGCGTCCAAAAACTATGAATTTTATATTTTGTGTAACTTTTCTGTACTAGATGAATATCGTTCTAAATTATTAAGTTAAATATGTACTTAAATTTCTATTGAAAAAAAATTCTCTTAAAAATCATTACATAAAATGTTTTAATTTTACGATAAAAACTAATTAAAATCTTTAAAAACTATAAATGCCAGTTTTGGAATTTACCATGTTTCCGTCAAGGAAAACGCGACAAATTTTGCGATTTTATTTACCGTTCGATTATCATCAGTTATTGTCGTGAATGAAAAATATATTGTATTGTGACATAATAAAAAATTGTATATTTATAGTAAAGTCAGAATATTTTGTTTTAAAGATAATAGGGTAAAAATGTTAAGGAGTGTAAGATAGGATTTAAGATTTTTCGCGACTTATCGGCGCCAGAATGTCTGATGAGCTTGAAGCCAGGATGTGGGACGATGGTGGGTCCAGGTACGAGTCCAGAAGCCGTGGGGCATATTTCGAATCGGCTTTTGCTTCATCTGAACATCTGGATAGAGCGCCTTTATTGTCTGAGGTAAGCTTACAATATATTTTTAACTAGTTTTTACGAAAAAAATATTGTGAGATGGACAAGCAAATAATAAATATTTGATTGAATATTTTAAATTTCTTTTATTTGTTTATTATTAGTATAATTTTATTTGCTGGTTTGTCTTAATAAGTATTATAAGCATAACCATATTAATATATATTTTTAGAATGAGTTTCCTAGTAAACTGTTTACTGTAATGTGAGAAATAAATATTTAGACAAAAGTTTAGACACTATAAAATTTCTTTTGTGTTTCAAATATAAAAAAGCCAAATTAATATAAACCATTTTTGCCTAAATATCTAATTATTAGGAACTTTTGTTACTTACTCTTCATTTATTGATTTTTAGATAAAATCATGCTTATTTATCATAATAATGGCATTGACTATATTACAGCGAGTTTCTTAATTAATATTAAACAAACTGTTATCTCACAACTACTGTATTATATTTTATCTACTGATATGTTCCTATTATGTACTCCATTTATATCTAAATGTTTGGTCATAAGCCAATACCTATAAAGGTGCCATGCCAATTTATCTGTTTCAATTTTAATTCAACTAATGAGTTATTTCTGCAATAATTTTTAAGTTGACAGTTAGTATTCCATGGAAAAAGTTGCATATACTTTTTATTTATCAACATTACCTTATAACTTGAAAACTCATAGTATCTCGTGTACTTATCCACCATGCATATAGTATTATTATTGTTAAAATTACTGTGATTTTATAATATATAATATTACCAGCATATATGTTAAGATTACCAGCAGTCAGAATAGTATTCCCCATGTACCATATCTTAAGAGGCATACTAAAACCGACAGATAATGGCATATATGTACACCCGAAACAGTGTAGTTTAAATGCACAGGGCTGGGTTAGGCAGCAACACCTTCATCAGGAAAGCTGCTCTTAGTGATTGCGAACTATAGGCAAGCCAAGATTACCATTATAGCCAAGAGTAGGGATCCAGAAAGTATGCATAAATGCACACTATACATGTTGTGTTATTGAGAACTGCCCATACATCTTCTTACCTGAACCTTATTTTTATCTAATAATGCATGTATTATTAGGTAAAAAAATTATTAGCGAGGAATGTTTTGATAATTTTGTCATGTAGGTTTTCATTACTACTAATACATACATACAGTACTAATGTTTTATTTTTATTTAACTACTGATATGAAAATCTAACAAAACTTTATTGTTCAAACATATTGCTTATCTTAGCAACACATTTCACATATAAACCGAATATGTGAAATGTGTGATAAGCGATTCACTTTACAAACTGTTGTGATTGACTTGTTTCCTGTGTTTTCTATGTTATGAGATACATAATTGATAAAATATTATCTACCAGGTTTCTGTTTATATTGTACAGTAAAATTCATTTTAGATCAGTATAATGTTAGACCTTTAAAAAAATTACTTTAAAACTTCTGCTCGAATAGTGAAGTAATTGATAGACAACATAATATTTAAATCCTTTTCTAGATTTAAAAAAACTTAATAACTTTAGAGCTTTCTTTATACTTTGACATAGGTATGTGTCAATTTTAAGAAAATCAGTATGTTATTCTGCATAAAGTAAATATATTTGAAAATATAGTATTCCCATATGTACCTTAAAATTTTGATTTTAAATCACTTCTGCATACATAAATACTACAAAATTATAGTTACCTATATAAAATAAAAAGGCACAATCTTTACTTCTATCTATCTTTCTATCATTCTAAAAATCTACTTTTACTAATAATAGCTTGATGTAAAAAAAACTATAAAATAGCTCCTTCATGTGTTAAAATTTTACTTATGTTTTAAATATTTACACAAATGATATGGTGAACACAAGCTAGTTAGATAAACTGAGTACATTTATTTATTACTCAAACGAATAGCTTGGTTCAACTGATAAACAAATAATTCAAATGATTGAACACAAATTTTCACTTGCTACATTGACTATTAGGTCTTTACTTTGTATCACATATCTGGGGACAGTTCCTCCTCCTTCCAGTTATTCTGAGGAGTAGTCTTAAGTCGCTTTCTGATATTTAAACCCTAAGACTAAATTTATCCTTTGGGAACATATTCTTGGGATAAAAAGTCGTATGTGTCACACCTGTCTATCAATATTCTTTGTGTCAAAGTATAACAAAAATCCATACAAACTTTTGCATTTACAATACACACAAACATAGTAAACTATACTGCAAAGTATGATAAATATTAGTTAATAAGTTAGTAAGTAAGTACATATAGTTAATAAGTTATAATGGAAATAACATTAAAATAATCTCTTCAAATGTGTTAAATTGAAAACAGACAGTAGTCACAGTATTGTAAATATAAACTATCGTGAGTTGCCGGCTTATCTACATTATGTATGGTAATACAATGGATTAGATTAGACCTTCAGAATTATAATTTTATCAGTACTATTTGTAGTGTGGGCAAAATGTCATTTTAAATCTATATGCATGACACAATGGCGGACGCGATGGCGCATTCGGTTTAGTTCCTATCTTGTACTCCAAAGGTCGTGGGTTCGATCCCCACTCAAAACAGGTATTTATATATATATATATATATATATATATATACTTATTTTTGTTCTGTCTGTGTCGACTCCACCACGCTAGCCCAGCGCGGCTATTATGTTCAAAATTCCCCCTCTGGGGAGGCCTTTGTCCAGCAGTGGACGTGCTATGACTGCGTTTATTATGTACGAATTTGGTTGTCACATTTTCATATGCTTGTTGTATAGTTCAACCTTAGTACGTAGCCTTGTGTACAACATAGTTATACACGTACCCAATACAGATATAATTTTGTAAGAATCGAATCCGAGACACTATTCACTTTCAACCACTGCGCTATACTAGTCAGTGCATGTAGGAAAAAAGTTCATACTTCTCATTACCGTCGAATTTGATGCCTATTTTTAATAGACTATGTTAGCTGGTAGATTATATGTTATCGAGCATTTAACTACCCTCTTATTTTTGTCGTTGCACAATTAAGGCTGCTATTCACAGTAATACTGATATGAGAAACTATTTATCGACTTGCGACCCATATATATTTAGAAATAAATGCAATTAGGGGGTATGTGGTATTTGATTACGAGTAAATTGATTTTTAATGTTATAAAAAATGTTAGAACATTAAATTAATATACATTATTATGAATTATGATTGCAATCAGTGGTTGTATTTTTTTGAGGGGGAGATAGGGATGTTCTTTCATTTGACTCTCAAATTATGTCTAATGTCAATGACGTCATTTACTTTTATCTTCGTGCTTTTTCGTGATTCAGCTATTGCCACATCGGCGAGATAAATAATGTTATGGTAGGAATGAAATTAGGTTTATAAATGTTGTCATTTATTACTACTATAAGTTATTAGATATATTAAAACTTATTGCATATAAAGAAAGACGATCAAACGAGTGGGAACATATGCTTTTTCTGTCTTAACTCTTAACAATTAACAAAAAGCCGTTTCGATTAGATAATATCGATATTATCTAATCTGTGCTATATTACTGTGAGGTATCGGCAGAGTAGAATAGTACCTCCCCCTGTACCAGGTGTCATAAGAGGCGACTGAGGTACCAGAAACAGATGATGGTATATCCATCCGAGAAAGTGTAGTTCAAATGCATAGGTTGGGGATAGACAGCAGTATCCTCGTCGCGAAAGCTGCGCTCTGCGATTGCCCAGCGTGGCAATTATGGGCAAAAAATGCCACCTTTCTTGGGGAGTCCAGCAGTGGGCTTCCAATGGCTGGTATGATGGTTAATGTTAACTATTTATAAGACATGGGTACCGGCGGAGTAGAAAAGTAGTATTTCCCCCTTTAGCGGAGCCGACAGATGGCTGTATATCCGTCCGAAACAGCGAAGCTCCGATGCTCAGGGTAGGGAAACTACGAATTGTAATTGCCGATTATAGGCAAACTTTCCTCTTTCGTGGGAAGGCCCGTGTAAAACAGTGGACGTCCAATATATATGACAACGATGATAATGGTTATTGCCCGCTGCTAGAGGCTCCAACGAACTCACACGGTTTCTATGGGACTATCACATATCATTTATCATGCAGATTCGTTTCAGGTCTCGCATACAAACATGTTATATATTCTTTATAACCGCTAATATGAATTTTTTAAGTCGTTTATGTCTAAAGCTTGATTTTTGAATGAGTGAATTCAGTAGTATATTGAGAATTAATTAATTTAAACTCAATTATATCGTAAATATTATCCAGAAAGATAACGCCAAATTCATACGCCAATAACTCAACAGAAACAGAGTCAGATTGTTAAAGTATGTAGATGAAAAAATATTTCGCTCATCAATTCCGCACGCTCGATAAGCCCAGCCGACCAAACTGTCGCGACTAAGTATTACAGTGAATGGCGCCATAAACCCTCTCGTTATACCGTTCCGCTACCTTCACAAATAAATGATGGTGCCGTTGTAGTTTCACGGATCACGTCTGTCTCGAGGGTTTGCTGAGTGTCGAATATCTGTAGGTTTTTATATTAACAAGTTGGTGAGGCGCCAGCATGCGGTTGGTAAGTATTTTGTTTTTGGTTGTGTAACCATTTGTTTTCAAATTTGAATCTCGGCCAACGGTTGTTTGCAGCATTTCTTTAATTAGATCGTTCGGGGGAACAGTATGTTATAATTTGATATGGTAACTCTATGGTAATTGCTCTATGTACATACTAGAGGTAGACCTTATACAAAGGTCACCTGCGGTGGTATCTCATTCACACTCATTTTCTACCGGCTAACAGCAGTGTTTGCATTGTAGTGTTCCGGTTTGAAGGGTCAGAGGGGCAGTGAAATTTATGGGTAATGTGACATAGTATTTTCAAATCTCAAGGTTGGCAACGCGCTGTTATTACACGCTGTGACGCTTACTATCACGCGGACTGTATGCTTGGTTGTCGACTTAGTCATATAAATAAATCAGTTAATATATTCTATCGCTGGTACTATTTTGGTTGGCCCAGTAATTTCTCTGCCTCTTTCACCCTTCAAACCAGAACATAGCAACGCGAACAATGTTATTTGGCGGTAGAAATAGGTGAGAGTGGGGTACCAATGCAGACTAAACGACCTTTGTATAAAGTTTACCTCATTATTCGTGTTACTTGGCGAGGTGACCTGGCACTCCTGGAAGATCCTGGAACGTTTGTTAAGGTACGCCGCTTAGTGGGAATCAGTGCCTTTCTGATGTAATCTCAGTGAATTCCGATATAGCTCCAGCTAGTTCAAAACAAAGTCACTGCCAGTACTGTCTTATTATTCGCTTAGATATTTGAACTGTTCCACGGATTTTGATGCGGTCTTTTGACTATTATTTAGATAATTTCTTCCGCATACTTTAAAGAAATGGTATGCTAACGGTATCGGTTTCGGATCTCGACATATTTACGGGAAATTTAAAAAAGTAAATATTCAGAAGAACAAGATTATGGGCCCTTTACTTGAAAAGTATAAGAGATATATGATATATTTTACTACATATTTTTTTATAGAAATGGTATGCTATGTATTCATTTCGGAACTACACATATTTACAGCAAATATGAAAAAAGTAAACATTGTAAAGAACAGGATTTTGGGCCCTTGTCAATCTAAACTAAGAGATGTATGATATTTTTAACTACTTTTTTATTTTAAATATTATGCTATGAGCAGCGCCTTGCGGTTTCACTCGCGTTCAGTTGTAGAATAAATCTAAAAACATTTATGCACTGTAGTTATTGGTCCTAGCGTGATGCTATATAGCCTATTTCGATGAGTGGGCTATGTACAGAAGGTATATCCATTTAAAACAGTGCAGCCCAAATGAACAGGGCGGAAATGGGCAACAAGAACCCCTGTCGCGAAAGCTGCTCTCTGCGGTTGCCAACACGCTTTCCCAGCGTGGCAATTATGGGCAAATTCCCCCTTCTTGGGGAGGGGTAGTGGACGTATTGCGGCTGCTAAAATGATGATGAAAAAGATTCAGTTTATACAGTTCATATTGTAAAACTATGCCTTTGTTGAGCTTGCTTCTATATTTGCCATTTTCGAATTCAGGGTTGTTAGAACTTGGGCGACGATATGTAAGTACCTATATATCTCTGTCTATCATCATCATCATATTACCAGTCATTAGAAGACCACTGCTGGACATAGTCGTCTCCAAGTAAAGAGGTGTTGACTGTACCAAATTAGATTTCTTACAGACGTTATACTCGGGCTAGGCTCGATGGCGCAGATGGTAGTCATCCTGTCTTGTACCACAAGGGTCGTGGGTTCGATCCCTGCCATTACAAACATATAATATTCGTCTTGTATATTTATATTTGTTCTGTATTACACAGTTAAATATGTATTTAAGTATTATATATGTGATTCCTCTATTGTCTGACATCCGTAATACAAGTGCGTTTAGGCGACTTACCCGGGAGTCAGGTCAATGTATGTGATGTTAGTTGAATTTAATATATAATACTTTAGTATATTCTTAATCGGACGTTTTTATTTCTGTAAGTTTATGGCAGCACGTCACGTTCTGTTCCGTAAGAGAGATAAAACGTATTTAGTACCAGTGTTTTATATGTAGGCCATAAATATATTATGAGAGGTATTTCTTTATAGAGAACGTGTGACTGTGTGTACATTAGTAATACTTTATAACGTTTGTATCGGTTGAAGTACATCGTTTTTTTATAATTTATATAATAAAGGGGCCCGATGGCGCAGATGGTAGTGATCCTGTCTTGAGCGCTAAAAGTAGTGGGTTCGATCCCCACCTAGGACAAATATTTATACGTTGACATTTATGTTTGTACTGTGTCTGGGTGTTGAATATATGTATTTAAGTTGTATATTTACGATTTATCTATTGTCTAATGTCTGTAACACCAGTGCTTTAAGCGACTCATCACGGAATCAGGTTAATGTATGAGATGTTGTGGAAAAAAAACGTCTTTATCCTGCCGTGAGGTACCGGTGGAATAGAATAGTACCTCGTGTCTATACTAGGTGTCGTAAGGGGCGATTGAGGTACCGGAACCGACAAATGGCGGTCTATCCAGTATCCTAGTCGCAAAGTTGCGCTCTGCGATTGCCACCACGCCTACTCAGCGGGGCAATTATGAGCAAAAAACCCCTTCCTTGGAGAGGACTATGCCCAGCAGTAGACGTCTAGTAGCTGGTATGATGATGATGATGATTTAACACCCAGACACAGAACAAACATAAATATTATTTTATAAATATTAGTTCTGGGTGAACCCACGACCCTTGGCGCACAAGATAGGAACACTACCATCGGCGCTGTCTATAATATTAGTTTGATGAATCCCTGTTTCTCTTGGTATTCGATCAGCTGGACAAATTTTCTTAATTCGACGGGCCCGATGGAGCAGACGGTAGTTAACCTGTCTTGTGCGCCTATGGTCGTGGCCATTTTTATCGCTAGTAAGTAATAATTTAATTGCGTCGAGCAATATTTATAAATTTTTTATGAAGGTAAATAGGCAAAGCTGCACGCTCCACTGCATTCTGTCGTCGTGGGTGCGAGTTACGTAACTGGCAGAATGTAAATTAATTTCAATAACATCGGCCCGCAACTCGGTCAAGTGCAGCACTTGCAGCGTTATGACAGCGGACATTTACTTCACTGCTGTAGAAAGTGACTAGCTATCAAGACCTGATAGCGAACATTAGAAAAAATTACATCTCAAACATTGACCTAGCGAGAAGTACCTTTAAACGGAGGTTTAAAGCTACTTGTGCTAATCAAGCTGTTAGCACTCGCCTGTCATGTATCTCTTGCAGGAGACGTACTCGGACGTGCCAGTGACGCCATCTGCCGATGCAGTCGAGCACTGCCACTGGAAGCCGCAGTTGGAGCCGCCAAGCGCCATACCACAGCTGCTCACGGCTCTGGTGCTCTGCGGATTCTTTATGGTGTGAACCAGAAATTCCAGTTATATATTTTCTATAATAGCATGTGACATTGAGTTCGCCTGCGTGATAGTACTAGTAGTAGTAGAACTAAAAATATTTACTTCCCTATTATAAATTGGATTATGAGGTCTTACTATGCGCATTTAAAAATAATATATAGCAATCAGAATTTTAACGCTTGTAACCGATTCATTCGAAGTCGATTTGGACCCACTTTAGATTGACAGATTTTATTGAAACTTTGTACACATCTTTAGAATCGGTGCCAATACAATATTTCTATAAGATTATCTCATTATTCTGATCAAGATGATAGAAATTCTTCTGTGTAAGAGTAAGTAAGACCACGCAGCCAGCGCATGCGTACGGTACGCATGCGCTTTTTATCATCTGGTTTGTATTTTTGACAATAAATCGAAACAAAAGTAAAAAATAATTTTGTAACAGAATACTACAAGTATTTTCTGTTCATGATTTTTGTCATTTGTTATAAAAATATATTTTTACTTCGATGTAATTCTAAAAGCGTGCTTTTTAGTTTTTTTAAACTATATTTTATTGATATGACATTTTTATACTTATGGACGGTCAAAATATTTTTTCTAGGTAGGGCTTAAAACCGAATGCGGTTTTGGATCAGTCAAAAGAAAAGGTTCAAAATAATTGAAATAGAAGCTGATACTATAAAAAGCCATCATCTCGGATAAACACCACGACACGAATTTTTATATAACAAGGTGTACTTAGTATATTTATAAAAAATGGCTTAAACTTAGTTACATACAAGCAAAGGTACAAGTAAAAAATACTTGTACTTAGTTACAAGTGAACATACAAATCTAGTTGGTCACAACTGCTAAAGCAGAAGCAACGTTTATCTCACACAGGCACATTCTCTATTTTGTTGGGATCAAGCAGTTCCGGTCACATGAATTCAAGTAACCCTTCCAATTCTCCAGGTATGCGAGCTTATAGGCGGCTACTTAGCTGGCAGTATATCTGTGATGTCCGACGCGGCGCACATGCTCAGCGACTGCGGAGGATTTGCCCTGGCGTTGCTTGCCTTCCACTGTGCAAAGAGGCCGCCCGATGTCCACATGTCGTATGGATACAAGCGGGCAGGTTAGTAATAAACACCGAAGTTGTGGAGTACGGAAAGAGTAGACTAGGAAATTCCTGTGTAACAAGTTTCGTAAAGCTACTGGGGTACTGCAGTCGACAGATTGCGGTATATACATCCAAAACAGTGTTGCCCAAATGGGCAGCAGCATCCTCGCCGCGAAGAGATGGAATTATGGGTAAAATTCCTACATTCTTGAGAAGCTCTATGAAGAGTCGTAGTCACAGACGTCCAATAAATACTTAGTCCTAATTTTTGGTACTAATACTTAGCAGTATTAGTTTTTACTAGTCGTAAATAAAATCTTAAGAAGTAAATTGACTTATGCAGAATAAACCCATCACATTTGTGATTATAATAAGCAATTTGCAAACTGTCACACGAGATTCGAGTGGCGTAGAGTGTGAATCTCGAGATTAGAATGGTGTGATTTGGTAGACTGGGGCGGTATCTCACCAAGGGCCAAATGATCGGGAAGAGGGTCAAAAAGTCTCAGAATCGAATGTAGAATGGATGCCCTTTACCTGTTTACAGAGGTGCTCGGAGCGATGGTATCCGTGCTGCTCATCTGGGTGCTGACGGGGGTGTTCGTGTACGTGGCGGCGGTGCGGCTGCACTCAGGCGAGTATACCATCGAGCCGGACATGATGATGCTGGTCTCCGGCGGCGGTGTGGCCTTCAACGTGGTGCTGGCTTTGGTGCTTCATGGCTGCGCGTCTGACATAGGTGAGTATATATCTAGATTGTATTAATTACCGGCTGACCACTGTCAAACGACTGAAAATTACGTCTATCACCATTAGCCTACATTTCAAAACATAATATACTCGTGAAAGATTTTGTAATTTTCTACTTATCTGCGTACACACATATAAACATCACGCTTGTATCCCATCGGGTTGGCAGAGACTATGAATCTCTACTTGCTATGATCTTGGCATATGTCTCCCGCTTTTTTACTCGCCTTAGTCCTTTCATACACGCTCGTAAATACTTGTTACGTCGAAACTAGACCTTCTTTAATATCTTTACTTTCATGTTAAGGTATGTTCGCCTCAGTCGTCCTATATCAACTCTTTCATTTATTTCCGCACTATATGTTTGTGTAGCCACTCGTCATTCATCGTTTTAAACCATCTTGACATTCCTTTCTCTCAATCAGATAATTTCAATCACAATCGGCCCAGCTTCTCATTTGTGCTTTCTTGACCAAGGGAAATAGGTCCTGGGATTGATTTAACTACAACTTTTGATCAATTTGCTTCGGCCAAAACCGTTAACGAGAATGATTATCACATATTTCTACGCGCTATACACCATATGTTTTCTTTTACAAACGGAAAATGATAGAATGAAAATCTTTATCCCGAGGACTTACATAGATAGTAAAAATATATATCGACTGAGACCTCTGACTGAGTGCTTACCAGTAAAAGTTCCCAGTCGCCACCGTTTTTCTTCATATTTTAGCACGATATTTATAAGATAGATGCAGGCGGATACTTTCCTTCACCCATAATGTACGATTTTTTAATTTTCGTTTAGTTTTCCATTTTTTTTACAAAAATATCAAAACATTTTCAATAGTTGATAAACTAAAGATTTTTCCATATGAATTTCTAACCCCATCATTCATCCCTTTAAGGTTAACATTTATTAAAATACCTTCTTCGTGTGCGTCTATATATCAGTGGGTACTTTAGTATATACGGCCGGGTGGTCTTCCAGCCCACCACCACACGCACGGCGGCGCGGCGTGCCCGCACGCGCGCGAGCGCGCGAGCGTGGGCGCGCCGGCGCCGCCGCGCTCGCTGCTCCGCCTGTTCCGCCGGCGCGAGCCGAAACTCAACGGCGCACTCGTCAACGGCGACTACGGGATGAAGGACCTGACCGCTGCGGACGCCAGCGTGGTCGGCTCGCGGGCCAGGTGCGTACCGTTAGTGTAGCCAGATATGCTAGTCAGGGGTTTTGATTACCCGACTTACTCTTTAAAAAAATTAACTAACTTAAATGGTAACTGGTTCTGTCAACCTTCTCTTCGTAGAGTTTTCCGTTTTATAAATTTTTGACATGATTCTAATAGAAATATTTAAATCATTGCTCCATTCGCTATAGGCAGGGTATTTATTCGCTTTAGAACCAATATGGTCCTTACGCAGGCATACTATGCTTGTAAAATTAGCGTATGTCGCGAGGTTTTCCCAGAGGTTTATAGTTAATATAGTTATATGGGGATCTTCAAATAGAGAGAATGAGCCTTTTTTTTATAAATCTTGGCTAGGTGTTGTAAACGGCTGCGGTCACGGCACTGCATGCTAGCTACCGTAAAGCAGGCGGCATGCTTGTTTGACACCTTTATGTCTAATAATATTTTATCCTTCCCCCACTTTTTCAGTACAGTAATACTAGTCTATTTTTATTTTGTCATTATTCAACACTTCACTATAGGGCCAAGCCACATCGTTTGGTGACTCCTAAATTATAAGAAGTATTTAAATTTCAGAAATATAAATCTCCGCGCGGCATTAATACACGTGATCGGAGATTTGATACAGAGCTGCGGGGTGCTACTTGCGTCGGTGCTTATTAAATTTTACGTAAGTTCAACCTCTGTATACCTACGTTTTATTGAGCTTACGTAAACCTGGTGTTATTTCATCATAATATATTATCAATCATACAAAACCATATAGAAGTACAGTTGATAAAGGCAAATGTCTTAAAAATATTACTAGGAGGATGAAAGTTTGTATGAATTAACACATTTTTTACTCGTACACCGCTTTCGTCGGTATACAGCTAAATTACTTGGCCACTCGATCCGAGGTCAGAACCTCTCAGAGCCGCCCTTCAGCGATAGCCGTCCGTCGGTCCCGCTCAGATCCCGTTCCGGCACGCGGCTCCGGCATCGGGCCTTATGTCGCTTATTAATGGGCGGCCTCAGAACATCACTCCGAATGCGTTGGAATCGACGTCTGAGTAGCCGAGCATTAGATTAGTACAAAAAAATATAACGATCAAAGCAATAGCCCAATATTACTTTTACTTTTTTTTACTACGTTACTTTTTTCTGCGTTAATTTAAACTACTTGTCGTGAGGTACTGGCAGAGTAGAAAAGTACCTAACACTGTGCTAGGTGTCGTAAGGGGCGACTAAGGTACCAGAAACGACAGATGGCCGTATACCCATTCGAAACAGTGCATTCAAATGCACAGGGCGCGGATGGGCAGCAGCATCCCTGTTGCGAAAGCTGTGCTCTGCGATTGCCAACACGTTTTCCGAGCACCGTAATTATGGGCAAAAACCTTCTTCCTGGAGAGGCCTATGTTCAGCAGTGGACTTCTAGTGGCTGGTATGATGATGATAAAACTACTTCATTTCGCGGAAGACGCATTTGGCTTTGACTTTGCAAAGCCAAATGCGTCTTTATTTAAATAAGTATTCAGTTCATACGCACTTTAAAATCTTCAAAACAACAAAAAAAAATCCAAGCGTTAAAATTGTATTAAGCAAATCTGCTTATTACAAGTTTACATAAATGACGGATTACTAACGACCAGTTAAGTGTCCTTCCTTAATACCAGTCTGCCGGCAACAGACGGGTCTTATAACTAAGTTTCATCAGAAAAAAACCTGCTAGAAAACTGATGGTGATATGGGTTTCAATAACAACAAACTAACAACTAACAAACCGTTGTCTTAATAGTAGATATTAGAGCAATTGAATTCAATCCCAACCAGTTTAATCTATATACTCGTATAATCTTCAAGCAGTAATAAGCATCAGCAATAAGTTTAACTTTTACGCAATTCTTAAATGTATTCAAAAGCATATTTGTAATTATACTTGGGATTTTATTATAAAGAGCCTATTTTATTATAAAGATCACTGCAACCTTATACTTATCTCTAGTATTCATATTATGTTCCTTTATTCGTACATCGTTTTTTTGATAAAGTAAGATATTAACTCACATCAAGGCCCATAATTAGTTCAAATTGTTATCTTCTCTCCCGCAGCCGGCGGCGAAAATAGTGGACCCGATTTGCACGTTCGTGTTCAGCGTGCTGGTGCTGCTCACGTCCGCGCGGGTGGTGCGCGACGCGCTCGCCATGCTCATGCAGGGCGTGCCCGCGGGCTTCAGGTCAGTCCCGCGCGCCGTGCCGCCGTTGCCTGATATCCGTCCATAGGTACTCTAAGCTAATCATCTCGAAGTCAGGTATCAGATTTATCTATAGTATCCTTCATGTGGTACCTCACATCAATTTCATTATTTTTCAAGCCTGCCCTGCAAGCCCTCTGTTCTTGCGGCTGGTCAGATTTTTGAGACTTCGCCATCCTTTGTCTGACGTTGCATGTTTTGCTATTTCACATCTAAAAAATATTAAACTAAAAGTGCTGTATCGAAATCAGTTTTATTTTCATTTGAATAAATCAACAATGCACCAGATATTTGGAAAAATATAACAAACACTATCAAATAGAATAAAACGAAACTTATTCACCATCAGTCACTCACCCACTCTTTTAAATTATTTACAACTGGCATAGCCAGTCCATCTTATCATGTTTTAAAATGTTATGTCACAAACCTTGGATTCCTTGTTGTCAGTCACACTTTATCGACCTAGACGGTGTGTGACATACGGATGGCCCCTTTTAAGGAAAGTTGTATTGCGCAGGTACCGCGAGTGCGTCAGTCTGTTGTCGGGGCTAGCGGGTGTGCGGCACGTGCACTCTGTCCACGCGTGGGCACTGTCCACGCACCACACCATACTCACTGCGCACGTTGCCATAGGTGAGGCGTAATGTATGCTTGTGCTTTCTTCACGCAGTTTTGGATGGAATAAAGACTGTAGCCATGGCGTATCGGCAGATTAGAATAACCTCATACTGTACCAGATGTGTGTTTCAGAAAGTGACAGACCCACAGCGTTGTTAAAATGCACTGGGCGGGGAGCCGCATGTTCGTCGCAAAACTACGTTTGTGTTTACATCAGATTGCTTGTTTCAGATGAATTAACAGACCCCGAAGTAGTCCTCCGTGCGTGCCAGCAGCTGGCGCGCGCTGAGTTGGGCGTGCAGGCCGCCACCTTCCAGGTGGAGCGCTGGAGCGCACACATGGCGTCCTGCGACCTGTGCCGCGCGCAGCCCGCGCAGTTGCCCTGACATCTCACCACCGTGGCGCGCTAGCCAGCAGGTTAGTGACCCGCCCCGTACACTAGGCCCGCGCGACATTTTACCACCGTGGCGCGCTAGCCGGCAGGTCAGTGACTCGCCCCGTACACTACGCCCGCGCGACATCTCACCACCGAGGCGCGCTAGCGGACAGGTCAGTGACCCGCCCCGTATACTACGCCCGCGCTAGATCTTACCACCGAGGCGCGCTAGCCGTCAGGTTAGTGACCCGCCCCGTACACTACGCCCGCGCGAGATCTTACCACCGAGGCGCGCTAGTCGACAGGTCAGTGACCCGCCCCGTACACTACGCCCGCGCGTGATCTCACCACCGTGGCGTGCTAGCCGACAGGTCAGTGACCCGCCCCGTACACTACGCCCGCGTGAGATCTTACCACCGAGGCGCGCTAGCCGGCAGGTCAGTAACCCGCCCCGTACACTAAACCCGCGCGAGATCTTACCACCGTGGCGTGCTAGCCGACAGGTCAGTTACCCGCCCCGTACACTACGCCCGCGCGAAATGATGAGTGACCCGGATCATATAATATGCCTGCCCTAACACCCACTACTGTTCCATTCGTTAAAGAAAATGATAAAGACAAATTTAAACACCATTCAGTCTTACATTAATAAACATAATCATTCTGTTCCTCAGGATAATAAAACGAAGAGACTCACCATAGCTGTTGTTTCCGAATGAGTCAAGGAGTAAAATATAAATGAATATACTACACTATATATGAACAGTGCTACTTGGATATGACTATTTATATAAGTGTTATATATATACATACGAGAGCATGCTGCATGCGTGCTTTTTCAGTTACATAGCTTTTGATCCCATCTAATTAATAATTGGATTAAAGTAATAGGTTTAATTCGACGTTTGAGTGTTTATATAGTGCACAATTATCGACAGACCCACCGGAAAAACGTTATGTAAAAATATATCAAAAGTCATCCAAAGATAAAAACACGTACAAATTGAACGCGATCATTAAAGGTAATTATCAATCAGTATTATATTATTATTGATAGTAAATAAAAAGACTAAAAAAAATTTAAAGACCTAGATTAAAATTTATAAAAATGCATGTTTGTACCGACATTATATACGAGATGTTGACTTATTTATTATACAGCATGTTGTTAATTATGACAAATAAAGTGTACGAAAATGATATTAAATATAAAATATATATATACATTGCTAAAATAATCTAATGTTATACTGATGAAGGAGAGGAGATTCTGGCTCATCTCTTATATGTAGCTGTTTTATTCATAAAGCGTTGCTAAATCCAAGCCTTCCCAAACTTTTTCAATCATGCCCCAACATAATAACTGTTTCTCAGTGTCAGCAAAAAGGTCTCCTTTGTACATACCATTAAGAAAATTCCATTTCTGTTCTCCAATTACAGAAAATACTTGTTTCCCTTAAGTTTATAGTCATATAATGACCACACTTCATGCGAAATTCCACGTTATATTTCTTTGGACTCTTACATAAACAAATGGCTTCGCGTATTGTTCTTTATGTTGATAAATTGTATATATGTGACGTATTATTGATTTTGCTCTTCAATATATCATAAATTGATTAATAATTGCTTTGTCTTATAAATATTAGCAAACCTGTAGACTATGGGTCTAAAAAAGTTTATTTGCTTATAATGTGAGTTTACGAC